>CM037873.1:5133142-5465642 GCA_021292105.1 Anadara kagoshimensis
GATGCACAATTATTACCGTAATAGTTTATTATCTGCAAAACTATAAACTTTTTGTATAAGCATGTATATTAGAATATTGTAGGTAATGGCACAGCGGTCATTTTGATATATGAATAAAGGTCATGAGTTCAAAGGTCAAGGTTACAGATGCAAACAAGTACTGAAATGGTAAATTATCTAAAAAAAACTATAAACTTTTTGTATAGGCATGTATATTAGAATATTGTAGGTATTGGCCTTACAGTCATTTTGATATATGGATGAAGGTCATAGCTAAAAGGTCAAGGTCACAGATGCAAGCAACTACTGAAATGGTTGATTATCTCAAAAACTATAAACTTTTTGTATAGGCATGTATATTAGAATATTGTAGGTATTGGCCTTACAGTCATTTTGATATATGGATGAAGGTCATAGCTAAAAGGTCAAGGTCACAGATGCAAGCAACTACTGAAATGGTTGATTATCTCAAAAACTATAAACTTTTTGTATAGGCATGTATATTAGAATATTGTAGGTATTGGCCTTACAGTCATTTTGATATATGGATGAAGGTCATAGCTCCAAGGTCAAGGTCACAGATGCAAATAAATACTGAATTGGTTAATTATCTTGAAAATATAAATATTCAAAATATAAACAAATATGTTCCAGTAAAACATGTGAAATTTCAAGTCTACTGAAGTTATATCAAGTGAGATATCTAAATTTGAATCACGCCAACCATTCAAAACATGTTTTTTCATCACTGAAAATGTGATCGGACTATAATAACGTCACATATATACGATACACACTTTACTGGTCATACGGGATGCTAATTACGTCACACATATACTATACCAACTTTACTGGTCATGCGGGATGCTAATTACGTCACACATATACGATACCCACTTTACTGGTCATGCGGGATGCTAATTACGTCACACATATACGATAACAACTTTACTGGTTATACGGGATGCTAATTACGTCACACATATACGATACACACTTTACTGGTTATACGGGATGCTAATTACGTCACACATATACGATACCAACTTTACTGGTTATACGGGATGCTAATATTACATCAAACATATACGATACCCACTTTACTGGTTATACGGGATGCTAATAACGTCACACATATACGATACCCACTTTACTGGTCATGCGGGATGCTAATTACGTCACACATATACGATAGCAACTTTACTGGTTATACGGGATGCTAATTACATCAAACATATACGATACCCACTTTACTCGTTACCACTTTACTGGTTATACGGGATGCTAATTACGTCACACATATACGATACCAACTTTACTGGTTATGTAGGATGCTAATTACGTCACACATATACGATACCCACTTTACTGGTTATACGGGATGCTAATTACGTCACACATATACGATACCAACTTTACTGGTCATGCGGGATGCTAATTACATGTACATAGCACATATACGATACCCACTTTACTGGTTATACGGGATGCTAATTACGTCACACATTTACTGGTTATGCAGGATGCTAATTACATAGCACATATACGATACCCACTTTACTGGTCATGCGAGATGCTAATTACATCGTACAGATATACGATACCCACTTTACTGGTTATACGGGATGCTAATTACGCCATACATATAATGATCCAATAAATTACTGTCTGTTTTAACCAATCTTGTAAAATACGGCAACAGTTACAGCTAAGTATCTATTTAATTTTAAAAAATTCTTCTTTTTCAGCTTTCTAAGAACTGCTTATGTTTGATAACAATTATGGGATGCTTTTTGTCAAAAGACGCGACCCAAACCCAAAAACAAACTCAACAGCAAAATAGAAATGAAAAGCATCAGGAGAATCCCAGACAAAAGTCTGATGGCGAGCATGCTTTACAACAGAAGACGAGAAAACCACAGGCACAGACACAAAATATGAGCAATGGCGAGGATACCCATCATCAGACTAATGCCATTCAAAATGCAAGGAATGGTAACGGTAGTCAACATCGACATGCTCTAGAGGGCCAAGTTACTCCAGAGCATGACAAACCGTATAAAGCTTTAAAAGATTATATCCAAGGCAAAGATAAGTCTTTAATTGGTCCAGATTTGATTAAAGATGCTGAAACTTTGCTGGCAAAATTAAAGGTATCTTAACTTTGATAAATATGTGTTATATATAAGATGAGTAATATAGACGTGACAATGTAGTGGATATTGGCCATAGAAAATAATGAGCAACAAAGTTCTCTTTGGTGATTTTGACCTTTTTCAACATTATGAAATATCTACTTCCGAATTTTCACAATAGTATCTGTAATTAATTCCCATAATAGAATGTGTAGTGCTTATACTACTATTGCCCTACTATATATAGTTCACTGTGAATTATTTGTGGCTGTGTCTGTGGATACTACTCTTACTATAGTCCGATCACTTATTCAGTGATGGAAACCGATGTGGCCTTAAAAAGATCGTGGATTACTTGCCTCAAAGTTCATTAATGCTATTTGTAGATCTGTTATTTTCATAACATGTGTTTAAATAATTTGATTATATTTCTTATATTTAGTCAAAAAATCAAATAAAACCGGGTTTTATCAGACGCACACCTGAATTCAGACAATGCGTATCACGTAGTAAAATGCATTATCGCCAATAACTACATCTTTTGAGACAAAATCACGGCTCTGTTAGATGAGCTTAAAGGTTTTGTAGTTTTAAAACATAGAATTAAAAAATTGTATCGTTATTGTGTAATAAATGAATTTTATTCATAATTTTGATCTGTGTGCTGTTTTACCTGTTCTTCATTCATAAACAAGTTCAATGGGTTAGTCCGTGACGTATACTGTTTAGGATTATAACACCTGTGTAAACCCGTATCGCGTGAATACGTATTAGCCAATCAGAACCCAATTATGAATGACTTATATGTCGAATATGCCACATCAACATATGAGAGGGGCAACAGCTACCTTTCAATTAATTGCTAAATTTTTACTCTCAAAAACTCAAAAACTACAGTGAATATTAATAATTTAATCATGTAGATAGAAAAATATTATTTTTAAATACTTATCTTTAAAAACAAGACTGTAAACGAATGAATATTTACTTCTCAGCAAACTTTTATCGAAAAAGTTTATTAAAATTTATTCATATAAATTAAAAGCAAAAAATTGAAAAAGTCGAGAATATTTGCATAAAATATTGAAAATAAGAAAAAATATGTTCCAATAACACATGTGTAATTTCAAGTCTACTGAATTTAAATCAAGTGAGATATCTAAGTTTGAATCACACCACCCATTCAAAACATGTTTTTTCATCACTGAAAATGTGATCGGACTATAGTAGTCCAATGTATATTACCATTATCAGTGCATGGAATATTGCCCCTACTAGTAGTCCAATATACATTACCGTTATCTGTGCATTTGAGTATTGCTCGTACTAGTAGTCCAATATACATTGCCAATATCTGTGTATGTGAATATTGGTTCTACTAGTGTTCCAATATACATTACGATTATCTCTTCATGTGAATATTGTCCCAACTAGTAGTCCAATATATACATTGTCATTATCTGTGTATGTGAATATTGCCGGGACTTGTAGTCCAATATACATTACCATTATCTGTTTTTATGAATATTGCCCCTACTGGTAGTCCAATATACATTGCCATTATCCGTTCATGTGAATATTGTCCCAACTAGTAGTCCAATATACATTGTCTTTATCTGTGTATGTGAATATTGCCGGGACTTGTAGTCCAATATTCATTACCATTATCTGAGTATGTGAATATGCCCCTACTAGTAGTCTAATGTATAATACCATTATCAGTGCATGGGATATTGCCCGGACTAGTAGTCCAATATTTATTACCATTATCTGCGTATGTGAATATTGCCTCTACTAGTATTCCAATATTCATTACCATTATCTGTGTATGTGAATATTTCCCGGACTTGTAGTCCAATATTCATTACCATTATCTGTGTATGTGAATATTGCCCGGACTTGTAGTCCAATATACATTACCATTATCTGTGTATGTGAATATTGCCCTACTAGTAGTCCAATATACATTACCATTATCTGTGTATGTGAATATTGCCCTACTAGTAGTCCAATATACATTACCATTATCTGTGTATGTGAATATTGCCCTACTAGTATTCAAATATACATTACCAATATCTGTGTATGTGAATATTGTCCCTACTAGTATTCAAATATACATTACCATTATCTGTGTATGTGAATATTGTCCCTACTAGTATTCAAATATACATTGCCATTATCTGTGTATGTGAATATTGTCCCTACTAGTATTCAAATATACATTACCATTATCTGTGTATGTGAATATTGTCCCTACTAGTATTCAAATATACATTACCATTATCTGTGTATGTGAATATTGTCCCTACTATTAGTAGTCTAATATACATAACCATTATCTGTGTATGTGAATATTGCCCCTACTAGTAGTCCAATATACATTACTATTATCTGTGTATGTAAATTTTGCCTCTACTAGTAGTCCAATATACATTACCATTATCTGTGTATGTGAATATTGTCCCTACTAGTATTCAAATATACATTGCCATTATCTGTGTATGTGAATATTGTCCCTACTAGTATTCAAATATACATTACCATTATCTGTGTATGTGAATATTGCCCCTACTAGTATTCAAATATACATTACCATTATCTGTGTATGTGAATATTGTCCCTACTATTAGTAGTCCAATATACATAACCATAATCTGTGTATGTGAATATTGCCCCTACTAGTAGTCCAATATACATTACTATTATCTGTGTATGTAAATTTTGCCTCTACTAGTAGTCCAATATACATTACCATTATTTGTGTATGTGAATATTGCCCCTACTAGTAGTCCAATATACATTGCCATTATCTATGTATGTGATTATGCCCCTACTAGTAGTCCAATGTATAATACCATTATCAGTGCATGGGATAATGCCCGGACTAGTAGTCCAATATTCATTACCATTATCTGTATATGTGAATATTGCCCCTACTAGTAGTCCAGTATACATTACCAATATTTGTGTATGTGAATATTGCCCATATTAGTAGTCCAATGTATAATACCATTATCAGTGCATGGGATATTGCCCGGACTAGT
The DNA here is from genome assembly GCA_021292105.1 of Anadara kagoshimensis. Lineage (NCBI taxonomy): Eukaryota > Metazoa > Mollusca > Bivalvia > Arcoida > Arcidae > Anadara > Anadara kagoshimensis. The sequence goes on from CM037873.1 coordinate 5,138,325, forward strand.
AGTCCAATATTCATTACCATTATCTGTATATGTGAATATTGCCCCTACTAGTAGTCCAATATACATTACCATTATCTGTGTATGTGAATATTGCTCGTACTAGTATTCCAATATACATTGCCATTATCTATGTATGTGATTATGCCCCTACTATAGTCCGATCAATTTTTCAGTGATGAATACCGATGTGGCCTTAAAAAGATCTTCGATTACTTACCTCAAATTTCATTAATGTTATATGTAGATCTGTTATATTTTTAACATGTGTTGAAACAATTTGGTTAAATTTCTTATATTAAGTCTAAACATCAAATAAAACCAGATTTTACCAAGCGCAAATCTAAGTTCAGACGATGCGTATCACGTAGTAAAATGCTTAATGGCCAATAACTTCATCTTTTGAGAAAAAAAATCTCAGTTTTCTTAGATGAGCTGAAAGGTTTTATAGTTTTAAAACACTAAATCAAAAAAGTGTGTCGCTCTAGGCCAAACAAGTGTAATGAATGAATTTTATTCTTTATTTTCATGTTTGTGCTGTTTTACCTGTCGCTCATTCATAAACAAGTACAATAGGCTAGTCCGTGACGTATACTGGTTAGGAATAGGAACACCTGTATAAATCCGTATCGCGTGAATACGTATTAGCCCATCAGAACTCAGTTCTGAATGGTTTATATGAATGAAACTGTCGGATATGCCATATCATAATATCAGAGGGACAACAGCTACCTTTCAATTAATTGCTAAATTTTAACTCCCAAAAACTCAACAACTACAGTGAATATTATAAATTTTACTATGTAGGTAGAAAAATAGTATTTTTAAATACTTACTTCTAAAACAAGACTGCAAACGAACAAGTATTTATTTCTCAACAAACTTTTATCGAAAAAGTTTATTAAAATTTATTCATATAAATTAAAAGGAAAAACGTTTAAAAAGCTGAGAATATTTGTAAAAAATATTGAAAATATGTAAAAATATGTTCTAATAACACATGTGAAATTTCAAGTTTATTGAAGTTATATTAAGTAAGATATCTAAGTTTGAATCACACCACCCATTCAAAACATGTTTTTTCATCACTGAAAAGGTGATCGGACTATAGTAGTCCAGTGTATAATACCATTATCAGTGCATGGGATATTGCCCGGACTAGTAGTCCAATATTCATTACCATTATCTGTGTATGTGAACATTGCCCCTACTAGTATTCCAATATACATTGCCATTATCTATGTATGTGATTATGCCCCTACTAGTAGTCCAGTGTATAATACCATTATCAGTGCATGGGATATTGCCCCTTCTAGTATTCCAATATACATTACCATTATCTGTGTATATGAATATTGTTCATCCTAGTATTCCAATATGCATAACTATTATCAGTGCATGGGATATTGCCTGGACTAGTAGTCCAATATTCATTACCATTATCTGTGTATGTGAATATTGCCCCTACTAGTAGTCCAATATACATTACCATTATCTGTGTATATGAATATTGTCCCTACTAGTAGTCCAATATACATTACCATTATCTGTGTATATAAATATTGTCCCTACTAGTAGTCCAATATTCATTACCATTATCTGTGTATGTGAATATTGCCCCTACTAGTATTCCAATATACATTACCATTATCTGTGTATGTGAATATGCCCCTACTAGTAGTCCAATGTATAATACCATTATCAGTGCATGGGATATTGCCCGGATTAGTAGTCCAATATTCATTACCATTATCTGTGTATGTGAATATTGCCCCTACGAGTATGCAACTAACGTGTACATTGACATCATAAAGCCTGCCAATAAACCTTATCTTTATTCGGTCACTGACCCAATAAAGCTACGCGCTAACTGTGACGTCACAGTTACGGCACTACTTTTTCCATTCAACATTTGACGTAACCTTTGACCCAAATGAACCTTATTCTCAATGTAAGCAAAACACAGTATAATAAACATGATCAATAAATTCATAAATATTTTAATATTTTATTTTAAAAAAAGATTGATTTTTTTTAAAAAATACACGTAGTTATATAAATATGATTTAAAAATAAATAATTGAGAACTACATGTGCTTGAACGTCGAACTGAGCGAAAATGACAAGTACGGGTGTGATGGGGTAGCGTGACGTCACGTAAACATTTGTATCCTTGCACTTGAAGTGTAAACAAACAAGTCAAACAGATGGATAACACGCAGTTATAATTATAATTTCAGGACGTATCTGTTGCAGGATACGACCTTTATTCACCGCCAATGACCATGTATTTACTATATACATTGCCATTATCTATGTATGTGAATATGTTCCTACTATAGTCCGATCACTTATTCAGTGATGAAAACCGATGTGGCCTTAAAAAATCGTGGATTACTTACCTCAAATTTTAATAATGCTATATGTAGATCTGTTATTTTTATAACATGTGTTCAAAAAATTTGATTAAGTTTCTCATATTAAGTCTTAAATCAAATAAAACCTGTTTTTATCAGGCGCGCATCTGAATTCAGGCGATGTGTATCACGTAGTAAAATGAATTATTGCCAATAACTACATATTTTGAGATAAAAATCGAAGATTTGTTAGATGACCTTGAAGGTTTTGTAGTTTTAAAACATTTAATTTAAAAAATGTGTCATTCTAGATCAAAAAATGTAACAAATGAATATTATTCATTATTTTGATGTTTGTGCTGTTTACCTGTTGTCCATTCATAAACAAGTGCAATGGGTTAGTCCGTGACGTATACTGGTTAGGAAAATGAACACCTGTATAAACCCGTATCGCGTGAATACGTATTAGCCAATCAGAACTCAGTTCTGAATTACTTGAATGAATGAAACTGTCGACTGTGCCATATCAACTTATGAGAGGGACAACAGCTACCTTTCAATTAATTGCTAAATTTTGACTCCCGAAAACTCAAAAACTACAGTGAATATTAATAATTTAACCATGAAGACAGAAAAATAGTATTTTTAAATAATCATCTTTAAATCAAGACTGCAAAAGTATTAATTTCTCAACAAACTTTTATCGAAAAAGTTTATTAAAATTTATTCATATAAATTAAAAGCAAAAAATTGAAAAGCTGAGAATATTTGCAAAAAAATATTCAAAATATGAAAAAATATGTTCTCATAACACATGTGAAAATTCAAGTCTATTGAAGTTATATCAAGTGAGATATCTAAATTTAAATCACACCACCCGTTCAAAACATGTTTTTTCATCACTCAAAATGTGATCGGACTATAGTAGTCCAATGTATAATACCATTATCAGTGCATGGGATATTGCCCGGACTTGTAGTCCAAAATTCATTGCCATTATCTGTGTATGTGAATATTGCCCCTACTAGTATTCCAATATACATTACCATTATCTGTGTATATGAATATTGCCCCTACTAGTAGTCCAGTGTATAATACCATTATCAGTGCATGGGATATTGCCCGGACTAGTAGTCCAGTATGCATTACTATTATCAGTGCATGGGATATTGCCCGGACTAATAGTCCAATATGCATTACTATTATCTGTGTATGTGAATATTGCCCCTACTAGTAGTCCAATGTACATTGCCATTATCTGTGTATGTGAATATGCCCCTACTAGTAGTCCAATATGCATTACCATTATCTGTGTATGTGAATATTGCCCGAACTCATTACCATTATCTAGTAAACGATATTCATACTTGCAATGGAATTGTACAGATTTATTTCATAAAACTTCTATTTATATTTCAGAAAAAATTTGGTATAAAAGATAGTTCTCAATCAGAAAAAAAAACACATCAAATGATCCTGAAGAAGACATACAAAAACTTAAGGGTCAACTTCGTGAAGCACAAGAACAAAGAGGACAGCTTCTTAATCAGTAAGTCATTTACAGTTTACATTTTTACATATGAAATGTTGCGTTGTTTGTGTTTTACACAATTCTTTATTCATAAATATCATTTATAAAAATGAAAATATTCAGATTTAACCTTCGTTTTTCATGGTCAAACTAAATGGTTTAAATGTAATAATTATTATTACGATATGCTGTTTTAATTGACATGACATATTCATCTCGGATGTGGTAAAATGTTTGAAATTTCAATTTTTTAAATATCAAGTGATACCTTGTTTGTAGGTTTTCTTTGAAGGCGAAACACCCAATAAGAACATCAATTTGTAAACCAATTAAACAAAATCAGTGCGTCACCTGATGTTCACATCAATTACATAAAAGTGGTATTAATTAATATGTCACGTGATGTTCATAACAATATCTCTTAATAGTGACATAAAATAGTGCATCACGTGGTGTTCACATCAATACCTTAAAGGTGAGATTAATTATTGTGTCATGTGATGTTAACCTTAACGATGCACTTAAAATCCGCCTGGAAAAGAAAAATAAAATATGTAATGTTGGATAAGGTCAGTTTTTGTTATCGATTTTTTTGCATAACATTTTTTTAAATTTTTAGACGTTAAAATTATGTATTCTAAGGCATCATATGACAAATTTTTGGGAAAAATCGCACATGATATACCCTATTGATCAATAATGAAAAAAGTGCGTTCGATGATAGTTTTTGCATATATCACGAAATAACATAACTTCATACATGTACTCCGTAAGTAAGTGTACACGAAGTACCTGCATTTAACTAACAACTCAAACCTATATATATATAAAAATTATGTTACTAATTACATCAGAACTATGTTGTAAATTACAAATTACTGTTGTTCGTACACAAATGTATTTAATTCTGAGCAAAAACTTTAGTTTGACCACTTAAGCAGTGTGAGAAAAACTACTAAGGGAGGAAGGGAAACTTTCCAACCCATTCAAAATATAAATTGTAAATTGACGAATGGGTAAAAAAACAAACATACTAATCCATGTCCGAATCACAATCCAGAAGCAAAGTAAAAACTTTGAAAAACTGACAAGTTAGGTTAAACATGTCACGGAACGTTTACCAGGGAATCGAGGCCGGAATGCTCCGGGAGGTTAAGCACCTTTAGCTAGCTACACTCGCCACATATGTTATCAAAATTGAGTGAAATTTTTATTTGTAAATACACTTGTATGTGTTTTATCGACTTAGCCCATACAGAAAGCGTTTTAAATGTAACAAGATTATATTTCCAGGATATCAGAAGTTGCAGGTATTCGTTTGAAGAACAATAATCCTGGTATTGCTGATTTAAGTGATGACAACAGGCCTGCAAAAATAGCTGAAAAGTTCTCAGAGCTATATGATAATGAATGGACAAATGTTATAGAATGTTTGAAGGATATTGGCGTGGACGACGAAGAGAAAATGATTGAATTTTTGTTTGACATCGTCAAGGTAAGCCTCTATCTAAAACGTTTGAAGTAAATAAATTGTTTCAAATAATATCAAATTTTCGTTAATTTCCTTAGTTTTCACAAAAAGGTTCAATGTAAATAGTAGTAGTAATGATGATAATAATAATAATAATTATTATTATTATTATTATTTGCGAAATTAGTTCACCTGCAAAACTAGTGGCTTTTAAGCAATACACTAAGGTGTAAGGTGATATGGAGCAGTATGTTTGTGTTTGATTTGTATTGAAGATTTATAAAGCGAATAACTTGCTGGCCATCTCAAATTAAGGGGATGTAAAGATTTTTAGTTTACATTGTTATGTTTGTTTCTGATCGACCCAACATTAATCGGGAACCTATTATGTATTTGTTGTTTGTATTCAGTCTGTGATATTGATGTTCCTTTTATTGGGTAAGAAATAAACTTACTGTTTAATTCATGTCCGGCAGAGCACATGTTTTTCAAGCTTTTAGATATGAAAATCAATAAATTTTCTATTATGTTATATACCGTTCTGAAGTATGCATTTTGTCGTAATAAATGAGCACCAAGGTACATACCATCTCATTCAGAAAATAAAACGCAAAAATTTTTAAAATCCTTGCGGGGATCTACACTATGCATTGGAGCCATACAGACGACAGGAAGTATAAAACATATGGCTCAGAAGAATTGAACTGCGCATGTACGATGATTCCATTTTTTCACACCGGTAAGATCGTTTGAATAAAGGGAGACTACCCAAAGAAAAACAGTAGCTGTAAACAACCAAATTGTAGGAGTTGTTTCCCCTTGTTACGCGATCGTACACGATAAATAGGCAAATCCAGGATAAACTTGAAATTGCCCGGATGATTGACACTTCCGTTCGTCTGTTCCAAAAGTAAACAATGACAAATTCCCCGCAAGGATTTAAAAAAGTTTTGCGTTTTATTTTCTGAACGAGAAGGTATATGTACCTTGGTGCTCATTATTACGACAAAATGCATACTTCAGAACGGTATATAACATAATAGAAAATTTATTGATTTTCATATCTAAAAGCTTGAAAAACATGTGCTCTGCCGGACATGAATTAAACAGTAAGCTATAAGTATAATGGCTCTGTATCCCAAATTACCTTGGATATATTTGACGTCTCATAGTTCCATGTTCCTTTCATTCCTAATTTCGATTTCACGCGTGGTGGGTGTGGCTAGCTAAACAGGAGGCGCCGCTTACTCTTTCCGGAATACCCGGCTTCTTTTCTCATGTGTTTAACCTATTTTCCCAGTTTCAAAGTTTTGTACTTTGCTTCAGGATTGTCGTATGAATATGGATTGGTATGTTAATTTTTTGAGAAATTTATGTATTTCAGAGTTCATACACATGGTGTAGGGATAAGGCAAAAGAACAAGTTAAAGAATTCATTGACAAATTACTGTTTAGCAAAGCTGATGACACAGGAGGCAATAAAGAATCGATATACGAGGTATGGACAACCTTGTTGTCTTTTTGTATAGACACGATTTGGGAAGGTTAGGACCCTATACATGTACTTCATAACTGACCTTACCACTTAATATACTAACTTTTTTTATATTGAACACACGTCCTAAGTCTAGTAATTGACAAATTGGTAGCTTGTACCATTGTCTTACATTATTTTTTAAATTATTTATTATTATTCTTTTTATTATTTACATTATTTATGATTTTATATTTTTGTGCCTTTGTTTTGTTTGGCAATTAGGAGATGACGCGTCGCCAATAAAACTAATTTGCGACAGTATAACCACCGATATACGTCTGCAAATCGAAAATTACAAGACAGTTATCCCTATTCTAATTCAAAACATACGGATGGTGGCATGATCTAATGCAAGTATTTGTTTACAAATCGAGTTTCGGCGTGTGAATAAAAAAATTCTACACCACTAACAGTGTAATATATTCAATGACAGGATCATATTCATCCTCGATTGATATATCTCTGTCATAACCTGTGTAAGTTGCCATAAATCCATCAAGATGGTTCGGTATCGAATGCGCACGTGCAAGTACCCGAAAAATTTGAAGCAGTATATTGTGGTTTTACTGTTGGAATTTGCGACAGTATATCGGTGGTTATATACTGTCGGAAATTTTTGACGTCAGCCAATGAAAACGAGCGTTACATACAGAATGAATTAGAATTAACATTTATATGGTGCATCCAGCTTCATTTCTTTTATTCCATTCTAAATCAGTGTCCAAACACAAACGCAGTTGAATATATAATTATTATAAAGGGTTTCTTTTATATTCGTGTTTGTTATTTAGCAATATATGCTTCGCATAGAAAGTACATGTACATACGATGAATACCGTTTATCAGTTTAATAACCCTTTTATTATATAGCAAAATAAATTTTGTTTACTTCCATCAAGTATTCATCTAAAATACCATTTTTTTCGTACAATACATAAATCTTGCACTATTAGTTATCTGGTTTTTAGGCAGGTGATATGGAATTTTACAACCTTTCTGAATTTCTTATTTCCTGAGGCGCACGAATTTATCATTTTATTCAGACTTATTTTTTCAAAATTTTGTAGCCTAGATGAAAAAAGATTACAATAAAAAGAAACCCGAAAACCGTATATTTGTAAAATAAAGTTTATGTTTTCTTCATCAATGAACATAAAATAACAATTTTAATGAAAAAAATAACAACGAATAATTTAATTTCTAAATTCTGTTACATCAGGCTGTGCAAGTGTATGCGCTCGTTTTTCATGTTATACTCCAATAAAATAACGCAACCATGGCAACGTCGACCGTGAACTACTTTTACTCCCATCAGCTGGTTTCAGGGGTCAGAACGTCTCACGTCAATTATTTGTACTGTGTTATTTAATTTTTTTAAAGTTCGTTTTTTCACAATGGAATGAATCATGATTAAAAATATAATATGAAAACAATTGCCAAAGTGTTTTTTTTAATATTTTGTTTACATCGGTGATACAACATTGATCAGCATGCATATGTACATGTCCGTTATCGGTTTTAACTTGGGGATGTGGAAACAATATTCAATTTGAAGGAATATGACATGGAATATCTTTAAACATCAATTTTCAAGCTTTTTCAAGATGAGTTTGGTTCGGTTGAAGTGTCACCACACATGGCAACTACCATCATCGGTGCCGACATTTAAAGCACTTGGAGGCCCTCCATATGTACATTAGAATGTGAATTTAGTGAGAGTTACTTCCCTTTCGCCGTGTATCGGTTACAAGGGGTAAGCGATGTCGAGTTTAATTTATTGATAATATCGGAAATTGAGAGCGCAAAATTTAACTAGAATATTAAGATAATGCACAATAAAATATACATCATGCGTCAATTTGATTGATACTTACAAACTAAGCGTAAATTTTACTCTGTTTATTGCCCAATTGAACTGTATGGTGGCGGCCATTACCGCTCTATTCACTCTTTCTTATTACCCGTGTAATTTTTATTTATTACCCGAGTAAATTATTTATCACCCTTGTAAAATTGTAATATCGGTATTTACAAGGACCTTATTATCCAATCAGATCGTAAAGAAATTATCTGAAAAATGATAATAGTTCTTGTAACTAGTGCAATATGACAACCATACAGTGATGACGTCGACAACAATCGTATGACGTCATAAATCACAGCGTCAGGTGACAAAGTGTGCAACATGAAAAAATGATTCAGGAAACCTCGGACTCGAACAAAGTAAGCATGCAAATATCGGTATTTATTGCATGCTAACACCTCGGGATTTATCGTTTAATTTCTATGCGAGGCATATATATTGCTATATAATAAAACAAGATATTTCAAAAACAAGTCGAACTTGTCGCCGCCGCGTATGTAACAATGCATTTGGTAATAAAAACGTATTTGGTAACCAGTTTAAAGTGCATCAAGATTTCTTATTGATCTCGTTGTTAGTGTAATCTGATCATCACTTTACAAGATACTAATAAATTAATAAAATTATTATTCTAATTTTTGAGACCTCCAAATCCGTCTCTATAAAATCTTCAATGCATGAAAGTTTTGCTGCCATAAAGTTCCAGATCGACATTAATAAGTAGTAGTGGTTGAAATCTCTAACGCTGACTTCACGTTCTTATAATCAATAATCACTCTAATTGTAGAATGTTCAGCAGGATGTAAGCCATAATCTTAACCCTGAAGTACAGAAGCGATGTCAGGAAATTATCAGAAAAAATACATCATCCAATAGGATTAAAGAGTATGAAAAGGTAATATTTGTGTTTTAACGAGGATAGTCATGCCTTGTTACTATGTTATAATAAAAAACAAACATACTATGTCCGAGTCACAATCCAGGAGCAAAGTAAACACTTTGGAACTGACACGTTAGGTTAGACACGTTAACTTCCACCAGGGAAGTGAGGCCGGGTGCTCCGGAAGGGTAAATACCTCCTGTTTAGCTAGCTACACCCGCCACGTGTGAGATCAAAATTGTGTGAAAGGAAAATGAAACTATGGGACGTCAAATATATCCAGGGCAATCCTGGACACAGAGACGTCAAACTTATCAACAATACTGTGATGACGGCCATAAAACTTTTTGAAGGCCTTGATAAGCCTAGGCTTGCAATATCCCCGAGTCTACAATTTATTTATAAGTATCAACGTTTACAACGGCATTGTTCCAGCACGTCAGGAAATCATCTTTTTTTAAGTTCAGGAAACTTAAAAAATGTGAGGGGTTTAGAAAAATTACGGAAATGCTAGGGATTGGTTAGGGAATATTACTTTTTCAATAGTTGTGTCCTTTAGATTTTTTTTCTTACCCGGTAGTGGCTTATCAACGGAAATTCTCGTAGATCACGTGACGAGACTTACAGACCCTATCCTACCATTTAACTGAACGGAACAGGTTCCAATGAAAGAATGATTGTAAACACCTGGGTCTAAGCATATAGAGTCTTAGTTTTTTTATTCCCAATTAAATTTTTATGTTCCTTTACACCTTGTCACCATTGCAATCTTTATTAACAGTTTCATGACAAAATGTAAATGGACGTATCTTGCTGCACTTAGCGGCATTCTGGTTTGCAGTGCATTAGACTAGTGTCAGAGAAAAATGGAATTCTTTTAGAGAATTGTCAGGGAATTTTGAATGAAGCCAAGTGACGGACTGATGGTGGTTTTTTTCGGGGGGGGGGGTATGTCATACACAAATTGTACATTAATTGTCATGTTTAGTTAGACAGGTCAAGCTACATGTACCTTGAGTCTCTGTAAAATAGTATTTGGATTGTGAATAAGCATGGACTGGTATGTTACGTCTGCCACTTGTAGCAATAGAAACGTATTGATGTCATCATTTAGTAGCTTAAATAATTCAGATGTGTCTTTCTTTCTCCTAACAGGAATACAAAACAAAGATTTTATACGAAAAGGGTAGTAAATACACCGACATACATTCTAAGCAACCATTTCAAGATTACGTGAGTAGATGTGTGTATTTGTCGTGGTATATGAGCACACAGGATCCGCCAGTGGAAATGGACTTGCAGGAAGTCAACAGACTAAATATAGCACAATATAGAGCATACACAAAGTCCGGGAAGTTTATAGACTTTGTTGTCTGGCCAGCACTGTTGCTGCATTCAGGAGGACCAATGTTGTATAAGGGAGTTGCACAATTTTGTACCAAACCAAAAGCGGACTATAACGAACCAACACCGGATTATGATGAAATGCCATTCATATAAAGGTGTGGTTCCGATCAACCTTGCTGGGTTTTTTTTTTATTAAAAAACATGTTGTTTCAAAATTTCAAATTTGTTTATGGTTGTGACCAATATTGATAATCAGTCGATGCAGCATTATTGTATTTATGTTTTCTTCTGTATTCATTCGGTCGAATCCATGCACCGATTGATGATGCAAGTGATTATGCATTCAAGTTTGATGTAATTTCATTTTTAAAACTTTATTAGGAGGCTTTCGATAACTTTCGGCAAATGATTTATTTTTATCTTACTATAATTTTTTTAATTATAATTATTATTATTATTATTTATTTTTTTTTTTTTTTGCATATTTTGTATGACCATTTTTATTGTTTAATTACATTTTATAGTTATGGAATAAATCAAGTGGAGTTAGTGTCAACATTATACAATTATCGACATTTAAATAGGTCCGGATCACCCGGCCTCACTTCCCTGGTGGACGTTCACGTGTCTAACCTAACTTGTCAGTTCCAACGTTTTTACTTTGCTTCTGGATTGTGATTCGGACATGGATTAGTTTGTTTGTTTTTGGTTTTATACTCCGATATTTACTCGAAAATGAATATTGATTTTTCCAGTTAATATCAGAGTATAATCACTATTTATAAGTCTACAATTATTTCATTATATTACATTTCCCGATTTCTTATTTTGTCAATTAAATATCACGTGTACAACCACATATAGAGCATGGAGTATGTGTTTCTAAATTTAACCTTTGTCTTGAGTGTATTGATTCCGTGTCCTTGTTGACGTCGCTCTGCAACCGGAAGTGTCTAGTCACGTCATACATAATATGTCAACTAAGGCTGACGCCGGTGACGCCAAACGCCTACGAAGAACAACTATGATATGTATTATATATATATTGTCTCACTCCTCATTCTGCTATTAAACGACCTAAAATGTCGGTATTCCAAGAATTTATCTGCGGAAAAAAGAGTATTCTAGAGAGGCTGGAAGTTCAAATGTCGCTGTCAAGTGGTACTAAACTGACGAAATGGTTGTTACACCCTTTGTAAAGATAAGTAAAATAAAAGTGAAGTCTGGTGTTGTGCAAGTCCTTATTCAAGTTGTTATTTAAATTTTGCATTACTTACCTTTTGTTATAAATCTTGAATTTGTAAAATTAATTGTAATATTATGTATTTAATCCAACACACATTCTCTCTCTCTCTCTCTCTCTCTCTCTCTCTCTCTCTCTCTCTCTCAGATAAAAACTGAACTAGCGGAAAACCCGAGAAACCGCCGTAAGAAAATGTATTTTGATATAATTTGTAATTTAAAAACTTAGCAGCTCTGGTCACAAGTAAATACATACTTTACATAAATGTGCAATATCAATTAGAACATTGTAGTCTAACATAATATTGTTGAAGTTTTCAAACTGTATTCAATAAATCACTTAGCTACTCAAAGATAACGTGGGGTTAGATTTTATTCAACGTAATATTTATAAGGAGAACTCGGGAAAACTCTTACTGTTGGAACCACTCTGACATTTTATTTCCATAGAAAATCAAATAAATTTGAATATAGGTTGATATTTTTCACTTATTTGTACCTAGTCGTAACTAAAAATCTTTGCGCATCTGCGATTGTCATTATTTATTTCTGTAGAAAGGAAAATGTTGGCGCTATGGGGATTTTACATGGCGAAAATGGCGATGTTTACACAGGAAGTGATGTCCTTGGTCCTTGGTGACGTTTACGCGTATATGCGCAACAGAATCCGTCATTTGCCTGTTAAATCCCTATAGAGCCAACGTTTTCCCCTGTGATATGTAATCTAGGGTAATCGCAGAAATTGCGAAACTGGAGAGAAAACTACCAGAAGACTCGGAGGAGAGAATATCAAGACAATAATTTGATTGTCAAGATTGGTTGATTAAATGTAGTTTTACGCCCCAGTCAAGCATATTTCACTTATATCGAGACGTAAGCAGATATAGATGAAATAGCAGAATTTTTACCCCGTTAAGGAGAATGTGCAGAGAGGGTTCTATGATTGCCATGCCTGACGTAACACGGGGCATCGGGCTCTAGTGTCTCTTTCGAGGGACTTCTTTACTTTCATTTCTAAATGCAGATTGCTTGGCTAATGAACAGTCAGTACCTATTTTCAATTTTTAGTCAAGATAATATCGCATAGATCTGCTAAATAAAATTTGCTTACTCAAGCGTTGTTATATTATACCTCGATATACATCAATAAATTGTAATTTGTTCCATAACTTTAGCGAGAAACCTTTCAGAAATACTATTGCTGTAACAATGAATTATGCTTTATTTCCATAGAAATTCCAATAAACTCACAAATAAATTTGATACTGTTCACTTATTTGAAGCTAATCGTTACTAAAATCTGCACATCTTCAATTGTCATTAGGTATTTGTGTGGAAACGAAAATGTTAGTGCTCTGGGGAGTGCATATATGTCGAAAATGGCGGTGTTTTTGGTGAAGTGCAAAAGGACTTGTGTTTTGTCATTTTTAATTCCCATAGCGACAGCGTTTTACTGACTATGACTGTGCAGAAACATTATATACACTGTTACAGAACTAGTGATTGGGACAGTTATTTATTTCTGTGTAAGTTTAAAGTTCTATCGTATCGTATGTTTTATTTCTTGAACGAAATATTGAAAAATATAATACATGTATTACAGCTCAAATGGGTCTGGACTCTATGAAAATCATTCAGTGTACAAACATAGCACGTTTATCATTAAACGTGGTCCATGTATCGTATGAATTGGCCTATTATTAATGCGCCCAAACAAAGTTCTCGAAGACCGTTGGTACAATCTTAACCAAACTTCACATGAAGGTTGATCCCCATCTCCTTTCCCAGAGGCCATGCCAAAATGGGCATAGGGTCATTAGGGGAGGGGCAGGAGGGCGGTGTCTTAAAAACAATAATGATCAATTTTGCCATTTATATTTTTTTACTATAAAACCATATATATTCATGATCTGTGTCTCAAGATGCACAAGTCTGTATCACAAGATTTTCCTTGAGGTATCAGAGAGGGGTAGGGATGGGCGGGGCAGTGAGCTAACTTGTAAAAGGTTGAGATCCCCACCCATAAACTATATATTTTCTGGTTCTACAGTGATACTAATGAAAATCCTATGGGGTCATTCCTGATGGAGGATAGGGATGGGCGGGGCTTGGTACTAACTTTTAAATAGTTGATATCCCCACCCTGATACTATATATTTTCCGGTTCCGTTTTAAAAGTTGAATAGGCGATACTGAAGAAATACCCATGGCCATGGCGTTTTCGAGAGAAGGGCTGAGACAGGCAGGACTTGGTACTAACTTTTTATCAGTTAAGACCCCCACCCCTAACATACATATTTTCTGATTCTTTATGTAAAGTTGAATTGATTGATACTAAAGTAAAACCATATGATCATTCCAATAGGAGGGTGAGGACAGGTAGGTCTAGGTACTAACTTTGAGATCCCCACCCTCAAACTATTGTTTTCTTCATGGGCTGGTTGCTATCATTTTGTTTAAGAATTAAAACAATTAGCATGAATTTTCATTGTCAAGGATACTTCAGTAATTACTTATGCATGTCCAAAAACTCTCAAGCAAAATCTTTTTATAAGCAACACTAATGGTCAGTTATCCCCGGGGCATGATTTCTTATTCAATTCGATAGAGTAGCTGCATTTAGTTATCAATATGACATAACATGGGTAAATGCTTGGATTAATTTAAAATCAACACATCATTTAGCTCATCAAAACAACAGGTTGTGATATTGGGTATAAGTGATGTCAATCAAATTTGCCTATTGTTTGAATTTCAACCAATTGGATTCATGTACTACTTCTATATATAAAATTAAATCTTAAAATAATAAGAATATTACAAGTTCAAAATTTCTAATACCCGGTACTGCATGCTCGGATTAAAATAAGTGTTACTATTTAATTAACAGATTTTTAAGTTTGGAAACCTGGTATCTGATAGAAAAAGGGTTAACTAAGTACATGTTTACAATAATGTAATACCATGTAAATGAATAAATGATACATTTTGTAAATTATGCTAAGTGATCATATTTTTGTTGTCATTTTAACAATGGCAAAAAGTCATTTGGGTTTCTCTGCAGTTTTCCTATTCTATGTAGAACTTATTTAAAGGTTTAAAATTTTCAAAATGGCAGCCCTTGCCATGGCCATGGAAAAAAGCGACAAAAGTAAAAGTCCTTCCTTCTTATATGAGTTCTAAATGCAGGGTGTGATTTTTATTTGTTTGGGCGCCTTATTTGTAATGGTGCATCCATCATTACATTAATACTCGTTTTTTAATATTACTTGTTCGTTATCTTATCAAATTGTGAAACAGGTCAGCTATCTTGTAGAGATTAACGAGAAAACGAAACAACACGCGTATTTGTAGTTATCTATGTACCCGTGTATCCGGAGTAGTATTTTTTAAGTTTGGTAAGTTTTTTACGTTTTTAAAACTTCAAACGTTGTTTAAACTTGATAAGTTCTTATCAGGATAGTTCATTGCCAAACGTTCAGAAACTTTAACATTATCAATGTCGATGGTCGATGTTTTTCATCGGGTATTTAGATTTCCTCCACCATCTTATAACCACCTGTCTCCATTAAGTGAAAGCTAAGAATCTGGACTATAGAGCGTAAAACGCCACGACTCCTCTTTATTCATACCCGTATAATCGATGTACAGTGAGTTAATTGTGTTTTGATGGTAGAGGTATGGCGATATTGATAGGAATTTCAAGGTCAGGGCCACTGAAAGCATCGTCTGCTTTAATAAATTCATAAGAAATAAACAGTATGTTTGGCAACGCAGAGTTTAAAACCGTTGCCTACATAACATAGCACATTTTCTTTCTGGATTATCAACAACAAATTATATTGTGAACTTTGTTTCCAAGAAATATAAACACTAAAAATATTTAAGTCTGGCCCGACTTGATAATAAAATAGATCACACGATATACAAAATTAATATATATAGATTATCATAATGCGTCTTTTCATATCAATACCCTATATCAGCCCGAGACCCATATGTCAGCCAGAGGGCCAGTTGCACAGTATTATTTAAGAAATGACATTCTGATCATGGTATTTCAAGGGGTAATGAAAGATAGTGTGGCGCGTGCCAAATTCAAAATGAAGGGCAAATTTTGAATTTGGCACGCGCCACACTATCTTTCATTACCCCTTGAAATACCATGAGCAGAAATGTCATTTCTTATATTTACAATAAATATTTTGTACCTTGGCGCTATTTTTTTCCATATCTGCGCGTGTGATATAGAGTTTTTAACCATGCGAGATCAGCGTATCTCACATGACCACGCGACCACCTGTGTAGGACATGACGTAATATTGCGGGAAAATTGATACACATCAAGGGTCATGACTCCCATTGTCTTTCATTGGGAATTGAAATACAATTGCTTCTGTATGTTTCATCGAAGACAGGTACAGTCATATTGTAAATATAAATAAATATTTGAAGGGTACAAACATTTAATGGACAGTCTCACCTAAAAAGTGTATCATGACAACACCAAATAAACAATTCATCAATCTTTGTGACTGTGACTACAATGACTGGTAATGTAAGAGCTCGGTAAACATGTCTCAAGCTATACAATATATGCATCTTGTCTAAGAAGTTTCGAAAGATTCTGATATGGGAAATCGACGCTGATATTGATATGGCTTTTGAGCCCTAGGGCTGATATGGATCAATGTCAATATCACATATTCAGAAACGCACATATTAATTGAATGTATATGATAAACAAAAATTATCTCCCTTTTAGGGTCAATATTAACACATAAATGGAGGCGAGAGATATATCGGATTTGTTCAGAGATTGGTATACAGATATCAAAGGCAACCCAGCAGACGATCGTAACGTTAAAAAACAGATCATACATATTGAGTACCTAATTAAGGAGCTTAAGGTAAGATACTGATATCTAGTGCATGTTCAAAGTCAGGGATTTTAATATTCAATTTGTTTGTTTGTGTGTTCATGGTAAATTATTCATCTGTAATCCAGTGTTCTTTATTACTTTTGGTATTATAGCACAACATTGAACTGTCAGATTAATATTTCATTCGGATTATAAACAAGGGTGAGTCCAATACATGGGTAGCATTAGGATTCAATTACATACTCGAATTTATTCAAGAATTTGCATCTATAGTACTTAACTTTATATTTCCTTACAGTCTTAATCACTCGAACATTCATGCCAATATATGTTTGAAATTAATAAGTGTTTTCCATTATGTAGAGGAAATCGACACATAAATATATTGGTCAATAATAAATACATACAGTTCAATGTTGTTTGCCTATACAATAAAAAAACAAACATATACTCCATGTCCAAATCACAATCCAGAAGCAAAGTAAAAACTTTGAAACTACAAGTTAGGTTAAACACGTAAACGTCCACCAGGGAAGTGAGGCCGGGTGCTACGGAAGGGTAAGTACCTTCTGTTTAGCTAGCAACACCCGCCATTTTGTCTAATCAAAATTGAGTGAAAGGAACATGGACCTATGGGCGTCAAATATATCCAGGGCAATCCTGGACAAAGAGACACCAAACTTATCAAAAATACTGTGATGCCGGCCATAAAACTTTTTGCGTGCCCTGATAAGCCTAGGCTTGCAATACCCTTGAGTCAACAATTTATTTGTAAGCAGCTTGCTTCGTTGTACGAAGTTCCCATAGTGGAAAATTTGCTATCTCTTGTTATCTCCTGCTAAATACCATGTATCCGCACTATAATGACCTTGAGCCATGAGTGTAAGGGCTGTTTTATCATATACGCCTGTTGAATAATTTGGAAGTATTCAAAAGCATGCTGTTAAAAGTATATATAGTATAGAGAGTTAAGACATATATGTCACATTATCGTTTATTTTGTTATATTTTACATTTACAAGGCCGAATCTCAAAATCCAAAATGTTTAAGCCTGATACAAAAATAAAAGAAGAGAAAGAAGAAATAAAGAAACTACAAAAAAGGTATGGCCCGCTAAGATTAGATAAGTGGCGTTTTTATTCGGCTAAGTAAACACACCTTTATCTAGCTTAAATGCGTTAACTAAAGATTGTCATTGAATAATCCAGGCATATATCTATTAAAACATGATATTAACTCGTTCATAAGTTCATAATTTTGCTGCTGGTTAAATTTGAAATTCCTCAAAATTTAAAGTGTACTCCCTCATGCAAAATATTTCTATAGCTGATATTGGTAAAATATACGGCGTATTTTAGTCCTTTGGGTTTTGTTGTGTTAAATTAAAACTGGTATGATATATAATTTAACCCTTGAGCCGTTTTCTCTGCTGGTGGCTGGTGCACCGAGGATATCGCAAACTTAATAAGTAATAATGTATTATGTCAGAAATTTGCTGCTAGTTTAAATTTAAAATTCCTCAAAAACTAAGGTATACTCTCTCATGCAAAGTATTTCCTTAGCTGATATTGCGATATTGGTAAAATACATTTTGGTCCTTTGAAAAATGCTTTCATAGTTTTGGTCCAAGCACTACTGATGAGGAATTGTATTCCGAAACGACCGTCTAGTGCTGTTAAATTAAAACTGGTATAATCTTTGAATTGATAATATTTAACTATATATATTTCAAGTGTTTAACTGTTCGAAGAAAATAGTTTAATTTTATGGATTTAAAATAAAAACAATTCGAATTAAAATAATAGTTGTCATCGTGACAATTTTTTGCCAAGTGGATAAAACTAAACCGTTTATCTTAATTTCTAATGCATAATGCAGTGCAATAATGATACCAATGATTTTAGATTATACACAAGGGGTGGCGTTTCTTTTTGGAAATTTAGGAGTAACAGACGTTACCTTTTGATCGGACCTGTATGTTTACTTTTGACACATTCCGGTGTCTGTTTTTTATTTCAGATTACAGCAGATATCTGGACCAGATAAGTTGGTCATTACTGGAGTTGAGTTTATTAAAACCTCGTACCACCAGTTTATAGAACAACGTACCTGTATGGAGGCTATAAAAACAACACTAGAACGAAGGGATATATTACAAGTAAGAATCATATAGTTAATTTTACAGTAGACTGATGACTGTTTATTAGGCATTGTCAAATGACTTTGGACTGTACAAACATTTTACAAGAAGTAATTCACTCTTAGAAATGAAATGAGAAAACAGTTAAATATACAGCTCCAGTCCTACTTACTTAGTAAGTATTGGTGTTCTCAGAGTTAGTTGATTAATGGTGTTTAACGTCCCTGTCAAGAATATTTCACTTATATCGAGACGTCACCAGCTATAGGCGAAGGTGCAGAAATTTTGCCTGTGCGTTGCGCTGATGGCATTATACAGCAGGGTTCTTTAGTGTGCCAAGCCCATCGCGACACGAGACCTCGTTTATTTTAAGTTCCCATCCGAAAGAACCTGACTTTATTTCGTAATGCCGAGTGCTTGGCGAAAGAACAGTCACTACCCACTTTCAAGTCTTGGTCAGACCCGGCCGGGGATCAAACCCACGACCTTCCACTTACAGAGCGAGCACTCTACCAACTGAGCTACGCAGTGGTGTTCTCAGAGTCATTTAACAAATATGATGTATGGGGTATAAAATCAACTCGTTAATGATATTGTCACATAAATTTTTGAATTTTTATTCTTGTCATATTATATATTTTTTAATATTTCATTCAGAAAATTGAAAAATTTATAATATGACAATATTCCTTAGTAGTAAAGTCCATTGTAATACAGTACTCATGGGCTTTTAATGACTAATATATTAATTAAACCTGGGTCTAGTTTCACAATCATTCCTTAACTAGCATTTTTTTTACTTAAATCTGATCAATTTTGGTAATATTTTGTGGTACTTCAAATAACGTTTTAACAAAATTAGCATGTAGATGTTACGATTTCGAATTTATCAGATTTAAGCGAAGGAGAACTCTCAGTTAAGAAATGATTATGATACCGGGGCCTGTGTATATTACCGAGATTTGATCTTAAATATTCATCACTTGGTTAGCTTCTCACCCTTAATAAATACATTATAAGTAATAGGCTCAATTTTTTTAAGAAATGTTATCAATTCTGTGATGAGGAAGCAAAGGCTCAGATGAAGGAATTGACTCGTGCTTATGGATGTAGTACTGTAAGTATCCTACCATTTTTTAAAGTATTTTATTATTAAATTTAAATAAAATGGTATATGACAGTAATACATGTATTGATATAAATAATTTTTATGATTCAATGCAAAAACTCACCAATTATATGAACTATATCAAACATGAGAGGGTTATTGTTATCAGTAGAAGAAGCCACTACCTACCACAGTGTTGATCTAAAGTCGTACTACACATTTAGCTGACTATTTAAAACAAAAGTGTATGTATTTCACTCTAGCTTTTTACATAGTTTTTTTCTACAAATAGCTCATACCGGTTGAATCTTTTCTTTCAGGAAAAGATAAGCGAGTTGAGACTATCGTCAGCATTTCAAGCTCTGCAAGGTTTGACAAAAGTTAGTGATTTCACAATATATATACATGTATATACAATCAAATTCATTAGCTTTGGTGGTTGTTCTAAAAAAACTGATCATTGTTTTTTTACATAAAATTTGTAAAAAGTGTTTACTGATGTAAAGTATAGATCATTTGAACTTTTATATTTAAACGTCGGTAAGAATATATAATATACTCCAGTTCTCTTTAGTAATTTTATAATCACTGACCAAAATATTGGTTTTCGTTTTGCTTTGAATGTTTTTGATTGGTTGTTTTGTCACTAACTTGTATGATTCGTGCGTCCTTTGCATGCGTTCAACTGTTGCCAAATATTTTTATCTTTCTATTGTCTTGTTTGGCTGTTGTGTTATTAACTTCTAATGCT
The DNA here is from genome assembly GCA_021292105.1 of Anadara kagoshimensis. NCBI lineage: Eukaryota > Metazoa > Mollusca > Bivalvia > Arcoida > Arcidae > Anadara > Anadara kagoshimensis. The sequence continues at coordinate 5,159,434 of CM037873.1, forward strand.
TCGTTTGGTTTTTTTCGCTGCGGATGTTGCCAACTACGTGTTTTTTAATAATGCCGTTCTATCTGCAATGCCCCGATGTTTACCTTGAAGTGCATTCCGACACTGATATTACCGCTTGTAAAGCTTTCTGGCCACCAATGCCTTCCGACTCCGATGTTAACATTGCTATACCATTCGACACTGATATTAACCTTGCAACGCCATCTAGGTAATGCCAACATTGCAATTCCTTCCTACCCCCTATGTTAATCTTGCCATACCGTGTCATCTCGGTATCAACATTGCAATGCCTTTATACCCACGATGTTAAGCATGTTACGGCTTCAAACCTCTATAATTAATTATACAATGCCTTCCGACACTGATGTTTACCTGCAATGCTTACCATATGCAATGCCCAGCGGCCTTGCTATCATCATTGCAATTTCTTAAGACCCAGATATTAATCTTCGAGTAGCCTTGCAATTCCTTCCGACAGTGAGGTTAACATTGCAATGGCTTCTACAATACCTTCCGACTCAAATGTTAACCTTACGATGTGGTCACGCTTGCAATGGCTTCCCGTCCCGATGTTAACCTTGTAATGTCCTTCGACTGGCAATGCCCTTCTACCTGTAATGCCTTCCTACTCTGATGTTAACCTTTAAAATCCTTCCGACCGCCTCGATATTTAATATTTTAATTATACAACACCTTCCTACCCTGATGTTAACATTGCAAGGGCTTCCGATCTTCAACTACGAGGAACACATTATGTCAATATAAATTCTATTTTGTTAGAAATGTTCAGCGAAGTTAAAGCTACATCGAAGAAGTACTCCTTCCAGTCCGGAGCAGTTTGAATTGATCCGAAAATACATACGTCAGTGTGTGGAGATATCGTGGATCATTGTTATACAGACACCACCATTTAAACTTAACTTTGACACCAGTATAAAAGATGTCAACAACAAAACAACATTTCACAATGCTTTGAGATGTGACGAACAGGGGAAGATGGTAACTGGAAGCAAGTCAGCATCCCACAACGCTCGGAGTGATGACGAACAGGAGAAGACGGCAACTGGAAGCAAGTCAGCATATCATGGCCACAACGCTCAGAAAGATGACGAACAACAGAAGACGACCACTGAATATGAAGTGGTTTATCCGGCTCTGATGCAAGAGCAAAACATTATAATTTACGGGATCAAACAACCGATAGAGATAAGGAAAAACAAATGATAAAAATGCAAATGTAATTGATTAATTGCATACAAGAAATATTGTATAACGAAGCATTTGCAACCATATGTGGGTGAATGGGGGTCCAACATGAAACTTGGTTTAAACTCTACTGTGACATGTCTATTTGTGTAAACTGGACAATGAAATTGGACACTTGACACTTATGCTATTGTATTAATTCATGAATTTTATTCATTCAACTACCATAATTTATTATTTCTTTGTTTCATGCCTTAATAAATAAATCATGTTATTATAATCATTTTATATTGGAGTCTTTAATAACTTACATACCGACGGAGCTAGTTAAGATATAATCTGTTTATTTATTATGGTAATATGAAGCGTTACGAAGTGTTAGTTCTATTTATAACTTTATTCTTTGAAGTTAATTGATTTTTTAAAAACTTACCTATATACACCTGTAATTCCTGGTATTTAAAAGAAGGGGCGATAACACGTTGGTGTTATGAGAATGTTTCTTCCGCGTTGGTGACTTGGTAAGTAACACACACACACACACACACACACACACACGGATTAACATATTTTTGTGATGTTATCAAAAAGTTTCAGCCATTCACACAAGTTTGTCAGACCGCCGACAGTTATTGATGTTTGGTTCTAGTCCGTTACAAGTCTTAAATGTCAACTGATAGAACATATGTAAGGAAAACCAAATAGTATTGTGAAAATACTAGGTTAAAGAAATATAAAGTATTTGTTAACACACACACACACACACACACACACACACACACACACTATTATATTATATCACACCCGAAATTATATCTCATAGATAGAGAGGATATTAAGTATTAAATTCTATTTAACTTTTTGAAAAAAATATTTCACAGAATTGTCTTATTTCTTTCGTCATTTTTAGCTTATGCAGTAAAATTTAAATGATATCGGAAAGTACAAATAAAAGTTCCTTCGATATGATGCATGTTTTTTTCTTGTAAATGACACTATATTATATTATTGTGACATTTCAGTAACTAATCTGTCCGGGGGAAACTATGTCGGATTATAATACATTATTCAAGGCCTGGCTAGATGATGTGAAAAGAAGGGACAAAACTGCTGAAACCGAAAGCGAAATTAAAGACATAGAACAATGTTTAAAAGTAGGTCAATCTCTCTGTTGACAACATAACCCTTGGAGAGGTCAATCTAAAGTACAGTCCTGTCGAAAGTTTAATACTGACCTATAGGGCGTCAAAGCTCGGCTGTCAAGTGGCTGAGATTTCGATAGCTAGTTGCTTAAAGCTGCCACCAATAGATAGAGAGCAGCTGCCGAGATATAGCCAATGAAGGATTGTTTGACGTATCGATTCGGCACTAATTCGTTAGCTTAGTGTTAATCTTTCGACAGGTCTGTACTGTTGGTATATGTTGTATTTCATGTTTAATATTTAAGAGCGTATAACGTCACTCATTGGAATTTATTAAATTCTCAGCCCCGTGTTGCATTATAACTTGCATAAGCTATTCGTAAAATACAAGAGATACGCAGAAATACAATGTTTTTAATAACCTTGATACCGCATTGGTTATTATGCTATATCACGCTTGGCGTGACGATGTTTTGCTAACCGAAGGCAGGGGGTTAATTGTTCCAAATACAACGTACCTCCATAAATTAATTAACTAACCGCCTCAGTTAATGTGAAATAATCTTGACTGTGGTATAACTTGCTACTCAAACGAATCTGCTTTGAGTGATAAGTCTCCATCGATTTTGAAATGGAATTGATACTTATTATGATTAAAATGCTGGTAGGAACAAACTCTGTATAACATAGAACGTTTTATTATCGAAGTGTTTGTTTTTATCTTTTTAACATTCATCTTTGTAGAAAATCACCATTCAGAATGATATAGAAACTCAACAAAATGAAAATAAGAGCCTAAAGAAACGGTAAGAGAATCAAAAACAAACATACTAAGCCATGTCCAAATGACAATCCAGAAGCAAAGTAAACACTTTGGAACTGACAAGTCAGGTTAGACACGTGAACTTTCACCAGGAAAGTGAGACTGGGTGCTCCGGAAGGGTAAGCACCTCTTGTTTAGCTAGCTACACCCGCCACGTGTGTAATCAAAATTGTATGAAAGGAATTTGGAAGTATGGGACGTCAAATATATCCAAGACAATTCTGGACACAGAGACATCAAACTTACTAACAATACTGTGATGACGGCCATAAAACTTTTTGAAATGAGTATAATTATAATTAATGATGCCATTGCATTTGGTTGTTGGCAACATTCGGTATTCCCAGTTCATGTTTTCATCTACAAAATATGCTTCATTGTAAAAATAATCTTGGCTTCTAAATCTAACAAAAAAACCGATTTGTATTCAACATGGCTTGCTTTCTTTCCATCTAAAAATCAATGTATTACATAAGCTGGTGCAGGTCAAGTGGCCTTGCTGATGAATAACATGAAGGATTTGAGTTTCTCTGAGTGGATTATGTATTCCTGAAAACCTGGTGTTGTTAACTTACAAGACTTCATTTCTGTCAAACATTAAAAACGAATATGACATGAATAATATAGAGTAAGAAAAGTCGTAGTTTATGAACAATTCCAAATAACGACAATTCTTGGTGAAATCTCAGTTGTTCTCCTTTCTAATGAGCTTAAAGACATATTAGGACTGGAAGTAAACCAATGCATGTATTTCTAATGCAAGTTATCACATCACAGTTATCAATATTGTTTGGTTTTTAAATTTCAGACTGGAAGATGCAAGGCAAAATGACAACGACTCTGAAACTTCCATTGCTGACCAATATTTAACCAATAGAGCAGTAGATCGACGTAAAGCTCTGGATGCAGGAAATGATTCAACCTTTTTGAATAATACATTAAAGGTAAAAATATACCTCATTTCAAGATGCTTAATTAATCTGCATTTTTAAACCTACTCTGTTGAGTGTATGTGTGTAACTGTGAACCAAGTCACACGAATCTCAAGGTCTTATTTATATATAATTAATTTGTATAAATGTAAATAAAAATAAAGATACAACTTCAAATACATTAAGATCTTGCTCCGTATGTGGGAGGTCGTTGGTTCGAAAACCTATCAAGACTTCAAAATAGGCAACGACTGTTCTTTCGCTAAACACTCGGCATTTAGAAATGAAAGTCGTGTAGTTCTTCAAAGGAAGAGATCTTGCAAACCTATGCCCTATATTACATCAGGCATGGCACGTTAAAGAACCACCCCTGCACATGACACTTGGTGCAATGCAATGGTCAAAATGTCTACAATATCACCAAAGTTGGTGACGTCTGGATATAAGTGAAATATTCTTGACTTGGACGCAAATTCTATCACTCAATTAACTATTATGCGGAGATGGTCAGAAACGTTTCAACACATGCAATTTCATTTAGAAAACCACTTAAATTGCAAGTTTAGAGATGTATAGCTAATTTGTAAACAATAAATACAAAAAATTTGTATACAATATGAAATCGATGGCAAATAGTTTGCCGGTAGAGAACCGAAGTTGGTAAAGACTGAGCTAAGGAAGCTTAATCATTTGCATTTGTTCATGTACTAACATCATGTTTTCTGTCAAAAATTCAGAATCGGTAATGAAATAGAAAAAATAAAGTAGATGGGTTGTGGCATTTCTATTTTATTATTAATGTCTTATTTTTACCCGTTTTTCAGGGTTTTTTTCTAAAAGTGCGTACGACATGCTACAATAGTTTTCATGTCAAAGTATTTTGAAGATTTCTTTCAGGAAACTATAAAACAAAATATCGACACAACAATTGAATTTTAAATTTATTGTAATAAAAGACAATAATTATAACCAGGATATCTTTATTGTAATAAAAGACATTAATTATAACCAGGATATCTTTATTGTAATAGTTAGTATTATTGATATACAGGAAATCTTCAGCTTCTGTCTCCGTTCTGCCATACAACAACTAACTGATTTGAAGAAGATTCTACATCCAGAAGGACAGGTTAGATGTTTTACTTTAAAGTTAATCAAAACATACCTATCAACGACTAAATCACAATCCTAAAGTAAAGTAAAAACTGAAACTGACAAATTTCGTGAAATTCCACACTGAAAATAAGGAAGGATGCTCTGGAAGGATAAGCACCTTCTGTTTCGTTATCTACTTCCGCCAAGTGCGTAATCAAAATTGAGAATAAAAACAAAAGGTACACCATACATCATATAATATTTTCAATACAAAATACAAAGATATCATATCTATCAAAAATATTGTGATTACGGCCATAAAACTATTTAAGGGCCTTGGTTTATTTTTTATGTATTATTTTTAAAGCAACATGCTGCCTTGTATAAAGTTCCCTTAGTGGGAACAAGCTCTAAGATAGAGTAATAATTTTACAACACCATAAGCATAAGAATTATGTAGGTACATAGAAAAACTTAAAATTATCACGTGTACCATAAACCTTTAGATATACCTAGGATAAATCATGTCCAAATTTAAAATTATTATGAGATATACCGTCATGTATATATCTGTATGTGGAATTGAATGATTTGGTAACGGTTGTCTCGCGATATTTACAAGATTCCACTTTAATTCCGCTTGATACGAATACAGAAACAAATCAGCAAGCAATGCTGCACAGTTTATGCCCATGGATATACCGATTGATTGTCGATTATGTTACTAAAGCAATGTTTTTCATCCAAAAACATTTTGTTCATGCTATCATAAGTAAACTGTGTTTAGCATCCAAATGAAGATTGACCAGAATCCCTGTTAAGCACTAGATATTTGTATCTTGGCTTGCCATAATTTGTAAAAGAATGACAATTGCATAGTTTTCGTTTATTGATTTGAAAATACTTTACAAAACTTTCGTTCTCTTAAGCGATATTTTCGGTTTATTTGTAAACCACTTTAAACTGATGGGAACTCCTGAGTCACGGTAGGCGTGACACGATAAAGAACACTGCTGTATCATGTCATCACCCCCAACGCACACTACCTATAGGTTCATATGTCACCACCTATGTCACTTCACATATAGCTGGCGACGTCTCGATATAATCAAAAACAAACATACTAATCCATTTCCGAATCACAATCCAGAAGCAAAGTAAAAATTTTCGAACTGACAAGTTAGGTTAGACACGTGAACTTCCACCAGGGAAGTGAGGCCGGGTGCTCCGGAAGGGTAAGCACCTCCTGTTTAGCTAGCTACACCCGCCACGTGTGTAATCAAAATTGTGTGAAAGGAACATGGAACTACGAGACGTCAAATATATCCAAGGCAATCCTGGACACAGAGACATCAAACTTATCAACAATACTGTGATGACGGCCATAAAACTTTTTGAGGGCCTTGATAAGCCTAGGCTTGCAATATCCCTGAGTCAACAATTTATTTGCAAGCAGCCTTCTTCGTTGTACAAAGTCCCCGTAGTGGGAACAAGCTCTACCATAGCGTATTAATTGGGAAACAAATACACCATGAGAGGCAGGAGAAGCAGGTATATTGCTGCATAAAAAGGAAAGTTGACAATACAAAAATTGAAGTCATCACGTTTGTCATAAAGTTTCAAATGTAGCCTTTCCTGTGCGTCATAATTCAGGTATAAGTCTAAATATGAAGCAGAACTTGAGGAATTAGTCGTGTCTTTTATTTCAAGCTCACTAGGATAGATGACATTTACATAGTCTCCAATAAGAAATATTGACTGGAACGTTAAACGCCAATATTCAACTCAATATGGTTTATTTGAAGGAGCAAGTCATATGAGATATTTATTTTCAGCCTTCGAAGTTATTGAACATTCCTATTATTTACTTGTTATACTATTTAATTTTCACAGGAAAGTACCACTGTATATGGTAAAACAGCCACAGCAGATGTAAAAAAGTTACATGAATTGGTGATAATTTTTTCTAGTTACATACAATGTTGGTTCTTCGAAACTCTGTGTGTGTGTGTGTGTGTGTGTGTGTGTGTGTGTGTGTGTGTGTGTTATTAATATATTTATCAAACATACTTTATTAATGATAATAGTATCAATATTTATAATTATTGATTATTAAGTTAATATCATTTTATTAATTATGCTTCTAATATTTTGATATATACTATTTTAAAAACAAAATGAAATTCAAACATACCAGTCCATATCTAATCCAGAGGTAAAATAAAAACTTTAAAACTGACATATTAGGTCAAACACGCGAACTTTAACCAGGGAATTGAGACCGGGTGCTTTGGAAAGTTACAGCTACACTTTGCCACGTGGTGTTATCAAACTTGAATGAAAAGAACATGGAACTATGGGACGTCAAATTTATCTAGGACAATCTTAGACACAGAGTCGTATACGTATCAACAATACTGTGATGATGACAATAAAACTTTTGAGGGCCCTGTTAAGCCGAGGCTTGCAATATACCTCGTCAAAAATTTATTTGTAAGCAGCTTGCGTCGTTGTATAAAGTTCCCGTAGTGGGAATTAGCGTATTACTTGGGTAACAAATGCATCATAAGAAGGAGAAGCAGGTATATTGCTGCATTGAAAAGGAAAGTTGACAACAGAAAAATTAAAGCTTGCCATACAGTTTCAAATGTAGTTTTTCATGGGTAAAAGACAAAATATGAAGCAGAACTTAAAGAAGAATAGAATCTTACACAGGTAACAGGGTAAGACAGAGATTTCTTGCACCCCAGATAGAAAACTCCATAAAAAGAGAGGTGTAAGATATCTCCATCTTGTACCCCCCCCCCCCCTGTGCAAGATAGCCTACACGCCGTTTTTCCCGCAATCTTTTATCAACGAAATCAGAGGTGTACCGAAAGATGAAATTGATTTTAAATTGAATATTGTACTTTCTGGTGCAAGAAATAGAATCAATCACTAGTAGTGCCAGATAATGAAATCTCAACCCTCGTTCTAATGCATTTGGTCCAGACCTCGGCAAGCCTCGTTCTGGATATATATATATATATATATATATATATATTCCAAATATATTAGAACTCGGGTTGCGATTTCCCTATCTGGCACCAAAGTGGTGATAGATTTTTTTAATCTCAAACGAGTAAAATATTTTCCTGTCCAGAACGAGCTTTAGCGACATTGAAAATATATATCCGTGTTTAAGATATATCTGCCTTACACTGTAACTGGTGTAGGATTCTTTTTCTCACACATTTGCAGCATAAAAACATGATTTGTAAACAAAATTTTGCATCAAACGTTCAGTTTTCATGCCATCATCGGTGTCTTCTGAAAATGACATCATCAATTTTGTTGACGTAAAATGATAATGACGTCATCAATTAAGCGTATGTAAGTTATTTTGACGTTGTAAAAATTGTTGTTTAAGACAAGTGATATTCTCTAGGGTTGAAACAGAAAAATCTCACATGGGTTAAAATGCGGTATTTCCCTCTATGATGTGTGAGAATCAGTCGTCTCATCTATTAATAGCTCACTAGGATAGATCACATTCACATAGTATATAATTGAAAAATGGTTAAGAGATTTCCAAAAATAATTCATAAAACTAAAAATTGTTTTACTTCTTTGTTTTCAGAAAAGAGATGATCCGAACATTGCTGAACTACAGCGTTTAACGACGAGACAAAGCTTAACAAATCTGAAAAATGTAGGTAAACTAATTGAAAATCAATATACGATTGTGTGTGCATTTAGGACTGTTATGTTTCGTTTTATTAGCTCACCTGACCAAAGGTCATGTGAGCTTATGGTATGGTGCAGTGTGTGTATGTGCGTGCGTGCGTGCGTGCGTGTGTGCGTGCGTGTGTGCGTGCGTGCGTCGTTAACACACATTTTCGACTTCTCCTCTGAAAGTACTTGGTAGATTTCAATGAGACTTGGTCAGAAGCATGTCTGGGTCGGTGCAATTCAGATTTGTTCGTGGCGTTGCCATGGCTACCATAACTAGGTCAAAGTGACCTAGGGGTGCAAAAATCTTAAAAATCTTCTTCTCCGAAAGTATTAATTGGAGAAAAAATCTGATGTGATATTTGGCTTTCTCTAGGGTCTTAAGCCTGTAGTTTGTTCAATTCATGAAATTAGGTCGAAAATGGGTTACGCGTTTTTGCGTTTAATTTTGAAAAAATCGTAAAATAGCTTCAAATTGTTATAACTTGACTATTTGACCAGGTAATGGCATGGGTTTTCAGTTTTGACATCTTCTTGTTAGTATCTTCAAAATGAGGTCAAGGTCAATTGTGAAGGCCGTGACCTAATTTTTTTTACCTCTGATTATAATTATTATCTCGAAAACTATAAACTTTTTGTATAGTCATGTATATTAGAATGTTGTAGGTATTGATACAATGATCATTTTGATGTATAGAAAAGGGTCATGGGTTCAAAGGTCAAGGTCACGGATGCGAAAAAATACAGAAATGGTTAATTATCTCGAAAACTATAAACATTTTGTATAGGCATTTATATTAGAATGTTGTAAGTATTGATACAACAATCATTTTGATGTATAGAAAAAGGTCATGGGTTCAAAGGTGAAGGTCACAGATGCGAAACAATACCGAAATGGTTAATTATCTCGAAAACTATAAACTTTTTGTATAGCATGTATATAAGAATGTTGTAGGTATTGATACAACAATCATTTTGATGTATAGAAAAAGGTCATGGGTTCAAAGGTCAAGGTCACAGATGTGAGACAAAACCGAAATGGTTAATTATCTCAAAAACTATAAACTTTTTGTATAGGCATGTATATTAGAATCTTGTAGGTCATGATACAATGATCATTTTGATGTATAGAAAAAGGTCATGGGTTCAAAGGTCAAGGTCACAGATGTGAAACAACACCGAAATGGTTAATTATCTTGAAAACTATAAACTTTTTGTATAGCATGTATATTAGAATGTTGTAGGTATTGATACAACGATTATTTTGATGTATAGAAAAGGGTCATGGGTTCAAAGGTCAAGGTCACAGATGCGTAAACAATACCGAAATGGTTAATTATCTCGAAAACTATAAACTTTTTGTATAAGCATGTATATAAGAATGTTGTAGGTATTGATACAACGATCATTTTGATGTATAGAGAAGGGTCATGGGTTCAAAGGTGAAGGCCACAGATGCGAAACAATACCGAAATGGTTAATTATCTCGAAAACTATAAACTTTTTGTATAGGCATTTATATTAGAATGTTGTAGGTATTGATACAACAATCATTTTGATGTATAGAAAAAGGTCATGGGTTCAAAGGTCAAGGTCACAGATGTGAGACAAAACCGAAATGGTTAATTATCTCAAAAACTATAAACTTTTTGTATAGGCATGTATATTAGAATCTTGTAGGTCATGATACAATGATCATTTTGATGTATAGAAAAAGGTCATGGGTTCAAAGGTCAAGGTCACAGATGTGAAACAACACCGAAATGGTTAATTATCTTGAAAACTATAAACTTTTTGTATAGCATGTATATTAGAATGTTGTAGGTATTGATACAACAATCATTTTGATGTATAGAAAAGGGTCATGGGTTCAAAGGTCAAGGTCACAGATGCGTAAACAATACCGAAATGGTTAATTATCTCGAAAACTATAAACTTTTTGTATAAGCATGTATATTAGAATGTTGTAGGTATTGATACAACGATCATTTTGATGTATAGAGAAGGGTCATGGGTTCAAAGGTGAAGGTCACAGATGCGAAACAATACCGAAATGGTTAATTATCTCGAAAACTATAAACTTTTTGTATAGGCATTTATATTAGAATGTTGTAGGTATTGATACAACGATCATTTTGATGTATAGAAAAAGGTCATGGGTTCAAAGGTCAAGGTCACAGATGTGAAACAATACCGAAATGGTTAATTATCTCGAAAACTATAAACTTTTTGTATAGGCATTATATTAGAATGTTGTAGGTATTGATACAACAATCATTTTGATGTATAGAAAAAGGTCATGGGTTTAAAGGTCAAGGTCACAGATGCAAAACAATACTGAAATGGTTAATTATCTTGAAAACTATAAACATTTTGTATAGGCATGTATATTAGAATGTTGTAGGTATTGATACAATGATCATTTTGATGTAAAGAAAAAAGTCATTGGGGTTTAGTATTTACGTTTACTTTAAATTTATCAGCTAGCCATTAGTTATCAGGTGAGCGTATAAGGCCCATGGGCCTCTTGTTGTTCTTATTCCCCTTCTCTAAACACAGGGGAGCAGTTACTTTCTTTAGATACGTATTCATTTTTGATCATTTACCTGGATTTAAGCATTTTGCTCGGTACTTCATTATCACTATCAGTGCTATGAAAATATTGACAAAAATGTTTAATTTTCAATCAAACACAAACATACCGGTTCACTTTCAATTCCAATTAGCAACAACGATATAAAAACTTGCCAAATCTAAAACAAAAGTTAAACTCCTGACCTGCCACTAAGTGAGGTTGGGTACTACAAAAAGGTAAACACGTCCTGTCTAGCTAGCAACATAGGTAATTACCCTTTCAGGGCCCATTTTCTCACTTCCCTGGTGAAATTTCAATTCTTTTTAGTTGACATTTTTTAAATTTTTATTTTATTTTTGGTTGTGATTTGGACATGAACCGATGTGTTGTTATCTGGTGTGTGGCATGACATGATAGCCACCATTACTACAAAGACAGAACGGACAGTTCCTATGGATTTGCTTAACAGACCAATTTCTATGAACCACTGACATACCGATTTACTTTTAAAAAGTAGATGTATAGCCACAAACAGGAGGTGTTTACCTTCCGGAGGACTTAGCTTCGCTTTCCTAGTAAGTGTAACTTCGCGTGTTTAACCTAATTTGTTATCCCTGTTGCTATCTTGGAGATCAGTGCGAATCACAAAAAAGAACCTGCTGGCGAGGGATCGTAAACCACTGAACTTGCTTGTCAGTTTCAAAGTTTTTATTATGAGTACGATATGGACATTTGTTATTTTTTTTTTCTTTTAAAAAAATCGGAAAGAGTTTGCCAATAAGGCATTATTTCAAGTCAAGTTTTCCGAAATCGCTTCAAAAGCTTGACTACTTTGAATGGTATTTTCGTGTTATAGATGTAGATTCACGAGTATGTCTAAAACTCGAATAAAATTGAGTTTCAGTTTAGTAATAGAAATTATATTGACCTTAATTTTCTTTTTAGACCTTCTATTCAGAACATTCAGAATATCAATCTAATCATAAAAACATTAAAGATTATATTGACTCCTGTCTAAATCTATGTTGGAACATGTGTAGCAGCAATCCTGTAACATATTTCATTTGGGAAGAAGACAATAAAAAAAACCTATTCCGTGTAGATGATAGTGGTGGAAAAGGTAATCTAGAGGTTGTATGGCCTGCTCTTGTACAAATTTGTGACCAAGGATACAAAAAGCTAGTTGAAGGCCTAAAACAGAGAAAAGGTGACAAGGAAAACAGTAATAAAAATATTGGCAATATGATTGAGACATCCAATACCACATTGAAGCAAGATTCGTCTGCTGCTGTGCCAACTGCTGAAACTACAGTTCATGTACCCGGTATTGATGTTTCCAATTCAGAGACCAGAACAACAAAAGATAAGAAAAAGAATATCTTAAAGAAAACTAACGAAAAAAGAGGAAATCCGTCTAATCCATCTTCAGGACAGAAAACAGGCAAACATATTAGTAAAATAACGGTGGAGAAAACCATCGCAGATACAGAAGGAGCAAGCAAGCCTAATTCATCAGTTTCACAGAAGGGCGCACACACTTCCCCAATCGAAAGTTTAGATTTTTAATAAATGGGAGTAAACCCTATATCACGTGATATTTCAAACACCTTAGTGTGGATTTTTTCCGTTGGTTCATGTTATCTAGCGTAATTCTATCAATATTCCAATTAACGTTTCCAATTGCGCTTAGCGACAATCACTTGCATATATATCTTGTAAAATAAATGTGACAAGTGTCCCACGACACGATTTGAATGTCGCAACTGGATACCATTCTGTTATCATTTCTCCCATGCCGTTTTTATTACTAAGTAATTGTCTTAATCGTTGTATATATTGATGTTTTTGATGAGTTCCTTGTTGGTTTTGCTATTGCCAAGTATATATTAATCAGCTGATTTTTTTAGTTTTTTTTATATTTATTTGCTATACAAACAATATGTACATTTGATTCTTTATAAACTGAATCGGTGTCAAAATGCAACATACAATGCATTGCATTAATGAATTATGATTAAAAGTATAGTTGGAAACCCTTGACACGTAAAAGTATGCCGATCATGTAGTATTAGTATAGTTGTTTACGCAATAAAGCAAGCTGTTTATAAACTAATCGTTGACTCAGGGATATTACAAAACTTATTAAGACCCTCATAAATTTTATGTCCGTCATCACAATATTGATGTCTCTAGATCCAAAATTATCTAGACATTATTGACATTCCATGTTCATTTTATTCTCAATTTTGATAACACACGTGACGGATATATCTAGGAAAACAAAGGGTACTAATCCTTCCGGTGTACGTGGCTTCTCCTCCTTATCGGAAGTCCATGTTTAACCAAATTTGCCAGTTTTTAAAGATTTTACTAGCTTTTTAGTTTTATTTGAACATACGTTGGTGTTTTTGTTTTTGATTTAACGTGTTTACTTTGCTTTTTAGATTATGATTTCAACATGGACCAGTATGTTCGTTTTTGATATTTTATTGACAGCCACACTGATGACTATTTTTGGTCAACATTCAGTCTATTGTACTTCTCTTTTAAAAGAAATAATACTGGTATACAAGATGCTATCCCACCTAGCAAACACCAGTTCTCCCATCCAGTGCCTGTAAAATATGACAACAGAAATCCTAATCAAAGTATGTACATAATTAAATTTACTTTCGGGTGAATGAAAAATATTTTTCCTGTAAGGTCAGTAGAATTTGTATCATGTTTTGTCAAGTTTAGACATTTTCGTAAATTTGTTGGTAACTACGACTTTATTACATTTTCCATGTACACTCAATTTGTGGATATACAGTAGGCAAATCTTACACGTGTAATTTTAATCTACACTCATCCCAACAAGATATGTAGTGTGCAATGAAAATTATCACGGATTTCGCATATTGCATTGAAAACACGTAAAATCATTCCTTTGCAATATAGTTAGCAATTCCGAATGTTTTTGAAAAAATATTACAGTAAATATCCTATATCAACCTATATATGAAATGATACTCGTATCTTGTATTTTTTTAAATACTGTATGACATATGACTTAAAATTTAAAAACATATTTGAACCTAAATCCTTATTTCTCATAACTTTTCTTATTATTACAATATATCATTTAGTCTTCAAAATAAAAACGCCCGTCATATTTGTCTGACACGATTTTTTGTTATCATAATTGAAGCAATTTGTTAACTTTGCTCAAAAAGCCGTCATTGTGAATGTTTGGTCACTACAGAATAAAAGCATTAAAACACAGCTGTTAAAAGACAAAGAATTCAGACCCAAATTTTAAGTTACGCATTTTAGCAACGTATATAAAAATCATTACCTATTCCAGGGACCATTTGTACCAATAAAAATATAAAACCAACAATATTGTTCACGAACGTTAAGGCGAGATTCGTCGTTCCTTCAGCTATTGGATATGTTGCTTCACATGCCATTTCAAAGTAGAGTGGGGTCACAGTTGCTATAAGTGTTGAGGCCAAAATTACAGATGAGTATAAATTGACTGAAACAAAAATGTTAAAGCGTAATTTATTACAAAATATAGGATGAAGTAGATTTTATGCGTTTCTTTCAAAACATTCTTTAATTAAATAGACTATCTGTGAAATATTACCGCTTTCTACCCACTGCAATGTCATAGGTAACAACAAATACGTTTATTCACAATACTTAAGTATACTAGCAATACCACCCATTAAAGGACTGTGTATGTCTAAAATAGGTTTTACTTTTCAAGTCCCTCAAAAAGTTTTATGACCGTCATCACAGTATTGTTGGTAAGTTTGATGTCTCTGTGTCCAGAATTGCCCTGGATATATATGACGTCCCATAGTTCTATGTTCCTTTCACACAATTTGATTACACGTGTGTCGGGTGTAGCAACCGGCTTCGCTTCCCTGGTGGAAGTTCACGTGTCTAACCTAACTTGTCAGTTCCAAAGTTTTTACTTTGGTTTTGGATTGTGATTCAGACATGGATTGGTTTGTTTGTTTTTGATTATTACAAATTTAAATACTAGCATTCATCTGATAACAGTATTTCTAGTACAACATTATAATTATTGCAAATTATTATTAAAAAAACATAAAATAGAAACTAGTTATCCAAGCTTTAACTGACCACTTTGCACATTCGATGCTAAAACATTAGTTCAACAAGTTTGGTCGTAGCACTTTTGATGGGGAATTATAGTCCGAAACGGTCGTCTAATGCTGTAAAATTAACACAATAGTGTTAAAAGCTAGTTCAAAACTTTTTTATTTCAAATTGAATATCAAAACCCAATTTACCATTTTAGTGAAAATTTTTGTCGCATCAAGTTATGTTATTTTTGGTGGATTTTTTTTAAAAAGTTTAAGTAATCATTACCAATTCGAAGTGCAACAGTGGAGATTTGTGTAAAGTGTAGAAGTTTACACAATTGAATATTGCCTGACCCATTATAAAGGTTTAAATTGGGTTCATTACCTTAAGAAATACATGGTTACATGTAGGCCTACATTTCAAACAAATTTGAAAAACAAATTGTTCTATGTGGATACATATAAATATTTCCTTTTATTTATACAGTGCATTGCAACTCTTAACTTTAGCACGCATATTTGCTATAAATGGCACAGTGTTTAATATTGTACATACAAACATATCTATTATCATTGTACCTGAGATAGAAGCACATTTGCATATCAAATGGCAAATTGGCCTATTGCCTATGACCTATAACCTGTAATGTTGGCTGTTTTAAACATTGTATACCTTCCCACCACAAAGCATGGTAAACAAGAGCATGGTTTCTTAAACTACTTTTTGCCTCTTATTTTCTAAAAAAACAATATATCTAGCATGGTGCGGCAAAAACTTGACAATATGACTTCGATAAGAAAAAAATTATATTATCAAAATACCTTTTTCTACACTATAGCATAATATGTAAATCCTCATAAGAAAATGAACTCGTGCTGATAGAGTGCTTATAAAACATCGAGTTACACATATCTATTAATAACGTACCTGTAGAATCTGGAAGTACACCTGTAATGGTGAATATAAACCACAACACAGACGCCACTGAACCAATGTATTCAACAATCAGAAATATACGGATATGTTTAGAGAAACAGTCAGCTAGTCTGAAATATGAATATAAAGCAGTAAGATTTGAATCATAAACATGTGTGATTTAAACAGCAAAATGAATGACAAGAGAGCATTGTTTATTCAAAAGTACAAAAGTCGTATAACTATGTCATATTTTATTATAAACTTTTGTGTGCGAGCAATATTTCCTTTAAGCATAGATACATAATTATAATAATAATAATGAAGGTATTTGTGTGTAATGGTTACATAGTCATGTAATAAGAACAGTTAAATGATGATTAAATTACTATATATCCTAAAACAACCTGGGATATATTTCAGTCCCATAGTTCCGTTTGCCTTTCATTCCAAATTTTGATGACAAACGTTGGCGGGTTTATCTAGCTAAACAGGAGGTGATTTCCCTTTCGGAGCATCCATCCTGACTTCCCAGGTGGAAGTTCATGTGTTTGACCTAATTTGCAAGCTTTGAAGTTTTAATTTTGCTTTGATATAATGATTTGAACGTTTAATGGTATCTGGTTTTTTTTTTATTTTTTTACATCCAAATAGTGGAACAAATCTTTTTGTACATTACTTTGCAACGAAAACGCCAGCAACACATCCTGATAAAATAGAATAGAAACTGATCCATCCAACCTCCTCCTAAAATAGAAGAACAAATAATTAATTAGTAAAGTTAGCGACACGTAAAACCGTGAGTCATAGATAACAACAACACGACATAACAATGAGTGAAACATAAACACATATAAGCCTAGATCTCTATAATTATACAACTAACTACTTTTATATTTGGCGTTAGTAGATATAGAAACAAAATGTGCCCAAGTCATATGGTTTGGCCATAATGATAGAATATGAATGATATAAAACTTCGTGGTCAAATCTGGCTGTTTGTTAAAACTGTCAAAGCAAGGCACAACCGAGTTAGCTGTTCTATGACAATGTCCATTTCATCGTTTAGGTAAGTGAGAAAGTCTATACCATCTTATCTCGATTTTAAAACAACCAGTGGTTCATAAAGAACATAATTGTGACCATAAATAGCCATAGCTATTATCCTAAACAAATATGTTCTGAATATGCATTTTCAGCTAGCCATTTTATTAATACATACAACCGGCCATCAAATGGAATCTTATACGATTTTATGGACCAATGGTTGGGATATAAAAAGGTTGGTTAAGGGTCCTATTTAGCAATACAACATCATTTGTCTAACGGCCATTAGTAATCAGTATTCTCAATACGCGGTTTTTTTTTTTTTTTTTTTTTTTTTTTTTTTTTTTTGTTATACGTTTTCATATTCATCTTAAAAAAAATTTAAAAAAATGATTGCAAAGCGATTTTTGAGAAACTGAAATTTTGTAACAGTAAAATATGCAGTTCTTACGAAACCTGAGATATATTGTGAGGCTTCAATATTGTATCAAACACATTCTGCCAGCATTCGAATACACCAGTACATAGTGAATAGGTAATGCATATTATCCAAAACTTCTTGTGTCTACAATATAAAATGAGACAAGTATACAATTTGTTTAAAATACCTTTGCATTCTTTATATCGTATACATCAAGGTTGTCATAAATCCTAATTCGCATGTTTTTGGATTAAGATGATAATGATGATGATGGTGATGATGATGATGATGATGATGATGATGATAATGATGATTTACTTGTGGTATTTGATGATAATGATGATGATTTGCTTGAAATATTTGATGATGATTTGCTTGTGATATTTGATGATGATTATGATGATGATGATTTGCTTGTGATATTTGATGATGATGATGATGATGATGATGATGATGATCCATTTCCTCTAACTGTTTGAATTAAATCTATTATAGAGGCCATTTTATGCACTTTTTAATTAAAATGCTTTAATGTACTTATAATTTTAAATTTAGTGCATCTCAAGTATCTCAGTTTTATCCAAGACATAAGATGGCTTATCTGGAATAAAATCTGAATAATCTTCCCTTATGTGCTTATACACTATATATTGCGAGAATTGATATTTTTATATAAAAGTATTTAAACAGATAATTCGGAAATCTATTCTGTTCATTGGTTATTAAGGGTGGGTTGTCTGATATATGAACTGAAAAATATAATGGCTATACGTGTTACTTTTAACAAGGATACTGTATATTGCGTCAATTGAACTTATAAACTGAAGAGATGTTTCAACAGATATATTTTAACATTCTTACCTCAGTAAGCATTTTAGGCCTTGTTTATAGTCTATTCTGTCAATGGATGCCGATTTAGTGGGTGGTGTTGGTGGTTTTGCAGGAAAGTATACAATAATTAAAATCAAGATAAAACCAGACCATCCAGCTTCTGTAATTTCAAATTTGTAAATTAAGTTAGCATTTTTCACAATTTAGTTCGAATACTGGATAAATGTGCATTTATATTATCACTCATAATCATCTTCATAATACTAAAACTTTATTTCCATGTCAAGAATTTCATAAAAACTTTAGAAAGGTCATAGTTGCCACTCCACAAAAATGCATAACATAGCTGTGTATGTATATTTTTAAATCTCGGTTATGGACGAATACGTGATTTTCACATGTGTCTCAATATTTATGTTTACCGAAAAATAATTTGGATTCTAAAACTGTATTTTAAAAAAAAATCATAAAATGCTTCTACTTACACATAACACAGATCTATAATAACTTTTAATTTCATGAATCCATATTTATAAGATCCATAAATATACTATTATCTAAATTTGCTGCTAGTTAAAATTTGAAATTTCTTAAAAAGCTAAGGTATACTCCCTCGTGCAAAGTATTGCCTTAGCTAAATTTAGTTTCATAATTTTGGTCTTTTGGGTATCTTTTCAACATCTTGAAAATAATTTGGTTTCATATTTTTGGTCCAAACATTACTGATGATAAACTGTATTCCGAAACGGCCGTCTAGTGTTGTAAAATAAGAACTGATATAACCTGTAATTCCAAGTGTGTTATATCATTTTATGTTTTCCAACATTATTCCTAAAAATATACAAGTTAGTAATTTCTTTTAAATGGTTCATAATATTTTCTACTTTCGCTGATTAAGAAAAGGTCTGTTGACATGTTCACGTTTCACGTCATACTAAAACTACGTTTTTCTGATTATAACGTCGTACCTTCATAACCCTGGAAATCAAATTTGTTAAGACTCGACCTTCATTTGAATATATATTGATTCGTTACACATATACTTACGTATGTACATATAATTCATTATGTTATTTCTTGTTGCCGAAATCTTGTTTTCTGTAAAATGAATAAAATGTTAAGGAAACACCTAAAAATGATGATTATCACGACAAATTATAATTATCAAGGTCATGATCGTAAAAAAAACCAGTATCAGTCAATGTTCGAATCACAGTCCAAAAACCAAAGTAAAAACTTTAAAAAAACGGCGAGTTTAGTTTACATATGAAGGTTATCTCACAAAGTTTATTTGGAGACAAATGGTGTTGGAATTAAGTCAAGCCTATTATATTTTTACATGTTATTTATTTTACTTCCCTGGTGGAAGTTAACGTGTTTAACCTCAGTTGCCAGCATCAAAGTTTTTTCTTTGCTTTTGGATTTTTATCTAGACATGGATTGGTTTGTTTATCCTCATTATTTGTTTGAATGTTTGTTAAATCCAAACCGAATGCTATGGTTTCATGCATGTGTGTAGTGTTTCTGTTTATGCGCCAGTTAGTCCTGGGGTGCCCTTCCAAAGTCGAGATTTTGCTCAGTGGTTCGTATTTACTTTTACCATTTGCTTTAGATATGAAAACAGCTGCTATGAAACATCATACATCTAAAAACATGCCTATTGGTAGTTAACAGTAATATTACATACTGTATATATGTTATAATCATCTTCTTACCTGTTTGGTTATAAACAGCTGTAGTAATTGTACTGAAAATTAAAAATTACCATGTACAGAATGCATTGTGAGACTATATTGGTAAATAAATTGATATAGCATGGTTATCTGTTTTTTCTGTTTATAGCAAAAAGTCATGCATCTTAGTATATCAAATAACCCTGCATATTCTATAACTAATTTTACCAAAGATGAAGTTCTTTCCAACCATAGGGGAGTTCTCGAGTCTTTCGGTATCAATCTTAAAGAGGAAGATCTTGATCTTCCTTACTTGTATTGGATTCCTAAATTCTATAAAATCCATACAAAGAAAGATATATAGCAGGCTCATCTAAATGTACTACTAAATCATTATCGGTAACTCTAACACAAATTTTGACAATCGTCAAAGATGGTCTTCAGTCTTACTCAGAAAAAGTATATTCTACATCTGGAATCAACCAAATGTGGATTCTCAAAAATTCTAAAGAATTACTTGAACATCTTGCTTCTAATACTTTATCTCATGTAAAAAGTATAAAAACATTTGATTTTTCTATACTATACACCACAATCCCTCATTCTAAATTGAAAAAACGTCTTAAAGAAATTATTCACTTGTCTTTCTTCTACAAAAACGGTAAGCCAAGATACAAATATCTGGTGCTGAACAGGGATTCTGGTTATTTTGTCAAGCATCATACGGATTCCAAACAATAATATACTTAAGATACCATCAACAAAATGTTGGAGTTTTTGATAGATAACATATTTGTTGTGTTTGGTAATATAATTTTTCAGCAAACAATCGGCATACCAATGGGTACAAACTGTGCACCATTGCTTGCTGATTTGTTTCTGTATTCTTACGAAGCAGAATCTATGCAGAACCTTGTTAAATCTGGAGAGAAAACTGTCGCCAAATCTTTCAACTCAACATACAGATACTGTAGATTACATATTTTTCGCGAGTAGAAAATTTCGCGGCAAGACCATCTTGGCCTTATTCGCGAATATTTGAATTCGCGTTTGGAATCTGACTGAATACAAAAATTCGCGATTGTTTGCAGCATAAATGTAAATAACAAAATAAAGACTGATATGACCCGTGTTTAAAAAGAGTTCTTCTTTCTCTGTTAAAATGTTTCGCCGTTTAATAGGAGCACCAATAAGTAGGTCAATCAATAAAGAATTATAACAAATGCATATAGTTGTTTGGTTTTCTTTCTTTACTAAGGTGAGTAGTATTCACTATTGGAGTGAGTAGTATTTACTGGTCTTATTATCTTTGATAGTACAGGTCTTATTAATGTACTGGATCTAAAATGAACACTCCACGCTAAGTGGCTGCTTCAATCGTTGGAAGAGCTGAAGAGAAAAAGTCAACTTATCAAGCACGCTTGGGACATGGCCGGTACTAACTGTTAAATTCATGACTCACAGTTGTTAGTTTTGCCAAGATGTACTAGTATTTATACAGTTTGTGACAATTCTTAGTCTATGTTTAAATTTTATTTGGATAAATTTCAAGGTTGTGCGTTAAACACAGAATTGTATGGCGTAAGTTGTATCCCATTAATTTCCCTGTATTGTGTATGACCGTATCGGAAATGTCAACATAGAAATATCTGCGTGCTGGAAATATTCGCGTGATATTTGAATTCGCGAATGAGGTGATTCGCGAATTTACGCGAATATAAATCTCTCGCGAAATAAAAGTAATCTACAGTACATAGATGACGTTCTGTCTCTTAACAATCCTAAATTTGGAGACTGAAATATGACGCACAAGAAAGGCTACATTTGAAACTTTATGACAAACGTGATGACTTCATTTTTTCTATTGTCAACTTTCTTTTTTATGCAGCAATATACCTGCTTCTCCTGCTTATGGTGTATTTGTTTCCCAATTAATACGCTATGGTAGAGCTTGTTCCCACTACGGGGACTTTGTACAACGAAGTAGGCTGCTTGCAAATAAATTGTTGACTCAGGGATATTGCAAGCCTAGGCTTATCAAGGCCCTCAAAAAGTTTTATGGCCGTCATCACAGTATTGTTGATAAGTTTGATGTCTCTGTGTCCAGGATTGCCTTGGATATATTTGACGTCTCATAGTTCCATGTTCCTTTCACACAATTTTGATTACACACGTGGCGGGTGTAGCTAGCTAAACAGGAGGTACTTACTCTTCTGGAGCACCCGGCCTCACAACCCTGGTGGAAGTTCACGTGTCTAACCTAACTTATCAATTCAAAGTTTTTACTTTGATTCTGGATTGTGAATTGGAAATGGATACGTATGTTTGTTTTTGATTACATAGATAAATTCCTCTTTAATTAGCTAATTCAATTAACAATAAGCAGAACAGGTACACAAGTGTTTGGGTCTTGTTAAGTTTTACATTCAACGATTAACATTATCTAAATTAGTACAAGTAATCCCCTGATTTACAAATATACATGTATAACCTGTAATTGGAATTGGGGTAGTCCCTGTCTCTATTACCCTAAGTTTTAGCTTGCTGTATTCTATAACAATCATATATTTTACAAACTTTGAATTAAAACATATGTTAGAAGTGAAGCTATCTACCATCAGCTAAATCATTTACATGTAGTTATTATCCCATCGGGTAATTAAGTGATTGGGTATGTTCTTTGCCAGGCCAAATACCTGTTTGACGTATTATAATTCTAGGAGTTGGGTTGAACAAATATGTATAATTTTACTTTACGCTCTGAGATACGCTTACCTTTCATTTACCTGGGTACTGTTATTATAAACACCTGGATCAGGTACAAGATATGGACCTATAAAGGAATTACAAAAACACATTAGATAGTCTTGGCAGGTAAAAATTCTTGCAGAGATTTCGTAAAGCAGAAGTCAATAAATAAAACTAAAACTCCTATCAAGTTATATTCTACTGTACCCGTATTGATTTCATTCATGAAAACATGACTTAAAACACCTCTCCCAAGTAGTCTGGACAATTAATGGTATCCCTATTAGATGATAAAACCCTCCTAAGACAATGTGCACGGCATGAGTGAATAAATGATTAAAGTTATTACAACAGTATGCACTGTTTGATTCGACAATGTACGTGCTTTCCCCACGTTAAATGGGTGGATCGTTGAAAACCATTAAAATCGTGTTTAAAATCTAAATACCTAAAAATTTCTCACAGAAACAGTTTGATGAATAAGCTATAAGATTGTGTAATTATCAAATTTCAGGATCTATTCTTACAGAATTCTATCAAATTGTTTAAAACTTTTCTAAATTCTGGACATGTTTCCCCAAAAGCTAGGCAGAAGTTATAGTTTCAGTCGGTGATAAAGATGACGTTACTAATTATTGAGATATTTCTCGCGTTGGTAACGTCGCAAAAATGTTAACGTCAATTTTAAATCAAAACGATGAAATGTGATTGAAACCGGAATTTGGAATTAGGGACGCACTTTTTCTCTACATAGAGTATTATAAGCCTCTAGTAAAAATATATTTCCGCGTATTTATTGGCTATTAACAGTTTTTAAATCCATCAAAAGAATGTGTCTCTGTGGATTTAGCTAACTAGATCATGTGTTCTTGGTCGTATATTGACTGTTATAAAAATTCTTTAGCAATGGAGTTAAATGGACAAAAGTTATTGACAGATTTAAAGTCCCTACATGTTTTTTTTTCTTTTCAGAATGAATGTAAATATTTCTAATTAGCAAAAAGCTGTGACATTTTGGGTTATAGGAACAATTTGACGCCGTATCAATATCTTGTAGTGATAGAACCTAACAAAACAAAAGGGATTATATTTAGAGGTGTTATACAACTGTTATATTCGTATGGATTGGGATACACAAATTACGAACCTTATAAATTCTATTGGTTTGTGTTTTTGAAGAATAAATAATTTGTATGTATATACAAATACTTTACCAACAGATTACAGGACATATTTTTGTAAGAAATGTGTTTAGTTTCCAACATATCTCGTCGATAAAGTAACATCCCATGTAAGCAAAGGTTATGTTCTCAGTGCAGTTAAGAATAGTACAACGTCACCTTAGTGTGTCAAACATGTGGGCAGAGTATTTTTAAAGATACTGCTGTTAAAGCCTAGAAGTTCGAAGCTAACGCCATTTTAAGTGTTTCTAACCATGGTAAATTTAGTAGCTTATATATTTTTTATTAAAAGCTTCCTGTCGAGAGGATAAAATGATTATTTTGCATTCATTATTTAAATATAACATACTAGACAAATAACTATACAATTTATATGAACATATTATTATTGCTGTTATGTTAATGTTGCTGCTACTACTGCTATTGTTGTACATAGTTTATTTTGTCATATTGTCATATTACTTTTTATTTATTTTTAAAATGAAATGGGTGTATGCTTTTGGAATAAAATTGAATTGAATTCCGAGGCGTAAACACACGGCAAATGAAAACGTTAATCTGCCAATTGGAAGATATTATCTTACCGAGAAGAAACTGTACAGCGCCGGATAAGCCGCTAATCTGGACAGATAATGCTGTCGCTGTAGTCCTCTGATCTGTAGGAAACCATATAGATGACAATACTGGAGCAACTCCAAAACAAACTGGCCCTGCTATACCATTTAATATTTGAGCAATGTTAGCGGTCCTGAAAAATAGGGACAGTCTTCGTGATTTCTGTGGTCCCAGATTCTCAACACCAAAGGCATTACTTATTTAATAAAATGTAGACAAACGAATTTACGTATAACATGATCATCACGTAGATAATAACAGCCTCACCCACAAAGAAGGGCAAACAATAACAAAATGCCAAGTTAACTTTCAAACGGAATTTCATGTAGTTCTTGTGAGACAGTCGTCCCGGATAAATACATCAACAAACGGACCTGACAAAAAAACTTTTCAATAAAGTATTATACGCAGTCACAGTAGTCAAGGACTTAGTAAGTCGAGGGCACTCGTTCTAGTCCTAGAAAGACCCATAATTCAAGGGTCGTGTTTCGAGCCCTAGCCAGACTTTTGATTCAGGGATCGTGACTCGTGATTCAAGGGTCGTCTTTTGAAACCTAACCAGACTATTGATTCAAGATTGTGTTTCGAGCCCTTGCCAGACTCGTAATTCCAGGGCCATGTTTCGAGACCTAGCGAGACTCTTGATGCAGAGGTCGTGTTTTGAACCTTAGTCAGACTAGTGATTCCATCCTTTTGGTTAAGCGTCGTGTTTGGGCCCTAGCCAGACTCGTGATAGAAGGATCGTGCTTTGAGTACATGCCAGACTCAAGGGTAGTGGTTCGGACCTTAGCTAGACTTGAAATACCCAAGTCGTTTGTTTTGCTTCGGTCTACACAGTGAGTTGACAAATTTATAGGTAACAATAGAAATATCGTGACCCATCCAGTGGATGTACTGTACGGTGTTTTATCTCAAGAAATAAGAGGCGCACTGGCTGGATGTGCCTTAAAAACCAAGGTATGACTCTTCAATCTGTGTCTTTAGTCACATCTTGTAGGATTTAACCTCATTGCCTATACCATTATATATACAAAACAAAGATATTATTACCATTTTACATATGGAGGCTTATCTGTGATACATCTCACACCACCGGCAGCTGCCACAAGAAATGACGCCAAAACGCATGCCCATCTCAAACCTAACAAAGACTGACAAATGGATTAAAATACAACATGTTAAACATTTTGCAAACTCAATTTTTTTAGTCACAAATGTATATACAACGTAACATTGTAATTGGATAAGTGGCAAACGACTGTGAGATACATTTCTTTCAGAAGTGTTTATATACTGCATTTAATTCATTTGTGGTGACAACGTCGTGTAATTTTGAATAACAGCGTATCCCGGACCTTTATTATTCTCAACTTCCAACATGTGATTTCATCAATGCACTTAAAGTTTGAATAATCAATCATTCTATTTGGGGTCACAAACACCATTATGTAAACAAAATAAAGCGAGTTACTTAAGATACAAATTTTACAACTCACGTGATGTCAGTCGATGACAATCACTATTAATCATTGAATGTCGTTAAAACAATGATTATCAAAGTAACATGAATATATAATTTATCATGATTTACCTTTAACATCTACTATCCAAGACATAACAAGAGCTGTTACAATAAAGGCAATAGGTCCCCAGTTAGCATAGAGAGCAATGTCTGCGTCAGTCCATCCGAAGGCATACTCACTTGACGCCGCTATCGGTCCCCATGTTATCCAAAAAGAACCTTGTGTGAAAGCCAATAAGGAAAACAATATCAAAACATACCAACGTCTTTTATAAACTCGGATCTCATTGTTTGTTCCCGCGTTAGATCCACATGCTGAATCCGACAATTGTGATTGGATAGGTGATTCTAAGGAACCTGGTTGGATGGCTGAATTGTTTGAATCCAGTCTACTGTCATTGTCATATCCTGTGTTTATCAGTCTTTCTTTTTCTGTGTCTTGAATTCCGTTCTTCATTATTGCACCACTGTGTGATCTGTTTGTCGTTTCTATATTGTGTTATTTCACATAAGCGGTAAACCTTCTTCAACTGTTTTATCTTCATTGTAAACGCTTATCAATCAAACACAACCTTAATTACTTGTCCATGGTCAAATCAGTTATTCAGTGTGATATAAAACTGACCCATATTAACACACTTTATCAGTGGTAATATTTATAACATATCGTATATAGGTAAACAACATTGTCTGTTACGCTTGACTTTACATAAGGAATGTATATATAGAAGGGTCCACTTAATACATGGGTATAGGTAAACAACATTGACTTGTCCGCTTGACCTTTTTTCGTCTACATAATGCTAGAACCTTGAATATATAAAATAAACTGTCAATCCTAACACTACCCATGTATTTAAATGATTATTCTATATGAATATTGTAAATGAAAGTTCAAGCGGACAGGTCAATGTTGTTGACCTATAGTGATAGGAATCGCAATGAATTGAATTGTAATATATATATATATATATATATATATATATATATGACACCTGATAAGTGTTCTCATAATGAAGACTAAATTTACCTGTGTGATCCCTATACATAATGCACTCATCCATCTTACCTATTTAAATTACAGATCAAGCGGACAGGTCAATGTTGTTTACCTATAATCAAAATTGGCATACTGAACAATAAAATGAAAATAATTTAACGAATCAAACCCGTAGATGTTGGAAGGTTCTTAGCCTGGTGGTTTAGCCGTTGTAGTTAAGCATTGTCTCACGTCCTTGTGGAAATTGGTGTATGAAAGCATATAAATGCTGATTGAAGTCACATACGTTTTGTGGTTTGTTTTCTTATCTGTGCTAGTTTACTTCTTGTTTTTGTTACCGTAGATACCGTGTTGTAACTATGTTGGTTATCCATACCAATATCGTGTTCCGCAATAAAAAGGATTGTGTTTATTTGAAAAGGGTTAATTCACAGTGTTGTTCAAGGTCTGGTGTTTTATATTCAGTGGTCCCATCTTATGGCCTGTTTTTAGAACTGACATTCTATTAGAATCAACATTATAAGTTTATAAGACTCAAGAATAGCAAATTCAACATGTATAAAATTCATTCCGACTGCTACCCCTGGCTCTCATTCATAATACCAACTGAATACATTTAGATAGATATAGATTGTTATTTTCTTAACATATCAATATATATCCAAGAGGAACAAATATTTTTTCTCTGTCGAAAGAAATATGCATGTATCATGTTTAGTATTGATGAAAAACAAACATGCCAATCCATGTACAAATCACAATCCTTAATTAAAGCAAAGGCTTTGCAAACTGGGAAAATTAGGTTAAACACGTAAACTTCTTCCACGAAAGCGAGGCCGTGTGCTCCGGAAGGAAAAGCACCCCCGTTCAACCAGTCATGACCTATTATATCAGGCTATTAAACGGTTCAAAGGAATACGGTAATAATCAACAAAAGTATGCGCGTGCTTTTAACATATTAATTACATATCAAGTACTTTAATCGACATGGCCTGAAAATCAATTCATCCTGCAATTTTCAAAATTAAGTAATAACAAAAACTGTATACACTGTATGTCAATCAACATGGAAATATTGAAGATATAACGCAACAGAAGTTCTTTATTTTGTTCCGATTAGGAATGTATATAAAATACGCACTTTGTCAGCCTATCCAAGACCTTGATATTCGTCCGAGACTGTGCATTTGAAATCACAAACACGTGTTTTATCTAAGTTTTAAAATCCCGTCACTGATGTGTGGGTTTTCATTGTGTATTATTGGAAGTTTGAATAAATAACGTATAACCTGTTGGCTGTATAAACACAATGTCAGTTACACGACCTCATTTCATTAACATCGAGAGTTAAAGATAGCAACAGGAGTACGACACGTTATTTATTTCAGTTCATGGATTTAAATAATTTTAGAGAACAGAGGTGAGTAAATAACTATACAGAATTATTTTATTGATGATCAGTTTAGATGCAATTGCATGATGTTAACTGAAATATTCATTCATCATATAGTCTTCAATACATACAACACACCACGTGTTGTACCGTTGTAATATGATGTTGGCTGTATGATGCATTAGTTTACGGAAACTTTATTAATGATGTTTGTTTTCACATTGACTAAAGCTTTTTGTCTGTTTGACGTTCCTTACTGTTTATGGTGATTGTAAAATTGTACTTTAAAGTTGAAGAAACCGAAATACGCGAGTTTTATCACAAGTTGTAGATTGTTATTATAAAGAACTCTTAATGTACATAACAAAAAATACTCACAAACCTTCAAAATGTATACAACATGGTAATGATTTGATAATGAACTTAAGACTTATGATACAGGTAAGTTTGTTAAAGACCTATTTCAGATAAATGACTCTCGGTCTCTTTTAAATCGATAGAAATCCATATAGTTACATTATTTGCTAGTTTTCAACGTTTTTACGTTCCTTTATAAGTTATGATTTGAACATGGACATATAAAATGTACATGTACATAGTATTTTAGATAAACATTGTTCATCAAAGTTATCTGCTTCCTAAGTTTTAAAATACCTAAAAAAAATCTAGGGTATGCTTAATCGTTAAAAATAATGCCTTACGTGGGTTTAGTAAAATACATTTTCGTTCTATTTTTCTCATTCCAACATCTTAATAATATATGGATTTCAACAATTTTGGTCCGAGCACGACTGATGATGAGTTTTATTATTTTAGTCTGGTTCTACACGGTTTAGTGATAATTTATCAATTAAGAAAGCTGTAGCATTGACATTAGTAATTGGTTAGGGCCTACTCTACACCTCTTCTATTTAAACAAAAGCACCGGATACCATGAAGTCATCATATCTAGCTATGTTTAATATCGTGAGTTTTATTGCATTGTATTTGCTTGTGTTATTGCAAAGATTTAGATCAAATTTCTATTCCTGTGAACAGTAGCACATCAACTCAATATCTATATCTTTTCCTATATTATTTATTACAGAATGTTGGTGCTGTGTATTGTTATGATATTGATAGCAGACGGTATTTTAGCACATCAACCTGGAAATACAGGAACATGTCCAAAAGATATCTGTATTTGTAACGCAACAAGAAAGAAAGTAATGTGTGAATCACACGGAAAGAACCTTACGTTTATTCCACAAATACCAAGATATATGACTCTGTTACAATACAACTACAACTATCTTCCTTATATCCATGACATCACTTTTAAAAACTTAACTTTTAATGTAACTAATCCTATGCTTAGATCTTTACAACTGATGTATAATCAAATAAAGTCCATATCGCGAAATGCGTTCGTACGATTGGTTCATTTAAAGCGACTGGATTTGTCACATAATTTGATTACGTCATTCCTTTTTGATGTGCTTACAACATCATATTTATTACTCACAAATAACTCTATCAGTGTAATTCCAAACTTTTGTGATCGACAGATCATCAAAGCGCCATATTTATCAACGTTGTTTTTGGACAATAATTTAATCAGTGATATCACAACATTGACGTTTATGTGTTCAAATCACCTAAGTAATCTTCATCTAGATCAAAATCCGATCAAGGTTCTTAAAAACAATGCTTTTGCTTACATTCCAAGATTGAAAGGTCTAAGTCTCAGCAATATTGGAAGTAGACTTCAACAAATTGAACCTTATGCATTCAACAGTTCATCACTTAGGAAACTTATATTCAGCGGTAACAAACACGCTCTCCAGGAGAACAATTTTGATCGTAAGAACATATTCCAATTTTTACCATCATTAACTGATCTTGTTCTTACCAATACTGTTCTACCGCTTAGATCTAACGTGCTCCGGGATATATTCCGTCCACTTAAAAAGGTAAAAAATTTAATACTCCAAGGCGTAGATTGGAGGGTTTTACCCTCTGGCATTTTTTACTTGATGCCTGCACTGGAAAAGCTAGTTTTATCTGGAAATATGTTCAGCTCTTGGAACGGAAGTGACGTGTTTAATAATGTCACATCACTAAGATACTTATACCTATCGTCAAACAATATAAACTTAATTAATGAAACGTCATTTCCACCATTTCTTCTACAAAATTTAAAACGACTTGACTTGTCAAACAATCCGTTTTCTTGCACATGTGACCTTCATTGGTTCAAAATTTGGATTGAGAATACGAACATTTCCTTACGCCCTTATCCTGAACATTACAAATGTCATACTCCCCCAGAACTAAAATTCCAACTTTTAAAAGATTTCAACATTACGAAAGAAAGCTGTCAGCAAAGCAAGCAGGATACACAGGTACTGTTGGCCAGCATTGTTTCTTCGTGTCTGGTTTTTGTAATTACGATAGTAAGTGTCGCTGTGTATAAATGTCGCTGGCATATTCGGTATGGTATTTATCTACTTAGATCAAAGAAAAGGTATAAAAATAAATATTCATCTTCGGAGGAGAGTTTCATTTATGATGGATTTGTGATCTATTCGGATGAAGATAGAAATTGGGTTCATAAAGAACTATTACCATATCTAGAGGACAATCATGGTTTGCGTTTGTGTATTCATTTTCGAGATTTTGAAGTGGGGAGGTTAATTGTAGATAATATCGTGGAAAGTATCTACATGAGTAGAAAAGTTATATGTATTTTATCAAACAATTTTGTCAAAAGTCATTGGTGTCAATTCGAATTACTTTTAGCTCATGATAAACTGTTAAAGGAAGGATCTGAGATGATGATTATTGTAATGTTAACGGAGATTAGCAGTCGGAATATGAATAGTTCCATGAGGGCTCTTATTTCATCTACCACGTATGCGTCATGGTGCAATGACGAAACAGCTAAACATATATTCTGGCGACAAATCACAAATGCAATGGAGAGGCAAATACCATCATCATTATCTTGAAGGAAAAAACTGATAATGCGATTACATATATCACAATACAAGTCGCAAAATACATTATATTTCCTCGATAGTTTGTCCTCTCTATACGAGGAAACGGCCAAACATAAGGCATAAAACAAATAACGGCGCCATTCTAACATAGATAGCATCATGTTAAAAAAAGAAGAGGAGACCACAAAAAAACATCTACATTGGGTTTGTAAAGCAGTAATCATCAAAAACAAACATACTGATTCATGTCCGAATAACAAATTTAATCTTGACAGGACAATGGTCACTAAAAAGTTAAATTTAACATTTCATGACAAAATGGGGTATTTCAACAGGAGGATACAGAACAGATATTTCATATCTCATATATATACGATTCAATATTCTGATGCATCTGAATCATTGCAAAGTTGTGATAGTACTTGTATGCAGCTAATGTTGCTTTCAATTTACAAAGGAGTAAATGTTTATAAAAAGACCCCTGCATGATTGCTTTATCGAGAATATAGTTCTTGCAATAGTATATATGCTGGTTATTGTGAATGTCTCGAGAAATTCAACAATCCCAATGGAGTGATGTTTTAAATATTTTCTTATACAGTACAGGTGTGTTGAAAGTTTAACACTAAGCTAACGAATAGTGGTGCCGAATTGGAGTTGATCTCGTTCCCTTCTATGTCTAATCATCTCGGCAGGTTCTATCGGTGTCTTGAGATTTTTCGGTTGCTTGTTTTCCGTATCTCGGGCACTTAAAAGCCGAGCTTCGGTTCTTTTTCGTTGACTCGGTGTTAAACTTTCGACATGTCTGTACTGTAGTTGACGAGCTAATAGTTCTAGCAGACGCAATTATTTTGTTTATAGCAATGGCTTAACACAATTATCCCCCCTTTAGGGTTGTTCTGGTGTAACAACTTTTTCAGAGAACTGCTTCCATAATGAATTAAAATCTGTATCATGATGCTGCAAGATAAGTGTTATAGGATATGAACATTACCATAAAAATAAAAGTTTTTAAAATGTACATACCAAATAATACATTGATATTTGGTAGCTATATCTAAAGATTTATTTTTTTCCGCTATAACCTACATGTCCTATTCAAAGTGTTGTCTTATAGCATCAAACATTTTCATGGTTATCCGTCTCTGAAACAAGACGTAACGCGAAGACAGTTCTGTTTTCGTCTTATGTACGTGTCTTTAGCAATGCTTGTCCACATAACATTGAGTCTACTTTATTTATTATCATGCCACTTAAACTAAATATTTAAAGCAACATTACTAAATTCATGTGTTTACCTAAATTTGCCAGTTTTCAAAGGTTTTATTTTTTGTTTTTTATTAAGATTTAAACATGGATTGGTATGTATATTATGAAACTATTCTTTTTACTATAGTTTTCAAACTGGTTTCTAAATATTGGCTATATTTAAGGGGACACCTTAATTCTTGAGTTAAACCGTTCACAATTTGTTTATTTCAATTTACATTAACATAATATTATGGTTATTCTCTGTAATTAATCAACATGATAATGAATTAAGTTTGCACGTATACGCGCACTTCAATACTCTTCCTTTTTCAGTGAATAAATAGCAAGACGTGTTTTGAAAACATACCATAAAGTGCTTAAAATGGACCATAGTCCATCATGAATTAATCCTGGATCGTTAAAATAATGAATATAGCAATAGTCGAGATCAAAATCAACAATGTTGTGACTAAAAAGAAGAATCGATCTACTACTTTAGCTATTCTCTTCCATTCGTTTTCTAGAATGGCTTCAAACTCTTCACTCTCACGCTGATTGCATAATTCTCTATAAGTGTTCTTTATTAAAGTCATAAACTCATTCCTGGAATGCTGACTCTGGGACTGTTCCATATTTGCAATGCTCTTCATCAATTTAATAGCCGATTTGGCTACAATCGGAGATATTGGTTGTAACATGTTGTTAGTTGATGACTCTACTTCTGACGCACGAGAATCGCAAACATGTATTGGAGGGACAAAGAGAGATTCCGGCTGATCGGGAACATGTAAACTCGGAGCATCTTTTACTTGATCCACATTGTTTGTAACATGTATGAAAGGTTGTGTCGAATGTTTGTCCTTTTGATCCCGAGTTAGACTTAGACTCGAAATTACTTTTTCTTGACCAATAATTTCTTCGTTGTGATCATCATCAGCTACGTTGCTCTTCTCGGATGGTTTAGATTCTGGGTAAACATGGGTAACATCGGCAGTTTTCATAAATACCATACGGGCCATCCAATTAAGAACTACTTTCCGTAGCCATTTAGGTGGATGTTTATATTCCATGCGGTGATGTAAATTCAAAACGAGGACAGCAATGGTCACAGAAAAAGTTGATTCTCCCATAAAAAATATCAGATATATCTCTGAAATATAAATAAACTGACTTGGTCAAAAATATTGTGAATGGTTTTTTTTTAATTTATATTTCTAATATGTTTATTCATTTTTATTTTTATTGTCCAAGCACAACTTTTTCGAGATTAATACATTGGATCTATGTTCAATACAATTTTGAAAATATCCGTCTTAGTGCGGGTTTTCATTGTATAACAGGTTTGATATTGTGGTCTTTTGTTATCTGGTTATTAAACTCGAGGTATGGATTGGAATGTACAATATAAGGGAAATTTATACGATTCTAACTTCTCACAGTCCCGCTAAGATATAGGATCTTATCTATTAAGAATACTGAAAGGAAATCTATGCATCCCCTTCACTTGCGTGGTTACCAAGTCTTATTATCTAAAACCGAACACAGGACAGTTCAAAGAAGGTTATTTAAAGTGTTAAAAACTGATAAATAAAATGTTTAGGTAGACGATCTAATACAAAAGACCTGGTAACCTTATCGGGCTTAAGTTGAATGTTTAATTTAATTCGTTTATGATAAGAAATATTGATACGAGCAAAACAGTTTAAATACTGCAAGCGATATAGATATATACTAAGGGCTAAATGTCTCTTTTAATGACAATGGTTTCACAGTATTGTTGATAAGAGTGATAAGATTGATTTTTCTCAGTCCAAGATTGCCCTGAAAATATTTGGCGTTCCATGTTCGTTTCACTCAATTTTGATTACACACGTGGCGGATATAGCTAGCTTAACAGTTGACGTGCTTACCCTTCCGAGCATCCGGCCTCACTTACCTGGTTGAAGTTCACGTGTTTGACTTAATTTTTCAGTTTCAAGGTTGTATCTTTGGTTTTGGAACTGTGATTCGAACATGTACTAGTATGTTTGTTTTTGATTTGATTATTAAAATTGTATATTGTA
Source organism: Anadara kagoshimensis (assembly GCA_021292105.1). Lineage (NCBI taxonomy): Eukaryota > Metazoa > Mollusca > Bivalvia > Arcoida > Arcidae > Anadara > Anadara kagoshimensis. Next base: position 5,194,660 of record CM037873.1, read on the forward strand.
CCAATTTTCTTATATATGAGTAAATGATTAAAACATTATAGTAATTTATATGTGTTGTATTTTACCTAAAATTGGAATTTCGTCAAATGAAGTCGGTACGTTTTCTGCTATAAGCAACTGAAACACAGAAAATGCTAGTAGGACCGTAACTCCTAACGAGACCTTTTCTCCGGAATCCGGCGGCAGGTGAAACACAACTAATACCAGTACTGACATCAATAGACATGGCAGTATAATGTTGATGAAATAGTACATAAAGTTACGCCTAACATGGAACTTGATGAGTACCTGAAAATAAGTCAAAATACTTAAAACATAAATTATAAAATTATAAAGCAGAAATATCGAAATCGGGATATTACTTAACACCCTAACATATCCGATATATTGATAATATATTTAGACAGTTTGCATTTACTACTTACCCCTTCAGGAGCCCCCAGCCTCACCTACCTGGTCGAAGTCCGCGTGTTTAACCCCATTTGGCAGTTTTCAAAGATGTGATTTGGACATGTGCTTATGGAAGCCCTGGAGTGTTATTATATATATATATATATATATATAATTATATATTTATTTTATTTTTTATATTTTTTTTAAGTTGTAATGTGTTTTTATTCTATAGAATTCACAATTTTATATTTATTTTTAGTGATAGAACTTAAATACTTCATACTGTTTGTTTTTTATTTAGTTTCGGACCTTGTGACATTTTGCATATCATTTTTTCAGAAACCTTTATTCGACTTTCCACAAAAGTTTAATAACGGATGAATACAAAACCTGGTTTTTAAACCTTAAAACAGTCGACGCAATAAAACTTTCTGTACTGGTGAAGGTTCACATGTTCACTTTACTGTACTGGTGAAGGTTCACATGTTCACTTTACTGTACTGGTGAAGGTTCACATGTTCACTTTACTGTACTGGTGAAGGTTCACATGTTCACTTTACTGTACTGGTGAAGGTTCACATGTTCACTTGACTGTACTGGTGAAGGTTCACATGTTCACTTTACTGTACTGGTGAAGGTTCACATGTTCACTTGACTGTACTGGTGAAGGTTCACATGTTCACTTTACTGTACTGGTGAAGGTTCACATGTTCACTTTACTGTACTGGTGAAGGTTCACATGTTCACTTGACTGTACTGGTGAAGGTTCACATGTTCACTTTACTTTACCAGTTTCCAAGTCTTTACTTTCTTTGTTTTGGGATTGTGATTCGGACATGGACTGGTATATTTGTTTTTGATTGTTGGGATCCTGAAATAACCTTAAGCTTACCTCTGAATATACATCCTCCGGATTAGACGGATCGTGCCAACTCATTGGTTCCATACTTGTGGATTTAACTACCCATTCGCCATTTCCTGACAAAGTATCTATATTTATAAGGTGTGAACTATTGGTGACAGACATCATATCCTTCGTATATTGCCAAACAGTAAAAGTCAGGTCACAGGTTTGGTGGTCGAATGGAAAATATCTTATTTGTATGTTACATGTAGTGGAAAATGAACCACCGGGCTCCCATACAATCGTGCCATCGAAATGTAATGTGGCGCGGAATAAATCTATGTGTGCCGAGTTGTATACGTCAGATGTGCTTAAAAAGAACAAAACAAAATCGAAAAATTTAAAGATAAAAAAGAAAATTGCGTTCAATTTCTTTTTATGAGCCAAATATCTAGTATATTTAGATGTAATGATGTTTTGTCAAATTCATCAATTGATACTAAGGGTCCGTCAGAATGTGGTCATTTTAATGCCATATGTTATATGGTTGTGATGTTGCAAAGAGCATTTAGTTTAACTTCTACTTTCATTTATTCAAATTACACACAAGCATGTGAATTCGCAGTGGTATTCGTGCTCATACAAGAATTTCATACATTTTATCACAAAATACAATTGTATTACCTGCTGTCCAAAGCAATGTCAGGCAGCCATATTTTAGAAGCCGGAACGACTATTTTTTCGATGTTGCTGAAATTTGAAGGTCTCCATGTTAAAAAATCATCTCTCCATTCCTAAGGTGAAAAAAGTATTTGTATTATAGGCTTATTACTTATTTATATATAGTATTTGGAAGGCGCAGGGAAATTTGTACCATATTTCATGTTTAAAGTGAAACGTGACATTTTATTCATACTATTTGTAACTAAATTGATAACGTTATAAATCGAAATCAATTTTCCATGGATACAAAAAAGGAGTTGAACAACCTTATTATTTCGTGTTAAAGATAAAGATAAAATTAAGTAATATGTATGTAGAAAATGTTTATAAACAAAAACAATAATCAGCATATCGTTTCAAGATGCCTTATGTATATAACGATAGATAAGGGTTCTTGTAAAAACCCCTTAATACTACAGTACATCAGTTAGTAGAGTGCTCGCTTCGTATGTGGGAGGTCGTGGGTTCAAACACTGGTCGGGTCTGACCAAGACTTGAAAATAGGCAGTGATTGTTTTTTCGCAAAGCATTCTGCATTTAGAAATGAAAACACAGAAGAGACCTTATAAACCAATGACTCGTGTCACGACCGGCGTGGCACGTTAAAGAACCCTCCCTGCTGATGTCTCGTGTCACGACCGGCGTGGCACGTTAAAGAACCCTCCCTGCCAATGCCTCGTGTCACGACCGGCGTGGTACGTTAAAGAACCCTCCCTGCCAATGCCTCGTGTCACGACCGGCCGTGGCACGTTCAAGAACCCTCCCTGCCAATGCCTCGTGGCACGTTGAAGAACCCTCCCTGCACATTGCCTCGTGTCACGACCGGCGTGGCACGTTAAAGAACCCTCCCTGCCAATGCCTCGTGTCACGACCGGCCGTGGCACGTTAAAGAACCCTCCCTGCACATTGCCTCGTGTCACGACCGGCGTGGCACGTTAAAGAACCCTCCCTGCCAATGCCTCGTGTCACGACCGGCCGTGGCACGTTAAAGAACCCTCCCTGCACATTGCCTCGTGTCACGACCGGCGTGGCACGTTAAAGAACCCTCCTTGCCAATGCCTCGTGTCACGACCGGCCGTGGCACGTTGAAGAACCCTCCCTGCCAATGCCTCGTGTCACGACCGGCCGTGGCACGTTAAAGAACCCTCCCTGCCAATGCCTCGTGGCACGTTGAAGAACCCTCCCTGCACATTGCCTCGTGTCACGACCGGCGTGGCACGTTAAAGCACCCTCCCTGCACATTGCCCCGAGCGCATTGTAAAGATAAAACAAAATGTCACTCGATCTAGCTGGTGAAGTCATGATAAACAAGTCAAATATTCTTGATTTGGACGTAAAACCCCATTCAATTTTGTGACATAATCGTGCTATGCGACCTCTTTTGAGATTCATTATCTTTAATTGACATCATAAAGTAATACACGATCAGATAAATAAACAATCCCACATACAGACGTATTACAATCTTAAGTTTAAATGTTATTGATGAGTGTTTATATATTTCGTTTCCAAACAAACTTAGAGTGTCCGTTATAAAACTGAGTTTATTGATAAAATATCGTCATCGGCCTAGATGTTACCGACACGCAAATAGTTGAGAGAGAATGTCATAATTTCGCACTTTTCAAAGTTTTTAACTTTGTAATTTGTATTTGATTTTGACCACTTATTGACGGTATATACAACTCAAACGAGACAATATTCCTGTGAATCAAGGGATTTTCACCTGGATTTACGAGAGTGTGAGGATTAATTGAAGTTTTTCTTATTTCGGGTTTTGACAATTGTTTCAATTTGAATTATTTGAATACCATATTCTATGGTAAAGGGGCATTAAATCGCCAGAATATGGTTTCTTAGAGATGCCCTACTTAAACTTTGAGGTTCCACATGGGGTATTATAACCGAGTGGTCAAAAAATCATCATTAAAAACACTTACACATCAAAAAGATTAAGGAACATTAGATAATGTCATGTTATTTGCTCCTCTACAGAATTGCTAACCGTCATCATCAGATGTATTCCAATTTTAAAAATGGCTACTGTTGCTATAGTTTGTGATACATATTTAGAGTTCAATGTTACAGAATTTTTAATTATTGCTGTATTTTTTGTAAATTCGTCATCATGAAGGTATATACGGTTATCCAATTATACATAAAATAGCTCGGCTTGTTGGTTTCCATTTCTTTCATTGGATTCATTCATATATTTTAGGGTATTCGTGTACTTGAAATAAAGTACCAACTATTGCAAAAACGTATTAATCAGTTGCATCTAGAACACTTGTCCACGGTACTAACTACTAAGTGATAACGTAATGACTTACCAGTGTTAGCCATCCGATAATGGTCAGCACTCGCATCCGAACATCCTAATTATGACATAAGAAAACATGCATAAAACATTGAATGATACGGTAGAATTTGCCCTATATAATCGACATGATTAAAATATATTTAATATGTATGAAAATAAAGGTTTACTCAAAATGTTAACTTTTACATGTACACTTTCACAATCCGTCATTTTCAAATTATTTACTTGTCATTCTTTAAAAAGGGTAAGCAAAGCCTATACAAATATCTAGTGCTGAATAGGGATTCGTGTTACTTTGTTAAATCTGGAGAGAAGAATGTCGCCAAATCATTCCACGTGATTACATCAATATTTCTATTGTCAACTTCCTTTTCTATGCAGCAATATACCTGTTTCTCCTGCTTATGGTGTTTTATTTAATAATTAATACGCTATGGTAAAGGTTGTTGCCACTACGGGAATTTTATACAACGAAGCAAGATGCTTGCAAATAAATTGTTGACGCAACCTATGCTTATCAACACCCTCAAAACGTTATATGGCCATCATCACAATATTGTTGATAGGTATGCTTCTCTAAAACTACCCTGGATATATTTGAAGGCACATAGTCCCATGGTTCCTTTCATTCCCAATTTTAATTACTAACGTGGCCGGTGTAGCAAGTTAAACAGGAGTTGCTTACCCTTCCGAAGAACTCGGTCCTGATAATTTACAAATGTTTTTAATTTGGCAGTTTTAAAGTTTTTACTTTTTGCTTTGAGATTGTGGTTTAAACATGGATTGGTATGCTTTTTTGTTGTTGTTTTTTATTAAGTACATATAGTTTCATTATTAACAAAAGGGCAGTTTTCAGGTGTTATTTATGTGACGACTTGCTGATCTTTTGTGTACATACACATATAAACTTACCAAGTATTCGAATCTCATTAATGAAAAGTCCAGATTTACTGTAATCGACTCGTTGGCATGGTAACGAGGTCGAACTTCTTTTCTGTAGTTTTCAAATAAATACACATATAAATCCGCTTCACTCTTATCACCTGAAATTAACATGTTAAAAAGTCTCAAAGTTGCCTTTATTCTCTCTGCTGGGTGAAACCGGGCAGGCCCTCCTTTTAAAAGACAACCAAATGAGATTAAAACCCAGACAATCAGACTTATCACACTATAAGAAATGAGGAACTAGAAAATTGTGTTGCAAATGAATGTAATGTTTAAACAACTTTTGAAGACTAAAAAGAGATTCAACATCATACTAGGTAACAGTATATGTTTAAAACAAAATCAAAATTTAAAGGTGAAAAAATTGATGATTCTTCAACGTCCTGTCACTTGTTTTAAAATGACCATGTTGATATTAGGCTAATGTCCAGTGATGCTACGTACACAAAATCTAAAAGGCCGACAAGTGACGTAATAAGTCTGATCTTGTACTAAACGTCATTTGTCAGATCAATGTCGTACATGTATGCAACACGTGTTAAACAACTGAACAACAATGATACTGACAACATTATGTTGATCAATGTAAGACTTACCCAGAGTACATAATGTCTCGGCAAATAGGAGCAACACAACAAAATGAAAGCTTCCCATTTTGTTTACGTAGACTACTATATAGGCTTTATAATGTGACGTCATGAAATGCGTACGTGACATAACGTTTCCCCTGTAAAGTACTTTTTGTATTATCTCCCCTTACAAGATATTTTATTAAACCAATTAAGGGCCCACAGAGGGGCAATACAATTACTGAGAGGCAACTCCTCTCTAAACTGAAACTAATTAAGACTGATTAGCAAATAAGGAAGTACAATTATATATACATACATGCAAGTATTGAATTGCCTTAATATGTGTAAGGGCCCACAGAGGGGCAATACAATGAATGAGAGGCAACTCCTCTCTTAACTTACATATAATAGCCAACGTTCTTGAAAGTAGTTTAGCATGTTGACCAGTGGCACCGTGGTTTAGGTTTTTTGCAGTGACAGTGAAAATATGGGCGCATTCAGTCTTAACAACCTGAACACATACATGTACAGAATTCCTATAAGAAATATTGGGTATATCTTAAAACCAATGATGCAGAGCAGAACTTAGACCAAAATCACATGTTATATTTAAGCAAAAACAAGTTAAAATAAGTTGATGACTGTCAAAGATTCAGCCTAACGCCCGCCAATGTGCAGACGTTAATTAAAATGTTTGAAGTTGTGCGAATCAGTCAATGGTTATTAGCATAGGTCATATAACTTTTGGTCTCGAACAATGGGGGTCGAGACAAAATTTACTAATTTGTTATAGATGCTCTATGCCGTTATCTGTTGATCACGTGACTTTCAATTTTTGCTTGTGCATAGATCTGTGTGACGTCATTTACAGTACTTGCTGTTCTATCTACTAGACATACATGTCATAAACGACAATGTTTAACTTTTAAATTTCTTTCTGATTGTGAAAAAAAGAATACATATATAGTGCTGTATAACTTGAATTGCTGTTCAGGGCAAAGGCTTAATGTAGCGCGCATATTCAATTTGCTTTACACGGAGGAGCGCTATTAGCGCCATTTCTAGAAAGTTCAACAGTTAATAAATGATGGATGCAGGTCTAAGAACATATACTATGACATTTCACTGGTGAACACGCGCCAATTGTATAACAATTCCTAAAAGCCTATATCGTCATGCAGCACCACTTGTAAATATTACTTAAGATCTATCCATTTCCAATTAATATGACGTCGGACAATTAAGAACTTAAAGCCATCCAGAGGTGAGACGCTTTGGGTTTTAAAGGCTAACGCTTTAACCACTCGGTTACTGAAGCCCAGAAAATCGAATGTTTATTCGTTGATAACTGTCACGCCGTTGCTTCATTTGTCATACTTAAATCTGACCAAGAATTTTCTTGGTCATAATTGCAGACGCCAATTAATTACATGTTCCACCACAATCAAACGAGGCCATGGTATTAACAAAGTCATTCTTTAATGGAGTTCGCCAGCACACGTGATCAATGCCCCTTAACGTTTGTGTGGAATGTTTTGAAAAACGTTAACGTCGAAATTTCCCGGAGTAGCGTCATCTTTACGGTAAAATGTGAACTGAAGCGATTCCATTTTAATAGAAATGGTTGTTCCACAGAAACGTTATGGGTTATCACGTGGTACACTGGCGAACCTCATTTCCAGACTAAGATCCAAACAATGTGTTTGTATTTTCCAACAAGCTTTTAAATTATTTTGAAGGACATATGTGTCCTTACTGTAGCTAAAGGTTTAACATTGGTATCATTTTCTTTTATGGTCTAGTGAAAATGGAATGATGTCAGTGGTAACCACTTCTGTATATATTGCATGCATCTACATATGCTGCGAATAGCTGCAATAATGCTGATGCGGCTTTAAAGAAACACTCACTCACTAAATATGCTGATGTAGGTGGGGAACTTATCACCAGCACCTGTCAACTATTGGATGAATTGGTGGGGTTAGATGTCATTGAACCGAAGTGAAAAATATGCAGCAGTTTTCCAATATCCACTTCAACTGTTCTATGGGATCTATCCACAATAGGCATACTTGCATGGACAGAGGCCAAACAACAGTGATGGGACAATAAGTATCATCAGTAGATTTATATAAGGCTAATATCGGTTAATTTATAATCAGCTTGTTTTAAAATAATAGGACAGATTAACCTTTTTTCAAAAAATACAAAATAGTCATTTATAGTTCGTAATAGTAAATCTGTTTTAATTACATGTCATTATCATTTTTAGATGGTTTAGTCACTGTTTTGACTAATCTTCAACCTTTTTCTCACAATTTTCAGTCACTGATTCTCACTGCTCTCAATATTATATGTGGTACCCAACACAAACTTGCTTCAACAGGTGCCAACAACGTGAACTAGCTTCAATAAGTGTCCATATTTAAATATTCAACAAAATAAGGCATTTTTAGAAAGATTAAATCCCCATGCAAAATAGGTGCCAACAACACAAACAATTTAATTTTGTAAATCTCAAATAAACAGAGCTGTTAGAAAAAGGATTGAACAATCCTCATATTTTGAAACTGTCATGTTGCCTGGATACAATATAATAGAGTTTCTATAATATCCTTAGAAATATCAGACATCCTCCAAGTCTTCAGTAGTAACAGTTGTAAAAACAGACAAAAACAATAAAATCAGCCTTTATTTACTTTTATTAAGAAAAGTACAAATAATTAATAATATTAAGACCTTTAAAAGGAATGTCAAAAAACAATGAATGTTAAATAATGACAAATGTTCACATGCTAAATTATATATAATTCAAGTTATATCAGTTTTCAAAATATATCCTGATGGTGCCAGTCTTTGCCTGGTATGTTTTGGGAAGGACTGGTTACTTTTCTAACATATAACGTTACCCTATACTGTTTAATCCATAACAGCTCATTATAGTTCATGTTACTTGTTTCTGGTATGACCACTTTAAATTAAGCTACACGTATTTGTATTTACCGGTATATTGTTTCTTATGATAAGTTGTGATGAGTTGATATTTCACATGACATTTATTTAAATCCAAAAATCACAACAATTTATATGTACTGGTGAAAACTTGATCACATTTTTGTTATTATTAGGATGATATGCTTCAACTGTAACAAACATATAATAAAAAACATTTTGAACAAATAAAAAAAACAACCTTAACATATCATTACAATGATGATACAAGGTCAGCACTATTCCAGTTATAATTGTACTATTGCACATAAGGAAAAAAGGTTGTCTTTTCTTGTCTCAAGATGTGATATTTTTCTGTATCAGTTTTTTGTGTAACCATGTAAACACTGTAAGCTATAAATAAACATATACAATGTCCAAATTTATGTATTAGTATGTAAATTAAAATAGCATTGCTGAATCATAATATTTGTGTAAAACAACTTCATCAGATTTCATTAACTAGTAAAATGACATAGTAACCAATCTCAAGTCAAAATGCAAAAATTATAACAAATTTACTAATACTTTTACAATACACTAACAATTAATTGATGAACAAAGTTTATGAATTCACGATGTGTTTTATAAAGCTTGGCTAGTTAATTTTTGTTGTATTGAGACAATACAATTTACTAATAATGTACCTAAAATATAAATATTATGACAATTTTTTTACATAAAACTTGATTGTGAGTTTTGCAAATATTTTGTTCTAAAAATGACATTTCTGACTGGACCTTAAAACCATGCACATTATATAAGTAATAAAGTCTTAATTCCTTTTAGTTATAGATCCACTGCCATCAAGAAGCAAACATTTTAGCATATAATTTCTTCTCTTGTTGTTTATATTGCTCTATAGCTTTTTTAGCTTTTGTGAATTCTCTTTGTATTCCTGAAAAATAGAAAATAACCACACTTTATTATTAAAGCCTATTTATTGTTTTACCATAAAGAAACTAACATCAAGGAAACGGCAGAACCAGAGGGCAGCAAAACCCACTTGATAACTTGCTGACATGGAAGTGCCATTTTATATATATTGCCCCATAAACATCTGACTCTGATGCAACAACAGACATCAAGGACGTGACAAGAGCTCTTTCACACTTTGTGCAGACAACAGAAAATAAAATAAGGTGATAGATAATATGTGAACAAATCATATGACATCAAATAATTTAAAGCATGAATTTACCTTTATCTGATGGCTCTAACTTCAATGCAGATTCTAAATGTTTCTGAAAATGAAAAAAAAATATGTTTATCATTTACACAGAGTTACATATAATGAAGAGCTCGATACCTTATAATAATTTTTATTAACACTATATTACAATGAATAGACATTCTTTTTTAAAAATTGATTGCTAAAATAATATCAAATTTATAGGAAATGTTACTTAAGGCTATGGAATATAAAATATAATTTACACATATATTACTGAATAAACAGAATGGGACCAAGGTCTAAGTAATATTAATGTACAGGGCTCAAAGTTGCGACTAAATTAGGCGCCATGGCGACCAATTTTTTCCATTGGCGACCAATTTTTACTCATAAGTCGCCAAGTTGGCGACCGCTTTTTCGGGAGTTCAAAATTCTCGATCATGTCCATTTCCGTTTTTCTATTTGTGTTTTACATATTGTCAAAGTGTTTCCGGTACTCCTCGGACTACCTCGTGAATTTCACAGGGATTCTTTCGTATATATATATACACAAAACGTCAAAAGTGTTCCGAATAGAACAATAAGCATGGCTGGGAAGCGGCAGTCTATTGATAGTTTTTTCAAGCCAAGAGGCGCTGCTCCCAAAAAGCAGGCAATCGATCACAGCGTTGACGAGCCGGAGGAGAAGAAACAGAAGTCTCTGATTATACAGTATACAATGTGGTTTTAGATTCTTTTAAGGATACAGTCACATTAATTTTTTTGCTGGTGCCTTAATGTCTCAATTGGCGCCTAAAAATTTCAATTGGCGCCTAATTTTTTTATATAAGGAGCCAGGCTGGCTCCTAGATTCAAAAAGTCACTTTGAGCCCTGATGTATACCATATAGTTTATTTATTTTATTATCTTAATACCAAAATGGACACAAATATAGATATATGTGCAACAACATTTTACCAATAAAGTTGGTAACTGCTGACCAATTGTCATTGAATATCCCAACATTACCATGTGGGACTCGAAGGAAATAAGGCTTTACCTTTATATAAGATTACTTGTATTTTATGGTATATGTCACCATACCCAGGGAAGAAATGGCAATTTACATTTATTTGCCCCTTCATATGCCCCTAAAGGTAAGACAAAGGTCCAGTTGTACAAAGATACATTAAAATTAATTAAAACATCATGACTTCACCCCATCTTCCCAGAACTGACAGCCTCGATATAAATGAAATAATCTTAGCCGGGGTGTAAAACGCCATAAGTCTACTCCACCATCCCACTGACTGCCTTGATAAAAGGAAAAGAATCATAATTGGGATGTAAAACATCATTACTCTACTCTATGATCACCAAACTCAATGCTTCAATTTAAGTTAAACAATCTTAACTGAAGTGCAAACATCATTACTGAACAGTGACATAAAGCCTAATTAATTACTCAAATTTACTTATCTATGCACTTACTATGGATTCATCATAATTCTTCATTCCATTTAGAGCTTGTCCTTTTCTAAATAAAGCTTTAACATTTTTATCATCTAGTGATAATACCTGAAATAAACAATAATATTACACATTAATACAATACCTTTCAGAAGAGCACTAAATATTTCCTATGAATTTAGTTTATTGAAGACACATTATCTTATTTTCTCCAAGAAACATTAACAATGGATGTCAACACTGACATTAACACCAAGGGAAACATATACAGTACATCAGATCTTCTAGTCACATATCACTCTTAATTAGTACATATTTTTTCACAGATTCTCAAAACTTAAGTTAATATTCATCTTAATCATGGATTAAACCTGCAAATTATGTCATGTTCATGCAATATTGATTATCATTTAACTTTTTAAATTTTCTAATATTCAGGGAATTATCTATTATGAGGACTGGTTCTTTTATAAGTGTCAATTTACTTTTCAATAAATATTAGGATAAAGGTCAAATAAGTACAGTAGAACATCCATCACTCTAACATCACCTAAAGTCATTATCTGATCAAAATCAAACTTGTTTCCTATTGTATACTTTTAAATTCAAAACCTAACCCTAATCCTGAAACTTGTAGCATACAAATTCTGTTCACTGAAGTTGGATTTATCAGAGTTTCATTGTATATGAATTATAATAAAACAATTACACTGAAATTTTTATCTTATAAAACTGGACAAACTTACTTGTTCGCACTGTTCTATTGTACCATCAAAATCTTCAAGTTTTAAACAACAAGCTGCACTGTAAACAAAAATAAATAGACATATAATACAGCATGGGAAAAAGTTTTTGACATTTTGTCTATTAAAGTAAAAGTGTGGTAATAACATGTCTGTGACTCTGTCCAATTAAATTAAAGATGAACAACAATCTCAATTCTTCAAAATACTACAATATTAACAAACTCAAACTGTATTACATGTATTACTTGTATAGGGGCAGCTAAGATTGAGTGATTGATTGATTGAATGGGAATGATTTAGGTCCTTGTCTAGAATATTTCACTTATATCATGACGTTACCAGCTATGGGTGAAATGGCAGAAACTCAGAGCAATGTGTAAGTAGGGTTCTTTTACATGCCAAACCTGCCATGACACGGGGCATCAGTTTTTAAGGTCTTTTCCAAAGGACCCCATTTCTTTCATTTCTAAATGCTGAATGCTTGGCAAAAGAAGAGTCACTATCTATTTTAAGTCTTGGTCTGACCCAGCCATGGTTCGAAACCATGACCTCACACATATAGAGCAAGCAGTCTACCAATTGAACTACCACATTAGTTAGGGGTAGCTAAGAATATATTTTTGTGATCACATTTTTTTCCTTTCTAATCATTTATTCCAATTCTATGTTCTGCTGACATACAGAAAAAATAATGACACTTTATTACTATGTCAGCTCACTTCATGAAAAAATGTTTTTCTACATGTATATAAATTTCTCGATTCATTGCCAAACACCCTTACCCCCTTATAATAACATTTAGTTCGACACGATTCTAAACGTTTTTGTTATATATATGACAACCAAATCTAAACTCCATTGCTGTTTCAATTCCTGGTAGCCAAAATCATCAATGGCGAGAAATTCTTTCAAATAGTAACCAATTTCAGCAAACTTGTGGGAAAATATATTTTAAAAAAGACTATATATTTGACTATATTTTACAAATTTCAGAAATTCCCTACATATAATTTTAAAACTGTGGAAACCTAACATTGCCTACTTTAAATATACATATATACGGTAATTTTTTTAAGGTGATAGCTTACATGTTTAATGATGCTGGTATACCAATTGTTTTCTCTATTTTTCCTTCATCCTCTTCAGGTATTTCCATTTGATCTATCATTTCAGCTATATATCTAACAAAATAAAAACAATACTTGTATGCACTTCAAATTTATAATTTTAGCAAATTGATCATCAAAACTTTCTTTGATTTTAAAATGATCAAACCTATACAGAAATCAAAGACTATGATGACTCAGATTTCTCAATCATTTAAATTGGGTGATTTTCAAAGCCTTGTTATATCACCTACCACTTTGTTTTAGGTAATCTAATGATTCACACAATTACAAATTGTGTATGTTGTTAGTTTAATAGTCGGTGACATGGGCTGACAGGAATAAGTTTTTCAGACATTAAATTATATTTTGAATTGCAAGTCTATCATCATGAGTTATGAATCAAGTTTGTGTTTCATTCTGTTTCAGATTTTTTACAATATATAGGCCATGGACTTAAAAAAAACAGCATTTTTTTAACCTTAACCCTTGATATTGAACTAATATACTGTATGTGAATCCTACATCATTCAAATATAAATATACAATTTGGCCTGTACACCCTGGTACCTACTGATTATTTTTAAACCGACTTACATAACATATGTTATTAGATTTTTTAACTTGTCTTGATTTTCTAAAATAACGTACAGTTGAATCTCGTTATCTCGAACTACCGGATATCTCGAACTTTTTTAAAAAGTCCGAACAGAGTTGTTCTTTATTAAACCGAAATCACTCCGGTTATCTCGAAGTCGGATATCTCGAATTATCGGATATGTCGAACAATATTTTCGTCCCCTTGAATGAAAATCGTAGGAAAATTACACTCGTTAACTCGAACAAAAAATTTAGGAGAATTAAATTTGTTAACTCTAACAAAAAATTTAGGAAAATTAATTTGTTAACTCGAACAAAAAACTTTGAGAAATCAAATTTGTCAGCGCCTACAGATTTTTTGGTAGAAAAAACACATTCCGACACAAGTAAAATATTTGACTGTCGGCCTCGTGTTGATTTTAAAATTACAACATTGCACTGACCTCCCAATTTCCTTAAGCCCTTAATTATTATCCCTTGCATAAGCAATTAAACCATCAAGTAGATTAGCAGGTGTTATTATTACTGCCAAGCTGAACATGGCTTCCAAAAGCGTGTGATGTGAACATTACTCAATACAACCGGAAGCTTGGGGTGATTAAAGTACACAAAGCGAAACTGGTATGGAGACCAAAGTGGACTCCACTATTTGTCGGCTAATAACAAGTAACAGATAATCTCCCGAATTTTTATATACTACATTCTCAATTATAAATACAAATAATAAGTAATGCAGTTTCTATATATCATGTTTGAATACATACGATACAGGAGAAAACGGCAATATACAGTTTGACAAGATAAAACCGGAAGCGACTTCCGGTAGGCGTGTACGAGTTACTTCCCTTTTGTTGACGTTTTTAACATCGGTTATCTCGAACTCCGGATAAGTCGAACTTTTTGCATTTCCCCGTCCAGTTCGAGTTAACGAGAGTCAACTGTATATACAATTACAAATATATATATATACAAACCTGAGAACTTTTTTATATTTCTTCTGTGCTAGTTTATACTTTTCTTCTTTAAATAAACCATTACCTATAGCCTTTACAGCACCAGCTATCTCTAATATCTTATCTTTATTTTCTACCTATATACAAGCAAAAACATACACTACTTAAGCAATCCTTACAGTTACATTCTGTTTTATTGTTGAGGGAAGGCAGGTACCCAGGTAATTTGCCACATTCAACATTATTTTATTCATAACAGGTTAGCGTATACTGGAATGGTGAATGGTGGTAAAAACCGAAGTATCAACCTTCAACAACTTTTTTTACACTAGGATGAAAGATCTCATCTTTGTTTTCTGCCTATAAGCAAACAATAAACATGCACTACCCTAGCAAACATAAGAGCTACATTCTCTTTGATTGTAGAGGGAGAGTGGATGGGTAAAATGGAGTTTTCATTTACCACAGTCACCATTATTTTATTCATATCAGGTTAGTGCAGACTGGAATGGTGGAGACTGGTTAAAACCAAACTATCAACCTTCAACAAGCAAGTCCACTAACTTTTTTATACTAAAACAGCAAGCATAATGGTACATTTCATCACATAGTGCATATGCATAATCAATACTGACAGTACATGTATAAGTTAACCAGATACTGTAGCTTGTACGCACAGCAGTTGAATAAATTTTCTCCATTAATCCATAAACTTATTTATAAATGCCTAAAACATTTTTACAAAAGAAAGTCAAACACTGAATTCAATAGAGGTTGTCCTATGAACATAACATTGAATACAGATGCCGAGGGTACAACAATCGCTCTTTAGCATTTGATGTAGACAAGCCAAAAAGTAACAGAACATTTACCTTGGTAAAGTCTATGTCACTCTCAGTTGGAAAATCAGGATATAAATCGCCTGTACCGTCATCTTTAACAGCTTCTTCTCCAGGAGCTAACTCACCACAATCAGATATTACACACAGCTGAAATATAAAACAACAGCTTTATTTTAATACCCTATAGCTTTTGAGCTTCATGGCATTAACATATAAGCATTGTATTCCCACTTAATGCATGACAGTAATATTTTTGCAACCATTACATTTAAGCGGTTTTTGCAGTCAAAATTTGGCACTAAAACAAAACTGCACTAATTGTATTTCAATGACGTGTAAATAAAGCACTGATGCATTAAAATACATGTAAGACAGTGCAAATTCCTTCTGTTAAATGAAGTAAGTCAATGCTTATATATAGTGGTTTACAGAACTGAATTAAGTTTTTATTCTTATTTCTGATATATTTCAAACTATACTGGAATGTCAATACTCAATAAACCAATTGAGACTGGAACCAAATTTTATTGAAATTCAGTGACAATATCCCTAAAAACAATTAATAAAGTTATTACATGATATTTATCAATCACACATCATAATGATACCTACCTTTACAGGTTTTTCTTCTTCCTTTTCTACATCTTCCAGTTCTCTCACTATACCCATTCCTGTTAATACCTTTCCAAATATGACATGTTTTCCATTCAAATGATTGCAGTCTTTAGTTGTTATAAAGAACTGTGAACCATTAGTGTTTGGGCCAGCATTTGCCATACTGAGATATCCAGGTTTATCATGCTAAAAATATAAAACAATGTCCCTTTTAACATAACATATATCGATGAAATACTAGAGACAATGAATAATCATAATTACATAGCAGCAGAGTTTGTTAAGCAAGGGATTTGTCATCGCAGATTTTTCATGAAATTAATAAAATTGATAGGCAGAAAATGATGTCTTATTTTGTACATCAGGAAATTTTGATATCGGTTATTTTTCATGAAATTCAGCATTTCAAAATATTTATAGAAGCGGTCCATCTAAACCAAACTCCATGTAAACTTAAAATATTTGTCTAAACTGAACTAAAGTGCAACCTGTCTAGAACAAACCCTGAATAAACCTGTTCAAACTGCTCTACAATGTAAACTGCCTATTTAAACCCCAAGAAAGTTGAAAACCTGTCTAAATTGAGCTACAGTACAGCCTGTCAAAACCAAATCCAGGTAAACTGAATACCTGTCTCATCTGAATTAAATCTTCAATCTATCAGGTTTTTTAAGACATCTAAAACTCTAATACTTTACCTCAAAATGAAAGCCTTCATCTTCAAATTTCTCCCCATAGATACTTTCTCCTCCAGTACCATTTTTATTATTGAAGTCACCACCTTGTATCATGAAATCCTTTATAACTGAAATAGAGAAAATGAATATAGCACACAACCATCAAATATCAAAATTTTCATAAACAGGAACCAATATAAACCAAACACCTTCCAGGGCAAAGGTTTGTTAGAATAAGACAGGCATTCACTGTACACATGTTATTTAAAAATATAAATTGCATAGTAAAATAGTTCAGTATATACAAGTTTTTGGTTAGCTTGGTGTTCTGTTTTCAAACAATCCATTGTATCACGAACAACAAGCTAAGACTTGCACTTATGTTCAAAAGGTCATTACTCTCAGAAAAATGAACAAATCAACTGGGGTTATGATATACGCATCTCCTATCAATGTTGATGTTTTTCCCCAAGTTTTGTAAATGACTAAAATAGTGGTTCATAGTTTTGATAAGTGCATGGGTGGACAGAAGGACAAAAGTTCACTCTACCTTCGAAAGGTGAGGGATAATAAAACACTATGTATATTGTCATTACAAACAAGCAGCCTTCCGTCATTTAAGACTTTGCTAATGTTTTGTATTCACTGAGATTGGTTTCTTTTAAAATTGGTTTACAATTTGAAGTCAGAGAGTAAACATCACCATTGGTTACTTCAAATAATCAATTGCTCATTAACATCAATTGAAACCCTTTATAATCACACAATTGTTCATGCTGGTCACATGACAAGACTTACAGAACTGATTATTTAATTTGTTTTAACTAGCTATAAAATTAAGTTTTTAAAAAATTCACTAACTTTCTACATGACAAAAAAACTGATGGTAGTTTTCTAAAAGTTCTGCAACTAAAAACCCTTAATTTCCCAACTTTGGCACCAAATGTACATCAAATCTAATACAAAAAAGAATAGAATTCCTTGGTCCCCTGCCGGTCTAGCAGTATACTTGTATACTGTAAAACGGAGTCATTGTTGTGGTCAAAGTCCCATAACTCCAACAAACATAGCACTGTCGTGCTGTTGTACAGCGTAGTTGGGAAAATTGTGTTGTGGCAAGACAGAATATAACCGAAAATTCGGGGGGGTCGATCTATGCATAGTCCGACAGATGGTTTTTTTTTTTTTTTTTTTTTTTTTTTTGGAAAAAGAAACAATGTACCAAACCATGTATTGCTGAATTAAATGGTAGAAAATAACAATATCATAAATATATGAAAAAGACAATCGGTAATTAAAATTTAAAAAAGTCGTACCCGATCGTTTTGTCATTTCGGATAGAGAGAAAGTAGAGTTTTGCAGATCCTACCGTCGCTATGAGGGGGTACATTCTAGCGGTTGTATGTAACTGGATCATTTGCTGTTAATCTGGGTTTTAATTAACTGCTGATTATCACTCACAATATTCCCGTTTCATGTTAATGGTGAAGTACCGTTGTTTTACCAGTTCCGAATTTTTACTACCGAATAATCTAAAATTTCAATCCCGTTCAATTAAAGGAATCGCAAAATAACTTTCTAAATTTGCTTCTACTTGAATGTATCGGCATTAATTGTTTAAATAATATAAACTTCAACCGCTTCCTAAATGTATGTGCAGGACAGGTCGACAGATTGTTGGTGACCTAGTTTAACGATGTAAACAAATCGTGATCACGGAAATGCTTTTTTCAAGAAAATATACTACCACGTGTTTTTGAGGACAGGTGTCGATATTTTGGAATCAGTAAACATTTGTATTATTACACCACATAAATTTTATTTCCTCTGCCTAGGGATGACGTCTGCAGCAGCGCTTATATGAACCCTGTTCGGAACTGGTAAAACGACTGTATTTAAAATTTGCACACAACGCTGTACGAATTATCTCCCTTTCACGAAAGTAAAATCTAATCGATAAACATTTTAAAATATGACACAATTGCCTCAACATCAAAATACGTTATCATAACCTTCAAAATAAATTTAAATTTCCGTAGATTTCACGAAGGATTAATTAAACAACCTGCCGTTGCTGTTCATTTCATAAAAAGTTATGATTTTACATCGTAGGACGCAAACTTCTCTAACTACTTTCTATTGTAAACATGAGATCAGTTCGCCAAATTGCAGAAATTATTAGATGCATCCCGTCGCAATATTTTACTAGATTCCGAAATGTATTCCGAAAATTTATTCCAAATGTGCATATGTTACCAAATGCATTACCCGTCTCAGAATACATATCTCACGATAAAACAGGTATACTTCTTTCACGCTCATTTACCAGGCGCACTATTTCCAGGTGTACTCATATCTTATAATTTCATAGCAAAGAAGCTCGATATCTTGGAAGAAAGTGACAGCAATGTACATGCGTTCACGATAGTGAACGCTGTACAAAAAGTATCGACCAAGGCTGATTTTCAAACTTGACCAAGGTATTAGTGGTATAAACATTTGGTATAAATTTCATGAAAATCTGTCAAAATTTGTAGGCATGAGAGTGCTTACAAGGTCAATTTTTTGATAAAACGGAGTCATTATTGTGGTCAAAGTCCCATAACTCCAACAAAAAGTATCGACCAAAGCTGATTTTTGAACTTGACCAAGGTATTAGTGGTATGAACATTTGGTATAAATTTCATGAAAATCCGTCAAAATTTGTAGGCATGAGAGCACTTACAATGTCAATTTTTGGATAAAACAGAGTCATTATTGTGGTCAAAGTCCTATAACTCCAACAAAAAGTATCGACAAAGGCTGATTTACGAACTTGAACAAGGTATTAGTAGTATAAACATTTGGTATAAATTTAATGAAAATCCGTCAAAATTTGTAGGCATGAGAGCGCTTACAAGGTCAATTTTTGGATAAAACGGAGTCATTATTGTGGTCAAAGTCCCATAACTCCAACAAAAAGTATCCACCAAGGCTGATTTTCAGCTTGACCAAGGTATTAGTGGTATAAACATTTGGTATAAAATTCATGTCAATCTGTCAAAATTTGTAGGCATGAGAGCACTTACAAAAAAGTGTGACGGACGGACACACGGACGGACGGACGCTGTGTTGCGGCGGGGGACAATTACTGGACATTCTATACTTACTTCTGTGGAAAGGACAACCCTTGTAGTGGAGTGGTACATTTGTTGTTTGTCCAATGCCTTTCTCTCCAGTGCATAATGCTCTGAAATTCTCTGCAGTCTTTGGTACTTTATGTTTAAATAACTCAAAGACAATCCTTCCAACTGTAAAAAATAAATAGATGAGAGTGAATCTGGATTACTGATTGCTTAAAAAGGAATCAAGTAAATGTATGTGTTGCATTAAAATGGGTACCAGACTATTTGCCCTATGTCAGTTCACCCCAACCTTTTCTATTTCGCTCCCAAGGTCTAGGATGATCAATTCTCCCATTTTCTTTTTCTTTTTATTTTTAAATGGACACTAGTGATTATTATTACTTAAAACTTCTGAACAATGATCAGCCGTATCTGATTAGGCCGGAATACTAGGATTGGGGTTCCTGGGATAGCGTCGCAGCTTGTCTGGTAGTGCAGAAGATAAAAAAGTTTGCTTAGCATTGAAAGAAAGGTCAATATTTTTAGAAAACATGCTTGAAGGCTCAGTGATCAAAGGAATTGTGATAGTAGTTAATATAAAAGGACACGTTGAACAGTATGTCATATTGTGATTATCTGGGTTAAAATTCTTCATTTAGGATAAATAAATTCGAATAATGTAAAATTATATAAATTGTGTGTTATAGTATTAACCAATAAATTGATAAATTCACAAACTTTGAATATTAACCAATAAATTGATAAATTCACAAACTTTGTGGCTTGTTTCTGTTCATATGTTTGGGCGAATTGTCTGGGGGAAAACTGACTTGGGGTGAATCTTCTTTTTCTTCCTTTTACTGGCAAACTTCGTCTAATTGAAGATTTTGCCATTTATTGTGCATGATCAACAACAGTAGTACAAAAATAAACTGGTTAAAAACATGATAAAAACAACAGTTGATGCTGGCTTTATTTGAGATGGTTGTGCACTAAAAATGACTTAAGTGAGCCTGCAGCTGGTGTGTCAGGTGGCAGTCTGTTCCACTCAATTGTTGTCTGGACAAATAATGAGCTTTTGCATTGTTGTGTGCTGACATAACGAATGTCAAGTGTGTTAGTGGACATGTCTAGACATCCCTGTCATTGGTTTCGTGTAACTGTTTGGGTCTATGGCAACATGGCCATGCAGGATTTTATATAGCATGGTCAATCGGCTTTCTTAGCATATCTTTTCGAGGCTCTGCCAACCAAGATCTTGAATAATTGCAATTAAACTTGTTCTCCGACTGTATTGTCTGGTGACAAAGCAAGTCGCTCTATGCTGAGCCATCTCTAATTTGTCTATATGGCCTTGGTGGTAAGGTCTCATACAGTATCAATGCAGTATATTCCACCTGTGGTCTTATCAGGCTTTTGTAGGCACACTCTTTTATTTTCTTGGCCAATATATTTCAATTTCTTTGTAGAAAGGCGATTCCTCTATTTGCTCCATAGTGATGTTTGAGATGCGTTTTCCCCAGTTTAGGTCTGATGTTATGGTTACCCCTAAATACTTGGCAAGGGATTCACAATAACCAGTAGGAGATCATTCATTTGTAAGGTCAATTTAATTTGATTTCTACATGTCAACTTACAAATTACTGTATTGTTGTTCAAGTGTCTCTGTTGCAAGACTAGTTCAAGAATAAAGGAAATAAGTTGGGATTCAGAGGAACTGGTTTTTTTAAAGCGGCGATGTTAGTCATATAACCTAAGATGTAGCTTTGTTGTGCCTTTGTGCTGATCTGGTTAAGTGAAATATATATGGTATGTCCATTTCCAACATATTTTTTTCACTTTCGGTTTAAAATAATTTTATTTGCATGGTAACGAGTTAGGTATGGAGCCCATAAATAAATTAAAAAAATAATTGGATTCAAATTGTGAATTTTTTGTTAGATGCAAGACATTTTTGAAAACAATATTGCATACCCTCTTCTCCTCCTATTTCAACATCAAAGAATACACGTGGATTTTCCTCGTTTTCCATTCTATCTTCTTGCCGGTTGTTGGACACGCTTTAGATCTCTTATATCAAATTATGGTTCTCATTTAGATGCTTTGCCTACAGGTAAACATGCACTTTGAAACAAACGCAATTCTGACGCAGAATGAGTTATCAGCGTTATAAGCGGTCTTGTGTTTAAGCAAAAGGGCCTATTGTGCTCACTTGGCATGTTACATTTTGGACATTTGGGCTCACCTGGCTCATGATCAAAATCCAATCTTAGAAACCTTAAATTCATAAATAAAGGGGAAAATCTTTTTCAAACATTGAAATGTTTAACAAGTGAATTTCTTAATATTTAAAACACCATTTCTAATTTTTTGAGCATGTTACTAGCCAATACTGGCCTGTTGAACGTTTAACACAAATTAGTGCCAAATTGACAGCTTGTATCTCTCCCTCTCGTTACCAGGTTACCTAAATCAGTATTTCTGTAGCTATGATCTAGATCTATCCCTCATAAGCAAGCTTATCCATATCTCAGCCACTTGGTAGCCAATAGACCTTCCAATCCTTTCTGTTAGTTCAGTGTTACTTTCAACAGGACAGTAATGTACATGTTTTTTTTTTTTTTTTGCATGGGGGACAATTAGATAGTATACATCAGTATGAGAATTGATAACTCTCAAAATTTTGAGAATCTTGTGTCTACTAATAAACTATTACATTAACTTACTTGTAGAAGGTCTGGTTTTCTCCGGGCAATCATGTTTCTTTCATCATCCCTGAACTTGCTATCTCAATATAAGACATAATAAGTGAAAAATCTTGACTGGGCCTTATAAACACAATTGAGGGATCACCGGCCATGCCCACAATGTTCCGACAAAGGCCTGGCATGTTGAATAAGACGCAAACAGAATGAAAACTCGGCCTGAATTGTGCCGTTTAATGGCACACTGACACTAGAAGTTTTTTGCCTTGATCCTGCTTTGGTACTGTGATGACTGCCAGTGTCGGAAAATTGTGGGTGTGGTCGTTGAAATGTCAATAACTCTACTCCACAAAATCCAAACACAAAAGATTCATGCAAAAGATATTTTCAGAGACTGTGAATAAAGTAAATGTTCTAAAAAAGGATCATGAACATTCTTATTCTGTGTCAAATGTTACTAAAAGAGTATTTTTGGAAGTAGGGTATCAACATCAGCTAAAAAATAAATCTTTAAAAGCAGTACACGTCCCAATAATCAGTTTTTTGTGACATTTCTAATTGATTACAGAATGCAATTCAATAGTGCTTATGAATCTTGTTGAGCTCAGTTTTGATAGCCTTTTTTATCATCTAGTCTATATATAGATATAACATAATTTTTTTTCCATTTTCTCCATACAATTTTGCAATTCTTTTACCACTCAATTTACTTGAACCAAATTTGGGACTTATGTCATTGCAAAAGCAGTCTATATTATATCAGATAACAATAGTCCTTCACAAATATAAGTTGTCAAAATAAAAAGCATTAAAACTGCTGGTTATCCAAAACATCCATTTCATACACCTTATTGCTACCTGATAAAATTCAAACTAAACTATTGGCATATTGTATATTTGGGCATTTGAAATTGCCCAATAGATCTATTGTATTGATAACTTTGTGAAAATGTTAAGATGCATGGTTTAGTAATAAAGCTCTGAACTTGTGATTCAAGGGTCTTGGGTTTGAAGCTCAGACCAACTGATTTGTCCTTGTTCAAGACATTTAATTTTGGTATGATCAATTTCACTCAACTGGTAAATGAACGTGCAATGACAGACCTGTTGGGGTTATACTAGCTTGTAAAGGTCTGGAATCATAAGAGGAGGGAAATTACAGTGATTTTAACTGGGACTAGTGTTGAATAATGCCCAGAAACACTTTAGTAGAAATAGAACATATCAAGCTACCCAACAAATAATTCATGTGGGGAGTTCTGTCTTCTTTCACAACACAAAACTAACATTAAGATAAGCATTAGCCTGATAAGAATTATTTCATATAGGCTTGAGACTTCCTAAATGTGATGTATCAGGCCAAAAAATACTTATTGGTCATTCAATTTTAAGATTTTTGTTTCTACTAAGTCTATCTCAATTTATAATTAAGATTATATATATAAAATGTACACAGCAAAGTGAAGGAAGAATGGTTTACACTTGCCACATCACAGATATATGAAAGAATTACACACTGCAAATGCAACCCTGTGCATATTTAGTTTTAGCATAAGACATGTCCTAGTGGTGAAAATTTGTGAGTTCACTTAAAAAATATCAGTGGTTTTCTCTTGGTACTCTGGATTCCTCCACCACCTAATAAAGATTGCTTCAATAAAAGTGAAACAATTTTGACTGGTACAAACACAATTCCAAGCTACCAACTTTCCATATACAGATTACGGTTGGGTTTTCATTGTAATTATAAAGTGTGAAGCTGAATCTCTTCCAACAGTACTAATTTTAATTTAATATGACAATTAAATTAATCAAAATGCAAAGACACAGTTATTTAAAATTTACTTCGCTTTTTTCTTACTATCATTACAATAAGATATAAATCCTACAAATGATAATTGTTTTCATGAGATTTATAATTTCAATGTTACAGATAAATGTATAAATAATACATAAATATGCATAGCTACATATAACAAGATTTACATACATGTATTAAGACATGCTCTAAGTAGGACTTACAGCTTAAAATCACATATCATTTATGATTTCAACATATAAAGATGAACTAAAATATCACAGTCAAATAAAATCAATGTAAAATATAGATAAAATATAACAAATGATAATCTTTATTAATTAAAACATGATGATTTTAGAGTTACAGAAATCCAATACTCTTTATTCATAGCCTTTTTTCAAAATATTTCCATGATTCCTTAAAGAGCACTTAAGTAATTTATTCATCATATTTAATATCAACAATGTATAAAAAATCCTCAGTATCATAAAACTCTCATTAAGGCATGTCTATATTTGAGGGGGTCACAAAAGTTGTTGTTTTTATTGTACAATGACCCAGTTATGTGTGCTGCTATCTTTTGTTGTATATTTCATAATAACAATGTCACAATTATATTGACTTCCTGAAGTTAAGTTATAATTATTTAATGTTTCTTATTTCTTTCATAATATTATCTTCAATGTTAGACTGTTGTCTAAGCCGAACTTGTAAGAACCAGGCAATACTGGTAAGTGTTAATCATGTTAATAGTGAAAACGTCGCACGGATGTGAAATTTCTGCATTATTAACAGAAGTCTTATCACCAACTATCTTCATTGTCAGATCCTTTGTCACTGAAAATACATAAATATAATATTATAGAAAAATTACTTTTCAACATACAAACACATCTATAAATCAATCTCACAATCACAATATTTTTTATTTATATTCATGTGATTTATGTTCAAATCAGCTACAATTTTCTCTCAGAATAAGGTACTTTTTATGGAAGATAAATCCATTAGAAATTTCAGTGTCATAAAAATGTTATGTCATTATCTAGTATAAAATAGACCTAATATGAACTCTCATTCCTATGGCAAGTTGGCAACAAAAAAAATAAAAACGGAAAGAAATGCCATTGGATGGACTAGCTGGAACACAGTCAAAGCAGCAACAAAGGACAAAATGGAAGATAGCATTGTGGCCTTATATGCCTTCTGGCAAGGAGAGTATTAAGGTAAGAATTTCTATGGCAAATGCTTTTCCAAGCTACTATTTCAGATTGTTTATACAAAGAGAATAAACATCACCTAGTCATGCTTTCTCTGATGCAAAGTAAAACAGTAGTCAGTAGATACATACCTTTGGATATCTTCAGCTACAGACAGTTCCTGTTCTGACTGAGTAGGGGTTTCCTACAATAAAATTTAATAACACAGTCATGTATTGGTTACCGTTAGTCAAAGACATGAAACTACATCAAATTATTTATTTTATCTGTAAATGTTATTACTATGACACATTTGAGAAAATCTTTTTTTTTTTCAGGCAATATCTAAAAAAAGAAATTCATCAAGCATTGAACACAGACAGCTTTCTCAAATAATATAAAACACATGTAACAGATACTGAAATATTGAACAAATATTAGTCTTCTATATTAAAGTTTTCTTGCAGGTACATGGAAAAATTTTAATATATAATTTCCAATCTCTGTAATTTATTTAATTTTTACTGTTTTTATCAAAATAAATCTGAGATGATTTTTTACCTGAGTTTTATGTCCTTTTGACCAAATATCTACAGTCTTTTTAGCCACCTGTAAAATATAAATTAATTACTTGATAAAATTATAGGCCCATCTTAACAGTTAATCTTGATAAAATACTACAATATACAAGTGTTGTAACTTTATCAGTGATTGGTAACTATTTCCATACCCACCTTCCTTATGGGTAATTATAAACACATGAAATATATGTACCTAAATAAATTTAACTACGGTAATCATTCAATTAAACCAGCTGACCTTTTCAAAACTGAAATATCATTCAAAAACTTCACAATTGTAAAGTTCCAGACTGACTGTCATCTGTACAGTGTAATTTATCTCCTGTTAAAAATATTAGCTACATAGTATGCTGACAACAGAGAATGAACGGTTGTCATAAAATCATAATTTTAATGTCTCATAGTAATGTGATTTGCCAGTGCGCTATGTGATACCACAAGTGAATGTTTTCCTGTAAAAAGATGTTCCTGGTAAATACCATGTGAACATATTACACATTGTTCTCTACAAACTCTGTGGGTCATTGAAGACAAAAATTAAACTTTTACACTTGTCACAACACTTATTCTCAACAGAGCCATCACCACAGAGTGAAAACTCAAGAATTCAATCTTACAGATAGGTAAACTAATGCATGAGAATGTAATAGGCAGCAGAAGATTTTCACTATCTAAAACAGCATTTATTCATCTGTAAAACTTTTATTTTAAAGGAAACTTGATGAACACTCAAGGACTCATTTGTTGACAGTGACTTTCATGTATAGTTTTCTTTTGTTTGATAATTTGTTTCCATGTGGTTTTTACATGAAGCTTGTTTATACTTATCTTGCATATAAATATAAAAAATTTAATTAAACAATTTCGAGGAATTATAAAATTATAATTATTGGAAAGTTAATTTTTGGTATATAGTACTGTATAAGAAGCAGTTTTGATTGTCTTAACTAATTTGCGGTAATAAATTACACAATTGCAACTGTAGGGAAAATGTACCAAGGGAATTAAGATTTTTTTCGCTGGGAAGATATATTTGCAGTACAAAGAGTCAACATGAAAATCACGAATACTTCCCCCCTCCCAATGTATCTTTGTTTACAGTATTTTGAACTTCCAACTAATTATTAACTTCATTATTTTAAAAGCATGTTATAGTTACAGCTCAACCTGCCAAAGAGGATTTTAGTAATTTGTTTTACAACTTTCTATCTCTGATAAACTACTGCAGTTGACTGGCATAGAATATTTATTTAAACACAGGAGCTCTTTCTAAAAGCTTAGCAACACCAATGTTTCCTACAGTTCAGAGAGCAAGAACACTATAAGCACATGACCCTCAACCAAACATTCATCCCCACACCCACATAAAACATCAACATTACAGTTAGCTACTACCCTACCATGGAGTGTGAAATTCTGGCTTAGAGCACTTGACTATCTAGCAACACCAATTCTACACTTATAACACAACATCAATATTGCATGGTTAACTGCTCCTGTGATGTGACATGCAGGTTTTGAGAACATTTAACATCACTTCGAGTTATAACATCCTTTACGATGGCTGACACATTAAATAATGTATGCAATTGAACTTACCACATTTTTCTGTTAAAAATTGAAAAAAATCATAAGATATTCAGAAATAGTTAAAATGGATTCTATAAAGACGTACCTGTTTTCAGGTAAAGGATGACAAATCTAGGCAAAATGTGCAAGTTCTAAACAATTTATACACATCAAAAAACAAATTTATATTTGTAACTTTAAGTATGAGTATTCAACTATCAATTTTCTATATTGATTCTACTTGTATATAAAACAATAGATAAATCTGTTTGATTGACATTTCAAGAAAAATAAGTTTATGTAGTTATAATATACAGGTATTGTAAACCACTTCTATATGTAATCATCACTATAGGAGCAAAACTTCATAAAATTCCAAAATTTGAGAATATTTTAGGACAATTAATTTTAGCAAACATCCTATAAATTAAAATGTAACCCCCTATAGTTAAAATTTATAATTTCGTCTCTATGACATACTTCTTTTTCCTTTTCCTTCTGTTGTTGTACCATTGCCATGTATTGTTGCATTACGGGATCTATACCATCATCACCAGCTGGTTTAACATCAGCTGATTCCACTTTCTCTGTCTCGTCATCTTCATCACCAAAATCCTTAAATAACACAATTATTACTAATCAATTGTCTAAGAATATTTATTTTTTTAATTTATCAGATGCTAATATCTAATTTCCAAATTCTTTCTAAATTTATAATTTCTCTCCAACACAACTTAATCTATAAAATCTATTTAACTGATCATTATTTAACTCTGTTACTTGAACTATTCCATATGACATTTTTGTCAAAACAATACAATCTTAACAGTCGGCCACTTCTTTTACACTAGATAAAATGTAATATGTAAAGCATGTTTGTATCTGTTTAATATAATTTTATGTTTTAAAAGTATTATATACTAGAATATTTTGGGTCAATATCTTAGTCCCAAATCAGAAATCTACCATTGGTACATGGAAACTTGGTATGTACTTTAATCATGATAATATCCAATACTAAAACTATGATACAATTCTCTTAATTAATACCGTAATTCACCAGTAAGTATGATACAAATTTATTAGAATACTCTGACATGTTTAGTAACTTACACCTGACTTCTGAAGTTTTTGTAACTCCTTTTGTTCTCTCTCCCATTCTTCTTGTTCCTTTCTCTTCCTTTCCTCTTCTTTTCTTTTTCTCTCTTCTTCCCAGATTCTTAATTCTTCTTCTTCTTTTTTCTTCTTTTCCAATTCATCTTGATCTACAAAATACAAAATTCATAATTTTAAAATTCCCTATTTAAGAATAAGACTTATCTTGAACATAAATTATTACTGATACAGGACAACAGGACTGCTGGCAAAATAACATACTAGTAGGTCACAATTCAGTTTATTACAACACTTTTACCCCAACCTTTAACAATGGACAATGACAGTTGTGTTCACATTGAGAGATAGGCTAAGAGTTTCAAATTTGATTACTTAAGCACATACAAGTACTAGCAGTTAAAGTCAGAGTTGAAGTATTGTGTAGCTAGATATATCACATATGAACCCACATGCAGCTCGAGTAATCAAATTTCATGCAGCTACAGTTATCAAATCTTTGGTATTATGCTTCTTAAATAATATACTCTTAGTCTGAAGTATTGTGTATCTCTATCAATCAAAGTTTCACTATATTCCACAAATTTACCTGGTTGAATTTTCCACTGGTCGTCTAAGGAAGGAGTTTTCCATGCGTCATCTAGTGACAAGGGAGGTAATTTACCTCGAGGAGGAGGACCAGTTGGAGTATCTGCTATCTTATCCTTGATAAATTTCTCTGCAAAAAATAATAATAATGATATTAATAATTACAATAAAAAGTGGGATTATTACTATGTAAAATATATAACATAAATAAAAACGTAACTGCTCGAGTTATCTTTCTATCATTATTTTTGCTTTATCGTGTACAGACAGGACTGAGTAGAATACTGAAGAAACATTTATTTTTGTGGTGTCCAATTTACATGGCTCTAAGAATAAATACCATTTTATAGGGCCATTTATCCATGGTTTAATCAGAAATGGTATACTAATAATTACACATATTAATATACTATTCCGTTGACATGAACTTTAGAGTGCCAAGGTTTCCATAAAAATCAGTGAAAACTTGGCCACCATAAAACAAATAATTTCACAGTATTATGTCTTGACAAAAGTTAATCACACTTACTTTGTTCTATGGGACTGTTCCCTGTACTGGACCCTGAACCAGGCACTACTACAATACTAGGTGACCCTGGTCGAGCCTCCAGGTCGGATACAGTTATTGGTCGAGGTCTTTCTATTCTCTCATCAGCACTATATCACAAAATAAAAATGTCAATGTTAATATCATTAATATAAAAATTGAATTTTATTTAAAAAAATTAGCAATTACATGTACCTAAAATTAAAGACAATGTATCTTCTTCACTTTGAATTATTGAAAACGAGATTTAAACAAATTTTTACATTAGCAAAAACAAAACTCAAATTTAACTGTCAATTCTTTTGAAACACTTACATGTTCATGTAATTAAGTATATAAATTTTCAGTAGGATCTCTTCAGATTCTAACAAGACAATGACTATATCCTTAATTTTCAAACATATTACTAAAACAATAACTTAAGATTCACTTGTTATTACTATAGGTCTCTACACTTTGACAGATAACTGGCAAAAAAGATATTGTAAAACTAAACACAAATATTGACAATGTTGCTTTTAAATGGTAGCATGTCTCATCTGTGCCACTTCATCAAGGTGAGACATCATGTCTTTCTTTGTAATATAAAATATGAATGTTGGATGTCATTGTTTACTGGTACTTACTTCTCATCATCAGACATGTTAGACAGATCAAATCTTGGAGGAGGTTTGTCCCTTGACGAGGACGGAGCTGTCAACTCATGTAAACTATCTATAACAACAGAAAATTATATATTAGTACCGTAAAATACAATATTAAAACACAGCATTTTAAGTAATTATTAGGATTGTTTGTGCCATTACTCTAGCACATGTTTATAAGCTAAAATGATCACTTTTATTAGACAACAAGTACTAAATATTATTTAGCCTGTAACATTCCATTAGCATGTACAGGGCTACAAGTTATGTAGACAGTGACATTACTGTCCAATTTAAAAATACCTTCAGTCTATAAAATTGAAACAAGTCTGAAACTATACCACATCAAGTTAATTTGAGTTGAATTTTGTTGGAAATACATACACATATATATATATCACATAACCCTCCTGTTTATTGATGGAATAAAACGGTGTAATATTTTTCGTATTACACAGGTACCCATGTAATATCACTTGATTGTGACGTAATCAGTTATCACGCTTCTGATTTACGTAGTGGTCGTGCCTAATGACGTCATATTAAAACTGTGTCAGTCGGTTGTTTATTTTTTGACTTTTGAAGACTTTCCGATTCTTTGAAAAATAATTTTGATGCATTCGGAAAAATATTATGATTTAAACTTACATACTGATTATGTCTTTTTTTCTAGGTGATTAATTTACTTTTACTATAACTAAATAGAACTATATTCTTACTTGCGCAGTTAATTTGGAGGTGATTTGTCTGACCTAGATAGAAATCATCTGTTTCTATATGGCATCAAATAATATGTACATGTCATTATGCCTCGGTATTTTGAGTTATGTGATATATAGAATCTTAGACTCGTGAGGGTTTAATATGAAATTTATTAAACTCGTTCAATAAATTTCATATTAAACCCCCACTCGTCTAAGATCCTCTCTCTATATCAGAGGTCCGGAAACGGTCATATTTGCCGGACATGTCCGAGAAAAATTGATTTTGACCGACGTGAAAAATCGCCAGTCGGACATTTTTTGTTTTCGGACATTTTCATTTTTACAACAGGAATATTAAACGGACAAATCAGTTTTCGGTCCGACAAAAGTAAACTACCGCTAGTCTGTCTGTCGGTCTTTTAAACTCCACCTGACTTCACTACAGTAAGTGTATTGTCCTTACCACGTGCTAACCTGTCAACTACAACTTGATCTAATTATCAGGTGATTGTTTATTAATCAGTAAATACCTGTGGACTTAAGTAGTTGCGTGCCGCGTGTCTTACTTTCTATTTCTTTTGTTTCCCAGTCCAAATCATAATAACTTTCTTTAAACTTGTGCTTGTTTAATAATAAGTGCATGGTTGTAACTGTGTTGATTACGGAAGCCATAACGAGTGTCGGTCAAGGGTGACGGTTTGTTATCAAAGAGGTTCCACGCGAGGTGTTGAAAATAACCAACTACGCGCTTCGTAACTGTTTCTTTATTAATAAATACAGAAACGCGATTAAATTTTATTTTAGTCACTAATATCTTTCATTCACATAAATATATTGGAACCTCGTCATGCCGTTCCCGTTATATCGTGATTCGTGATACCTGAATTCCTATTAAGAACCTCTCGCCATAATTCTAATTACAATTTGTGTATCTTCGGAATACGGAAATTCACGATTGTTAGTAAACAATATGGCGGACGTGCAATACGAAGCATCGTGGACACATTAACGCATATTGATAATAACAGCATATCGCGGTAAACGTCTTAGTTTAGAGATCACCTAAAACACATGAAATAAACATCGTGGTCTAGTAATGCACATGGATATGGATTAAAATTGGCAATCGCATAAACAGCCCTGTTGCTTGTACAAAAAATGTCCAATATTGCTTGATTGCTTGTACAAAAAATGTCCGATGGGCCAGACCGAAGTTTCCGAGGCCCTGCTCTATATATATATATATATATATATACCAGATAGACCAAGAAAGAAGAAAATTTCTGTACCACTGCTCCATTATAATGTTAGGTATACACAATTATCATAAACAAAAGTTTACCATTTATTTCTCTTTGTCCTTGGTATGGAGTTGATGACATTGGTCTATGTATAGGACTAGCAGTTGGGGAAGGAATCTTTTCACTTCGAGTACCTTAAAAACAAATGTGAATATTAACAACTTTTATTTGATGAGTCAACTGAATTCATCTACAGCTCAAAATTTCACAGATATAAAATCTGATAAAAGAATTGTTATTAGCTTAAAGTAAAAGTCATGGATCAATCACAAAGAACCCTGATTTTTGAATCTGCAAATAATCTTTGATAAAACAATATTTTTAGTTCAATTCTGTCCTGATCCTATAGGCTCATTAGACTGATGTGTGGTCAAACATTTTCGGTTATTTTTTGCATAGAAGAATTGTGCTGCAGTGATGTTACTATTTCACAAAAAAAAAAAAAATACTGTAAAATTATCAAATGCACTAATTTGTTATTTAATTTTTTTAAAATTAATATTAAATGATTTTTTTTTCTTTTTGTTGTGGAAAAAAAGAAAGAATTGGTCATTTTGGACACTGTATAATTCACATAAATCTAAACAACTACGTCCTTTATTATAAGTAATCTATAGTGCAATACATACTTGTACCATGATAATCTTTGTTCTGACTTCTCCTATGAGGCGAGCGACTTTTCTCTGTTGGTAAGGATGTGGCTGGATTTGTTATTTTATAATGGAAATCCTGATATGCCTTTTCCAAATTCTGAAATACAAGAAAAAAAATATCTGCTCTGAAAACTACTTATTTATAATTCATAGTTATGAAGTCTTCCAAACATTAACAAAAATTCTCTAAAAGTAAAAAAACTTTTACTGCCCAAAATCTGAAACGAATAACAATTATCTGAGAGTAAAACACTTTCAACATACAATTTTACATATTAAAACTAAGATCAGCAATAGTGACAAAGTAAGGAAAGTAAGCATACATGCATAATGACATACCAAACCAAAGGGTCAATTTATTATTATTATATTCTTTATTTCCTCTAGTATAGAGAGTAATTAAATATAACAAAAGAACATCAAAATACAATTATATACAGATTAGGAGAGAAGATAATAAATAATAAACATAAAACCAAACAAACCAGGAGCTCTAAATAAATTCTTCACCTGGTAATACTAATATCATCTTATAGCAATACACATTTAATGGGAAACTTATGGAAATTAGAATTACAGTAAAACACATATATATAAAGACCCTCCATGTGAGCTAAAACAATCTATCACAAGAATCTATTGCAAGTTTTGAATTCGGATCAAGATAAGGGAATTCCTATCAAGTGGTCAGATATTTTCTCAAAACAATAGTCTTAATAGACAGTGACCTTTATTATAAAAAGGTGGTCACCATAGCAGATTGTACGAATGCAATTCTCATTTCAACAGAAAACTTAACTGTTAAGTACAGATATACAAACCTGTGCTTCTTTTTCTAGATTTTTAAGTCTATATTTTGTTTCTGCTACAATATCTCCTGATGCTGTAGAGGTCGCTTCATCCTCTGATAAATCTGTATATGACTTCCTGTTAAAAGCTGATGGAATTCCGTACTCAATTTCTATATCATTATACACATCATTTGTGTCATACCGTCTCTCCCGATGTCGTCTTGGACTAGAACTTTGTACACCTGCTAATTTACATACTTCGTCATCGTCATCTTCGTCATCTGCTGATTCAGCGGATCCAGCTTGTCTCCTGGCTGTGTGAAAAGACACAGATCTACTGAAAATAATTAAAATAAATAATTATAATACAGGTAAGTCAAATAATCTTTGAATATGAATATAATTATTTTTCATTTATATATAATTATTATTCACTCATATGTAATTAATTTTCATTCAGTCATAATTATAAACATATTAAATAAGCAAAATCACCAAAGAATAAACTATAATTCCCTAATAAAACAATTACAATATATGTGTTTTAGGATCACTTGTAGTTTACTGTGGTAGAAATCCAAACCAAGTCTAGATAATTATTCTGA
This sequence comes from Anadara kagoshimensis, assembly GCA_021292105.1. NCBI lineage: Eukaryota > Metazoa > Mollusca > Bivalvia > Arcoida > Arcidae > Anadara > Anadara kagoshimensis. The sequence goes on from CM037873.1 coordinate 5,229,515, forward strand.
TTACAGTTTACACCAAATAGGTGCATATGTTAACTTCATTCTATTAAATAAGTTGAGCGACTCCAGTAAATTCATTTACAATATTGACTTTTTAAAAATAAATAATATACTTTTGCAGCATTTTATTAAAAATGTAGAAATTAATTATAATGGATTTAAGTGCACATGCATGTAATATTCAAAGATTTTTTCTCAACAACTTACTTTCCTTCTCCATCTCTCCCAGGTTTATGATACACCTCATTATTCAATGCTAAAAGTTAAATAAAATAATGTTCAATTTTTTAACTGAGAAATTTAACAATGCATTTATGTATGTGTTAAAACCAGATGCAAGTTATCATTATTAATATATAATTATATGATAAAACCTAAAATATACATGTTAAGACATCTCAATTTTATACATATTCTACTCTTAACTGATTAAAACAAGGCATTTTAAAATTATTTTAAACATGGAATCGAATCAAAATTCTTCATTTCAAGATGCAACATTTGAGATTTTATCAAACAAAACAGTATGTTGTAACAACATAAGGATCAACAATACTATACCTGTAGCAGTCATAGATAACTGTGATCTAGCGTCTACCAATTCTCTGTTCATTTCTTTCATCTGTAAAGTCTGTTCTTCAAATCTCCTTAATAGTTCTCTATTTCTGTCCATCTGTAGCACAAATATAATGTTACAAGTATGTTAGTATATAAGGGTTATCTAACATCTGTTAAGAGCTTATGATTGTTTGTTTGCACCCAAAACAAAACCATCAACCCAATCTAAGTATTGCCATAAGAACTTTGTGAACCTACAACTTTTAGCTTTTAGCTGGTGGTGTCTCCATATCAACAATAAAATTAACTGAAAACAAATCCACTATTTCACTTTACCCAAAAACACTAGCAGTAACAGCCTTTCCACTGTGCCAATGACAGGGACTTATTCTCAACATTAAAATTTTCTCTGTTGTAAAAGATCTTATATCATACCTCTTCCTGAAGTCTTTTATCCATCTGTGTTTTCTGTGCATTAAACAGTGTTTGTTCCTGTCTCAAATTCTCTCGTAACTTCTCCATATCTCTTTGTAACATTAATGTTTCTGGTGTTGGTCTTCGTAACTCTCTTAACATCTCTTCTTGTCCTGTAAAATTAACATAAACAACATTATAATCATGGCATCAACTATTATCTTTAGCAATTAAGTGATGAAAACATCAGTAAATATTTATGAAAGTTTCAAGACCATTTAATTGTCATGCTTCCACTTTTCTTATAGTTCCATGCATTTACACATACAATTAAGTTTTTATCCTTAATTTATTCACACAAAATCAAGTTTTTTTTACTCAGTTTAAACTACCAATTCAATTTACTCCATTATAAAATGTTTTTGCTTGTGTGCAGCTAGAAGAAATTATAAGTGTATAAAAATCTTAATTTGTCAGATATATGAATTTGGTTAGATTAGACAGACATTCAGTTAAGACAGTGATCACTACACTTGTAAACTTAATTGTTCAACTTACTTCCTCTTTCTCTTTCATTTAACTGCAATAATTCTGAAAGACGTCTGAAATATTAAAAGGTAAATATGTATATTATATTAAACTATATTAAAGTTTTATTTAATTTTCAATTAAACTCATCTGTGTACCAGAATCAAATATGCCAAAAAAATCCACTATGGTAGCTAAGCAACCAATAAAACTCATCCCCTACCCATTCCCATAAGGAATACAGCACATATTTTAAACTACCAGGTCATATATACAGTCAAACTTGTCTATAAAGGCCACTTAAGGGTACCAGTAAAAGTGGCCTTTGTGGGCAGGTGGTCTTTATATACAGGTTCAAATAATATGAATAAAGAACAATTTGGAAACAATTCTACTGGCCTTTACAAGCAAGTGGTCCTTATATGGAGGTGGCCTTTAAGGCTGGACTGTAACCGTTACAAATGATCATTTATACAAGACACAATATAAAGTAAAGAATGTCTCGGTTTTCATTTTTTACAGAGGAAATGTTGATGCTCCTGTGTCATCATTTTGTTTTCATATTTACAAAATACACAATGTGTAGACACATTTCTTAGCTATCTTAAAACATTTTTTTAAATATCACTTCACACAATATAGACAAATGACACACAAAGGAAGATCAACATTTTCTCTATAAGATCCAAAGAACTGTATCTTTTTTTACTTAAAGCACACAAAGTGAATGAGGTTCATGTTTAATTTCAAACAGACAAACAAACTTACGTCCTTAGAGTCTCTAATTCGTTTTTCATCACAACATTTTGTTCTTTTAAAAATTTGTAATCAGACATCTACAAAAAAATATAAATACAATATTATCATTTATAAAACTGATATATGTCTGTCTGACATATGCATATTGATGTCTGTTTCTTAAAACATTTCTACATTTGAAAATGCATAAAGAAGACTATAAGTGAAAGAAATAATGGAAAGTGTGGAATGGTTGTAATGTTGTTTAATGTAGTATCAGCAAGTTTTCAGCTTTTCGCGATTGAAAACCAGTGTATTAATCTCTAAGGATTAAACAAAGGGGGTGGTGAAATATCAGAAGAAACCCATTTTATAGAGCAAAGTAACTATTGTTTACTGATGTATTTTACCTGTGGCAATAAATATTTTAAATACATTTGTAAAACAACACCCCTAACCCCTTAGGTTCAAATCCAGCACAGGAGTTAGCTTACCAAAGATCAGTGGGTTTTGTTTGGGCACTCTGGTTTCTTCCAACATTCCAGAACTGGCCGCCTATATATAAATGAAAGAATTTTGACTGGGGTATTTAAATACTCCACTCTGCTCCACTTCTTTCATAAAGCCATGATTCTCTAGAAGAAATGATGGCCACGCATAATGCAAGGACTGTTGTAACACTGACCAGGTTGTAATAATAATGTTAACTTACATCTCTGATTTTGGTATTTAGATATTCTATCTGAGGGCTATTGTAATACTGACCAGGTGGCAATTGAAAGTAAACTTACATCTCTGATTTTGGTATTTAGATATTATATCTGTCTGGATGATGATATGTCTTTATGTTTCTCTATCAGAAATGATGGTCACATAAAGAGAAGGGCCATTGTAATACTGACCAGGTTGTAACTGAAGGTTAACTTACATCTCTGATTTTAGTATTTAGATATTCTATCTGTCTGGATGATGACATATCTTTATGTTTCTCTTCATCTATTACAGTCTAAAAATAACAAGTAATAACTATATTAGCACCTCCAATTCCAGCAATCATTGTTAGGTAAACTCCCTGCAATCATTGTTAGGTATGGTTAAAGATTTGAAACAACAGATTTGTAGTAACATTAAAACATTGGAAAAATATTGATGTAAATAACATAAGAAAAGTAATAACAATGGCTTGTCTCTGTTCCTAAATTACACAGCAAGACATAAATTAAAATCATTCAAATTCTTTAAAATGATGGTGTTCAACAGTTTACCTCACAATACCCTGATGTACAGATGTCTTTCATTAAGAGGCAAATATAACATCTGATAAGTCTATTTGCAGATACATGGAGAAATACATGTAGCACATTTATAAGCACATTTATAACAAACAACCAGGTCTATAATACCTCTAATTCCTTCACTCTGACTGTTTTATCTTTTAAAGCATCTTTAATACTTTGTATACCTTCTTTCTCATCACCAACTCTTCTCTCCTCATCTAAAGATGATAAAATAATTCTATATAGCCAATACTGCATTAAAATGATTAAAAAATATCTCATATGGAATAGGTTTGCTGAATGTAATATGATACAAATGAAATGGCATTTTGACATGTCCCATATAAATAAATAAAATGTTGTTACTTAATAATTGAAAGTTATAATTAAACATAGCACTGTCGTGCTCGTAGTTGGGAAAATTGTGTTGTGGGACGACAGAATATAACCGAAAATTCGGGGGGGGGGGGGGTGGGGGGGTGGGGGGTCGATCTATGCATAGTCCGACGGATGTTTTTTTTTTTTTTTTTTTTTTTGAAAAAGAAACAATGTACCAAACCATGTATTGCTGAATTAAATGGTAGAAAATAATAATTTCATAAATATATGAAAAAGACAATCGGTAATTAAAATTTAAAAAAGTTGTACCCGATCGTTTTGTCATTTCGGATAGAGAGAAAGTAGAGTTTCGCAGATCCTACCGTCGCTATGAGGGGGTACATTCTAGCGGTTGTATGTAACTGGATCATTTGCTGTTAATCTGGGTTTTAATTCACTGCTGATTATCACTACAATATTCCCGTTTCATGTTAATGGTGAAGTACAGTTGTTTTACCAGTTCCGAATTTTTACTACTGAATAATCTAAAATTTCAATCCCGTTCAATTAAAGGAATCGCAAAATAACTGTCTAAATTTGCATCTACTTGAATGTATGGGCATTAATTGTTTAAATAATATAAACTTCAACCGCTTCCTAAATGTATGTGCAGGACAGGTCGACAGATTGTTGGTGACCTAGTTTAACGATGTAAACAAATCGTGATCATGTAAATGCTTTTTTCAAGAAAACATACTACCACGTGTTTTTGAGGACAGGTGTCGATATTTTGGAATCAGCAAACATTTGTATTATTACACCACATAAATTTTATTTCCTCTGCTTGTGGATGACGTCTGCAGCAGCGCTTATATGAAACCCTGTTCGGAACTGGTAAAACGACTGTATTTAAAACTGTACGAATTATCTCCCTTTCACGAAAGTAAAATCTAATCGATAAACATTTTAAAATATGACACAATTGCCTCAAAATACGTTATCATAACCTTCAAAATAAATTTAAATTTCCCTAGATTTCACGAAGAATCAATTGAACAACCTGCCGTTGCTGTTCATTTCATAAAAAGTTATGATTTTACATCGTAGGACGCAAACTACTTTTTATTGTAAACATGAGATCAGTTCGCCAAATTGCAGAAATTATTAGATGCATCCCGTCGCAATATTTTACTAGATTCCGAAATGTATTCCGAAAATTTATTACAAATGTGCATATGTAACCAAATGCATTACCCGTCTCAGAATACATATCTCACGATAAAACAGATATACTTCTTTCACGCTCATTTACCAGGCGCACTATTTCCAGGTGTACTCATATCTTATAATTTCATAGCAAAGAAGCTTGATACCTTGGAAGAAAGTGATAACAATGTACGCGTTCACTTTGTTCACGCTGTACAAAAAGAAATAGATTATCAAAAAAAATAACAAAACCTTTATCTTTGGACATGAAGGCTTATGTTATGCTGGGCTATGAAAAAACTTTAAAACTTTGTTTATATAAAGCAAATTATTCATGTCAACAAAGTCCTCTTAACAATCAGTCATTTATCAGACATTCTGGATATCATTACCTTTGACCCTAGCCTCTCTTAATTCTAAGTTCTGTGTTCTTTCTAAAAACTTAGCCTGCTGCTCTACTTTAAATCTAAAAGTAAATCAAAATAATATCAGGAAATTATCTCAATTTAACTCATTCTTGTTGTTGACAATGTTTTAAAGGGTAAAGAATATTAAAGACAAAAAACAAAAAACACTATTCTGGTTATACCCAAAATGATAAGGAATATGTTTAAACATCCAAATGAAATCATACCTATCTATATATGTATGTAAACATGTTTATCTCAAGAAATGTCTGAAATACATTTACTGGTAAAGTACATGTATTGCTAAAAAAAAAGTTATAACTTACGTTGTCATTTGATTCTGTAATTTCTGATCAAACTCCACTTCCACTCTTTTAACCTCCTGTTCTCGTCGTCTTATTTCAGATTCTTTGGCTTTTAATCTTTCTTCCTGTAGTTTCTTCTCCCTGTATAATGTCATAGATACTTACTATCAATCAATAATTCAATTCGAGGATTTAGATTTGTCAAACCTTTTCTAAGATTTTTGTATGAGAAAATTGCCTCCAAGTCATGTCATCACAAAGAGACATTTCAATTCAACAATGTTGTGTAAAATAGTGAATGCAATGTTTTTATGTCTAAAGAGTTCTACAAATTGAATTATAAGAAATGAAAATAATTTTTCTTTTGGCAAATGAAAAAATTAGACATTTTGCGTACATAATAGATGAATTATGCTGCAACAAAATGTCCAATTCTTTTATTGTTCTATAACAAAATGAGATTACTATGACTATTATAATCAGTGGATTGATTACCTTGTGTTTATTTCTGATTCTCGTTTAACTTCTGACTCTCGTTTTCGTATAACTTCTATTTCTTCCAATATAGACTGTCTTTGTGCGTAGATTTCTTTTTCATGAATCTGAAACAAATAACATGCAAAATATATTAGTGATGTACGGTATTAATGGTATATCGATATATCACAATATGATTTCCTGATACATATGTATTACAATGCAACTGTCCAAAACCAATAATACCGATATTTTTTTTTTCAAACTGAGTAATGTAGATGATTTCTGAAAATGTCGTAGTGCTTTTAGCCTTTATATGATCCAAATGTAAACATATAAACAAATTATGTCTAGACCAAAATATTACACAAAAACACATTATGTCAGATAAAAAGCTATCCAGATACGGAAACGGCATCCATAGCAACATTGTATTAAAACAAGATGTCTGATAATGTACATACAACAATATTTAATGAGTTAAATCCAATAAAGGTCTTTATTTTCTACACTTTTGAAATGATATATTATGATATGTATCGCGATACAGCACCTGTGTATCATAATATATCATGATACGAAAATTTTAATAATACCCATCCTAAAATATATTTTTTCTAGATAAGGTAAAATTCTTATCTTCATTTAAACCTTGATACTCTTCAACATGTAGCACTTAGCTGGATAGAAATATGTGTCATTTTATACTACCTATTGATGATTGTCAATTATCTAAACTCTGAGTATCAGACCATTTCTTTTCTTCTGTAATAATTATTACCATATATTAACATTTATTCAAAGTTGTAATTTTTGTTGATTGGTTGCAATCTAACCTTTAACATTCTTGGTTTGGACAAAATTCTTCTTTTTCATATTATGATAGATCTAATAGATAACATAAATAAATATACACATATACTAATGTTACCCACCTCTTGTTCTCTCTGCATTCTCTCTATTGAATTCCGTTCTTTTACTAACAATGAATCTAGCTTTGTTTGATAGGTCCTCTCCAGCTATGAATAAAAATAAGACTTTATAAGACTAATTTCAAAATATCTCAACAGTCAGAGCATTGACTACTCTCCTAGGATTAGAAATTTAGTACATGTCTCAGCTTACATGAATCAACATTGTTTTAATTATATGAAGTTAGAGTTATTAAGTTAACATATTCTACTGTATTGTACTGCATCAATTACCATTATTAAAGTCACTGGTTCATTTTTACTATCAAATAGGAGGGATTCAAAGATAATTATTAAAGTTATCTAATTATAACAATTATATATCTCTATAATGAAAAGGAGCCTTGACTTGGTGGTCAAATACTCTGACTTATACATGTAGTTTATAGCATCTTAAGTCACCTAGGTTTAAACCCCTACTGAAAGAAAGATGGTTTGGTCTCTAGCCAAAGGTTGGTGGTTTTCTTAGAGCATCATGGTTATTCATCATCCAAGAACTAAGCATTTTTATGTAAATGACAGAACACTGACTGGGGTGTAATATACAATTACTGGTACTCCATTCTACTACACCCTATAATAACTTCTATATACAGCCAATAACCTCTGGGGAAAAACATATCAGTAAGCATTATACTTGTGAAAAGTAACTTGTGTGCATGCAAAAACTAAAATATTGAGTTTAAAATACACTAAAACAGGCAAGATCTTGGATTTACAATGCTAAAACCATTTAAACACAGATTATTTCATTTCTGATAACCATGTATACATATGTTACCTCTCTTCTCTGTTGTTCCATTTCTCGCCTTCCTTTTTCTTGTTCTTCCATCCTAATTCTTGCAATATCATTATCTTTTATTCTAGCAACCTGTATGTATAATATGTACAATTACACCACACAGAAAGCAAGAACAATGTATGAATGTGGCCCAAAACAAATAATTAAATCATTTTTTATCATCAGCAACAATTTTACAAATGTTCCATATAAACTAAAATGGCTTAAATATTCTATTTGAAAATCCAAAACCAAGGAAACAGCAAGTTATTGAATTAGTGACAAAATGTTTGTAGACTTCAAATTTTATAGATTTACATTTAAGATACATTATAAAACAAGTTTCAAATGAACATACAGACTCGTTGAAAGAAATTTTATAAGTAATAAGTATTTAACTTTTCTTTAAAGAAAGAATACCATACCTCCATTTTAAGATCAGATCTGTATCGCTCTTCCAGCTGTCTTTGAAATGATAACAATCTATCTTCTACGGCAGTAGCACCAAAACGGAACTGTTCATCTCGCCGTGATGAATAAAAATCATCCACATCTGTCATCTTTTCATCTAAATAAAATACAGAATGGTATCTATTTTTAGTACACTGAATAGTACATACAAATAAATTTATAACAAACAGTATGCCACTTAATTTTCACCACATAAATGTATGATACTAACATAGTAAATAATTCACAACTTGTTTGTTTTTTTGTAATTATGCACTGATGGTTTCAGAATTTTGAAGACTAATTCATTTTAACCATATGATATCAGTAGCCAACTTAAATTTTGATTAATTCACAAACTTCTTGGAAAGAAACAAAAAAGGGAAAAATACAGTTACCAAAACCAGGACTCAGAACATGGAACCTTCCTAATACTAGCTGGATGCTCTATCAGCTGAATTACCAGACAACCTACCGAGCCCAGTCTGAGCTCATGTAAATTATATCTCTAAATCTTTAAACAGATACCAAATTTGAATTTCTCTCTCAATTCCTTAATAAATCCATTACTGTAACAAAATTTTGATATTTATATATTTATTTGTTATACCTAATGATGAGATTGGTCCAACTTTTATCAGGTCTGTTTGTACACCACATTCTTGTACTGACTGTGAATGAAGGGCAGACAATTCACACAATAACTGCCACAGGAATCCTAAAATAAATTAACATGTGACACTCTAATATGTATATTTAATTTGCAACATTAAGGCAGTTTACACCTGTATTATCATCATGTGTTCAATGTTTTACAATTTTCCAAGTTAATAGAAAATTGAGGCACTCGTCAAAAGACAAGATAGCTATTTTGCACATAAATTTATAGTCCATCAAAAGAGAGATATTAAGCAAACAACAATGCAATAGATATGTTATTTATCAACTATAATGGTGTAAACATATACATTTATCAGGTCTGATGACAAGGCAATGGATAACAAATAAACTCTCTGCACCAAAGTCTCAATCCAAAAACATTTAGTATCAGATGAAGATGAGAAACTTTCTTTTTCTGTATTGATAAGCAAGGCACATGTTACCATGTCTCATGATAAAATAATGGATAAATTTGATATACCAGTAACTCTTACATGAACTATATTCATCAAAACATTACCTACATGTAATACAAACACAGCATGATTTTTTTAAGTACTTAATGTCTCAGTTTTATCATTAACAGAAAAAAATATGTAATTATTCAAATGATATATCTACCTTTTCTGGCATGATCAGGTCTTCCCAAGGCCTATAATTTTAATATAGAAATACATTTTGTAAATTAAGTGATATTGATTGTATAAAAAAAATTGTACATTGTAATGAAAATAGAGATATGTTGTCACCTTATACTTAGCCTTGCATCCTGTTTACATATCAGCTAAGCTATTTTCTCAAAATAGTTTACTATATAAAAGCATATTGTCGCCCTTGTTGTATGCATGTAATGGACCCACACCCTTCACTTATATCAAGGCACCCAGTTCTTGAATGGTGTATGACACTTAAGTATCTGGGAAGAACACCAATCTTTTGGCACGCAAATCTGGAAAACATTTCATATTATAATAAATCTGCTAATTTTGATCTAAAAATTGGGATCTGAATATGATTTCTACCAATAACACTGTTGAAAAATATAATTTCTCAATAACTAAAATTATCATATGAAATTAGATTATGTATACATACCATTTTCTTATATAATCTTGACTGTGGACTGACATGAAGAAGCTGCAACAGATCATGTGCTGAAAATATCTGTTTAAAAAGACAAGATTTTAAAATTAGGGGATATGGAAATAGGTAAAAACCTACTGTATAATTTTTTATAGATGTATCTCTTATTGGAAAATACAAAATTATTTTAATTATTGTTGACCACAACCCGTCAACTTATTCCCACTACCAATTCCATGCTGCATTATGTTTAGCATAGAAAATAGAAATGTAACAATTTATCAAAAAAAAAAAAAAAAAAAAAAAAAACCAAACTATTCTGAGCATAAACTTTACAATTTGCTTGTCAGTCTTTTTTGTTTACTGTTTGGAAAAGGCATGTAACATCCAAATTAACAAATAAGTATCTACATATGTATAATTTTTTTCTTTATCTCTCATATTTTTAAAAATTATATTACAAAAACAGCAGTATTGGAACAAATGTTCAAATTGCTAGATAAAACACTAGTACATTTGTGTCACTAATTCAGGGATACTAGTAGTAATTATATTTTATTGTACCTTGTCCTGTGCAGTTGCACTTTCTGGTAAAAAGACACTGAGTGAGTAATCATATTTACAACTTCTTAAATGATCAGCGACAAGACTGTTTGATGCTCTGTGTAATAAAGACCCTTCATCTGGAACTCGGAGATCTCTGACTGATAAATCACCTCTAGTTGATTGTTGTAACTCCTTCACTAAGCTATTCCTTAATTTACTCTAAAAATATAAGTGCAATCACAATTATTTAAAATAAGTTTTTTTCGGAGAAAACTTCAAAAACAGTTGCTCATGATATCATAGACTAATCAAGTTTACACAGGGCGCTTATCCCGTGGAATTCCTTTTATTGATGGTTGCAATTGTGACATTTATGTAGAACGAAAAATATGCAGATATTGTAACCCTTCAAGGGACTCAGGAATGGTTAATAAGGTAACTGAACATTACATTATAAGGATTATGTTGACATATAATATAACAAGAGACTGATGGGCCTGAATGCTCACCTGGGGATATGCCCCGTATCTCCTGCAGAAATTCAATAGTCGATTACATTAATTATTTGAGAATGAGAACATCAAAAAAATTTCCCCAATTCCAGGCAGTGACAACTAAACTGAAAATAAGGAACTCCTTCATTTTTATTTATTTGCAACCTGGTTTACACCTTAAATCTTGCATAGGTCTAACCTTTATAAAAAAATTATTCTTGAAGTTAGAACAAGTTGGTAAAAAGATTGGTATGAGTCTTTATTTTACTTTTTAGTTGGAACAAGTTAGTAATTTAATAAAATTTTAGGTGTTAATGAAAAGAAAAAAGCAAAGATGTGGAAAGATTTGGCAAAAATTAGTTGGAATTGAAATGAGTTGCCCAAAAACCTTTGTGACATACATCTTATGTGCCATTCTACTGGCTTTCCAATATGCAAAATTTCATAGCATCAACATTTTATCCGATGAAGATTTTTCTATACATAAGGTAATATATAATACACAGACTTGCACAACAATGCTCAGTAAAAATACCAAACTTTAAAGTTTCAAGTTTATTGGGTTTCCTATGAAAATTTGGCATAATTCATTGGGGGTATCACAAACTGACAGTGATCACAAAAACTGAATTTGTGACATCTTCGGTATATTATGTAAAAGCTACTTTAATTGGGTTTGCTATTTTCCTGCTCTTTTTCAAGAGGTTTGTTTTGAAGTTGAATCTAAAACAAGTGACAACACGTTTTCACGGGGCGGGTGAGGAGATATGTTTATAAAAGAAGATTACTACGAAGTTATTTGTATTTGAAATCAGGAAAGAAATCCCTTTCGATGACAAATCCCCAATTATTTTCATTTGCATTTTCTCGTAAATACCTTGATATTATCTACTAAACCACGGTCTCGTAAACTGTGGTATAACCTGTTACGAAGTTCGTCAGCCGACAGGTGTTCTGGTCGATCTTTCTCCATTATGTTACCACATGCACATAAACTGAATCTTAAGTTTACTTAAAATATGTCACCTCTTTACCAGAAGGTGTATATCTAAAGTGTCTGTATTCGCATGTTTATAAAAATTCAATTTAAACTGTTACATTTTGACAGTAAAATCTCGATGACGGCCATATTTGAAATAAGCGCTTTGTTTACATCGGGCGGAATGAAAGTCTTTTGGTGATTGGATAAAATTATTTTAGGGGTACTTACAGGGAACTTCTCGCGATGAATGATCCATGCACAGATTGCTTGATTTGATTGCTTTCTTGATTTGATTGATTGCTTGCTTGCTTGCTCGTTGATTGCTTGCTCGTTGATTGATTGATTGATTGATTGATTGATTGATTGATTGATTGATTGATTGATTGATTGATTGATTGATTGATTGATTGATTGATTGATTGATTGATTTTTTTCTAAACTTTAATGCAAATGTTCTAAGTCTTAGAATCAACGAAGTTTTAAAGGTTTGAAATTGTATGATTTAAGTCAATAAGGACAATCTTAATTATTCTGAATTGTATAAGATCTCTTCAATTCCTTAAACAATACAATCTTTATGCTACTAGAAATGCAAATATTAAGTCTGAATCTGTTTATCATTATCATTGTGTTATATCTATATACATGTTACATTCGCTAACTTATGTTAATATTACATGTTATACTGTTATACTTTTTTATATGTATTTGCAGTATTCCAATAAAAAATTTTATTACATTATGATATGATTTTACTCTGAGACCTTTGTTTTGATTGGTTAAACTACTTGCACGCGCAACTCCGTTTTTCATCATATTGCACTCTGGAAGATGATAAAACACCATATTGCACTAAGCCAATCAAATCCATCGTTGGAAACTGGAATTGAACACAAAAAGAATGAATTGCGCAATTTAATGACGTCACAGACACTAGTACGTCATTAGTTGCCGTGACGCTGCACTGGTACCGTGATGGCGGCCATTGTCGGAACATAAAGGGCAAAAGATATTTAATATTTATTAGTAAAATATAATACTTGTCTTCTCATTTTAAGATAGTTTACATGTAATAAAACAATTATAGCATTTCAGTGAGTGCAATATGATGTTTTATCGGCAAAGCAAAGTAATATTGACCTCGGCCTACGGCCTCGGCCAATATTGCTTTGCTTTGCCGATAAAACATCATATCGCACTCACTGAAATGCTATAATTGTATAGTATTGTATCAGTGGCGTAGCGCGGCATATAAGCCAATAATACAGTGCTTGCACATATATTCTTTATAATTTAAAATGAATTCAATTTTTCATTTGTCATTGTATAAATTGTACTTTACAATATACAATTATCTTTCCGTATTTGTTAACTGTAGACATGAAAAAAAAAACCAGTAAAATCCAATAAAATATGAACAGTTTTATTTGAATAAAAAATGAACAATTAAAACCCGAATATGAATTCTAAATACTGTTTTAAAATACAGAAAAATGCATCAAATAGTCTCATTTGTTATAAAAATTTCTCAGGGGAGCATGTCCCAGGACATCCCTATAGCGTAGACGCGTTGGCATCGGGCTTGCACATTGATTCTTTTTTGGCTACGCCACTGTTGTATTGTATTGTATGTATTGTATTGTATTGTATTGTATTGTATTGTATTGTATTGTATTGTATTGTATTGCATTGCATTGCATTGCATTGCATTGCATCGCATCGCATCGCATCGCATCGCATCGCATCGCATCGTATCGTATCGTATTGTATTGTATTAAAGAAATGATTCACACGATCAACGAGGACTCTATCGATGCTATATATGGCACTTTTTATCCTATCTACAATGCGTTCGAATCTGTATGCCCTTATTTTATTTTATTTTATTTTATTTTATTTTATCTACATGTATGTATGTACTCAATATGGTAAGTGGACATTCACGTTTGATTAATTTCAGTGCAAATCAGTTACATACACTCAACAATTTCCAAGTGGTTTGTATAAAACTGTAGGAAGAAAACCAACAGATGCCAGCGTCACAACGTCGATATTGATATCAATAATTAATTACACACGGTCTGGTTTAACATCATAAAGTATACAAATAGAAACAGAACTCAAAACAACTTCTTCAAAATCTCAATCTCTCTCTCTATCTCTCTCTCTCTCTCTCTCTCTCATTATAATCGAACATAATACCTTTTTTGTAATTCATGTTTTTATTGTCGTCCATACATAAACTAGGATGGTCAAGTGCCAGGGTTGGGGCCACTGGGTTCACTTGCCGGGTAACAAAAGGACAATTTTACAAATACAACACATCTATATATATACACAACACACCATAAAGTACTTAAGAAAATAACAAATATATAGTTTTGTTTCCAATATTTTCAACATTTTATCTATTACAGTATAACCTGTGTATAAAGACCACCCAGGGGACTGATCAAGAGTGGACTTAATAGACAGGTGGACTTTATATAGAGGTTCGTCTTATGAAGGAGTAAAAATGTATTGTTATTACTGGTATACAAAGAAATGAAAACAATAGCTATTATAATACCTATTAAAATATCCTTTTGTTTAATATTGTTAAAATTATTTTTATGATATTTCAAAAAATAAATTATTATTTATTATTTCTTATAGAAGATATTTGAAAAGCTTATTATAATCTTAATGGACAGTACACCTGATTACTAAAAAGGGACTCCATTCACATAAGACAGGTGGACTTTATATGGCGGGTCATTCATATAGTAAAATCCATTGGGGATACTTCATACTGGTTGCTATAGACAGGTGAACTTTATACAGAGGTGGACTCTAAAGCAGGTTATACTGTATATTTCCTTTGGTATTTTACTTGTATATTCTTTTCAGTTTTGTATGGGTTTT
Organism: Anadara kagoshimensis; assembly: GCA_021292105.1. Classification (NCBI taxonomy): domain Eukaryota; kingdom Metazoa; phylum Mollusca; class Bivalvia; order Arcoida; family Arcidae; genus Anadara; species Anadara kagoshimensis. The sequence goes on from CM037873.1 coordinate 5,244,611, forward strand.
TGTTTATGCAAGTGTGTGTGTGTGTGTGTGTGTGTTGTGTGTGTGTGTGTGTGTGTGTGTGTGTTCAACCCCTATGAGATTCAGATACAAACAGTATATATAACTCAGATACAAACAATTTTCATGATAAAGGTATAGTTCTAAGCATCAGGAAACATTTTATAAACTATAAATGTTGATGATTTATTTCTACTACCACTTCTGCAGTACTAACAACACAGTCACATCAGATAAAGAAAGTATATCATTCGTCAAAGATATTGATCCATGGGTCCCAAAATTCCAGAAATTTGGCATAAAGATTATTTTTTATTGCAATGATTTTCTCAATACCAATCTGATATTTAAGACTCATTTTCCATGTATCTAAATTTGGTAGTTTTTTATCAATTCTACACTTATATATGTAAAGTCTGGTAGTTAAAAGTAGAAAATTTTGAGGTTTATATTTCTGTTTTTGGTCAATAAGTCCAAAGATAGCACTTTCCCTATAAATATTGATGTAGCGGTTTATTTTTTTATATATATAATCTTCCACTTCTATCCAAAAGTTATTAGTTATCTCACAATACCAAAACAGATGTTATATTTTTCAGCTGTATTGTTACAGAATGTACAGAGATTATTATCCCTTAGTTTAATTTTGAATAAAAAATCATTTGTAGAAATTATTCGTTGGTTTATCCTGTATTGAAACCATTGTAGTTTGGTATTTTTACAAGTTTTAAAGGGGATATTATATAGTGATTTCCAGTCAATATCAAGGTCTAGAATGGATTTCCATTTTTCTTGACTTTTGACAATTGTGTTATTATTATTAAATAGATTGTAAAAGTCCTTACTCCCTTTTTTACTTTTAAAAACTATTCTGAAAAAATATGGCATATCAATTTGTAATAAATTAACTGGTTGGTTTTGTATATTTAATCTTTTAATATATGATTCAATGGTGGACTTTATACCATTATATTCAACAAAGTTTGACCTGACAGCAGCATACTTCTATTAAATTCTCTATATGAAATTATATTTCCATCTTCGTTAAGTAAATCTTTTATGAAATATATGCCACAGTTAGACCAAGACTTGTAGAATACTGGACTTTTATTTATACAGATATCTTTATTGTACCAGATACTTACATCTTTAACATCATTTATATTTTCAGGTTTTTGTCTCATAGACAAGAAATTCCTGGCTTCAAAAACATTATTCCAAAAACAATTATTAGGATTATTTTGTTTTATTTATTAAAATAATCATTTCCATACTTTAAGAAATTATCAATTTTAGAATATGAAATCTCAAATAACTTTCTGTATTTGGATTCAATTTGAAGTAGTCTTCTAATCCATGTTATTTGAGTGATGCTATAAAATGTTTGATGTCTATCATTTTTAAGCCTCCTTTTTCATAGCTCTGTGACATTAACTCTCTTTTTATGCGATCATTTTTATGTTGCCAAATAAAGTTAAAAAACATTTTATTAAGTTTTGTTATTATTTCCAGTGGTGGATTTGGAATAGCAATAAATAAATGGTTTAGTTTGGAAATTATCAGTGTTTTCAAAATGGTTATTCTACCTAAAGGAGTTAAAATTCTTTTTGACCACTGTTTTAAGCTTTTTTCTATTTCTTGTATTTTAATATCATAATTTATTTTTATCATTCTGTCTAAATAAATCGAACATAATACCTGGTACATATTAAAACCTAAATAAATTTAAAATTCAACAAGTTTACAAGAAAACTTACCCTGGAACTAGGGACATATAGCTTTAAGAAGATTTTCTGAGTTCTTTTCTCCAGATATTTTTTTCTGTCTATCCAGTATCTGTATGACGAATCACTTGAGCTAGAGCTGACAGTTGGGAAATCACTTGAGCTAGAACTCAAAGTAGTCCAACTAGATTCTGAATCATACATTATACCTCCCGAACGTCAATGTTTTATGCACGAAACTCAGTAAAACAAACAAGCCCTGGATCTTTGTGGACAAGATTTATTGTGCCAGATGGAGCTTATTGATCTCAATATCACCAAACAGGCAGTTCTGAACATGAACAGTACAGTCACTGTATACTATTACTATTACAGACTTAGTCATCTTCAATGCTTTCTAGTCAAGCTCAATGCCCCCAAAATGTTCTCTTTCTGTAAAGTAAGCCCCTGTAATATAAGGCTCTGGTGGGTAAGGGTTTGTGTGTGGTGTAGATGTGTCAGATGGGGTGTATTAATGTCCATTCAATTTGAGAAAATAATTCTATTTGGAATTTAACTTTACCATTCATATCATACACAGAGCTGAAAATATCAAACTTCCAAACCAAGAGTCAATTGGCAAGCCGTTCTGGACAGAACCGTCACAGATTGGAAATGTCGATTGAAGAAAACATTATATTATCTAAAACCACTTTCTATATTAAACGGAATTAATTTCTCTTTATATTGCACTTATTTCAAGCGTACATGTACGATGTCTCAAACTGAACAAATACTACAAAAGCCAGTAAACAAGCGAGTCTGGAGACCATGGTCATGCCATGGGCACATAGTACTAGTAGATGCATATGGCGGCGTCGTTTGCAATAACAACGTTTTTATTGCATAGGTAGTCATCCATATTGTACAGGTCGCTTGGTCAACATACACAGGAATGGTGACAAGATGTCAACATCAAGTAAAATTTGCCCGCTCAGAAATATAATATCCGATGCAAACAAAAATAGGCGAGCAACAGTTTAAACAAACAGTTAGCTAGGTATCATGTTGTCTGGAAGGGTAACCGTGTTGTGCTGTAAAAACAAATCGCAATGAGATCGCCAGATGGTCCGTTAGACTATATGCTTTTAGCCATATCGTTCGATATGCCATTATATCATGGCATATCGAACGATATGGTTCAAGTGTTGTGTAGTGTCTGTGTAATACTAGTATTAAGAGTTAGATTTGTGATCTCTCAAATACGCACATGTAGAAACTGTACATAGTGTGAACTCATTACTTGAAATACAAATGTAAGTCTATCCACATACATTAACGTCAGCAAGATTACAAGTACCATATCAACAAACATACTGGTCAGTCCATGTCCAAATCACAAATCACAATCACAAAGCAAAGTAAAAACTTTGAAACTAGCAAATTAAGTTAGACAAGTGCATTAACTTCCACCAGGAAAGTGAGACCGGGTGACATCGGAAGAGTAAGCACATACTGTACGTTAAGCTACCTACACCTACCACGTGTTAAATCGAAATTGAGAGTGAAAAGAACATGGAACTTTTGGACATGAAATATATCCATGGTAATTTTGGATACAGAAATATCATACTTATCAACAATATTGTGATGACGGCCATAAAACTTTATGAAGGCCTTGATAAGCCTAGATATGTGCAATATACCTGGATCAACAATTTATTTGCAAGCAGCTTCCTTCGTTACATAAATAAATAAATAAATAAATAAATAAATAATTTGTTATGGCATTATAATTTTTAACAATTACAGAATGATGGACAATACAATACGATGTAGTCACGTCTTGTTTCAACATCATCAGTAACAAAGCAATTTCGATCACCCCACCGAAGGCCTCACTTACAGAGTTCATTGCGTTGCATTCTGGGTATGTTGGCAAGGAAAATATTCATGGCGGACAAGTGACTGTGCATGGGTCATTTCTTTCAAACTTTTTATGTATTTGAACATATTAGTTTATTCAGAGTGAAAAAAGTCAGATTTTCAAATCGGAAATTCGAAGACAAAATGTAATTGTAATATTTAGTTATTATTCTGTTTTCGTGGATGAATTTATTGAAAGAAACAGTTTTTGAATGAGAAAATATCGATAACGTGCTGTGCATGGTGAAATGTTATTGCCTGATTATCGGTGTTATTTGTGATTTTAACGTGCTTGACTGTTTGTAAACTAAGTTTGTAATCCGACAACAGTGCTTTTTTCACAGAATAATTTTATTTTATTTGATAAACAAGGTATGTATTTTATAGTAAAACGTCAAATTGAAAACCAATTGACAAAATTTGGTAACAATGTTGAGACTTCAAAGATTTTAGAGAAAAATTGCTCATAAAATGTTCATTTCCAAAGTTGATTCAATTTAATATCCGGAAGAAATATTATTATTTTATTGGCAGATCTACACTGTAGTTAGGGATTTTAAATTCGATTTTACAGACAATCTTTACAAAAAGTTTTGAGTGCAAGTGCATAAATATGTCTTGTATAGTTTCTGATAAGAATAGCAAAAAACTTAATATGTACTAATCAGGGATCAAAATAGCCACTCGTTTACTTGCAAAATGCATGTTATTTTTACTTTTAGTAAATTGAATTTGTCTCCAGTTTTCAGAATTTTACGAGTTTAAATTACATACTATCACTGTTTTTCTGAAGACAGCAAGTAACAAATGTACCTTGTGCAGATTAAAATAAGACATGACGGTACACTTGATAACTGCAATTTTAGCGATTGAAACGATGATTCTTCATCTTCTGACCAGATATATTTAGTTAAAGTAACCAAATCCATATCCGCAAATACTTGATCAGTTTAAGAAAAAAATTCTACTGAAGATATCATAGCAGCTTGCGAGTTGATTTTTTTGTCCACTTGTCAAAATATGCTAGTAGTTTTCCAGTTTGCTAGTTGATTTTTGATCCTCAGAAGATTTTTTGTCAGTGACAAAATAAAATCGATCCCTGCTAATTTTCTTATCTTTTCCTTTTGATGTACCTTCTTAGGAAAAGGTCATTATTTAACGATTCTTTTGTTTGTTTGTTCTTCAGACAGACAGTGTATCTATATAGCAACTGTCATCTATTATTGATACCTGATGATAAAATACTGTGCAGAACATCTCCTCTTTATTATCTCGGATGTAAAAAATAAACAAATGTAGTTAATATCATGAATATTTTATTTAAGTAACAGTGATGTTGTAGTAACACCTACATTTTTTTGTTAGTTGCTTGTGTTATTCTTAAAAAATGCAAATCTTGTGGTATAAAATTTGCTTTTAGACAAAAGATATTTGTTTCCTCATAAATCAACTATGGGTAAACAATTTTGTGTCTACACATTCCTACGTAAAAGACTTTTCATATTTACAATCTAGATGAGCATTTCCAATAATGCAAGAGTTTTTTTATAATATATTTGAAAGGTATGTCAAGTTTTGATCCATTAATATTTATTCAGAATTTTTTCAATATTATTTCAATTTTATATTCTTAGTCAGTCTTTGATTTTTCATAACGCTACCCCAAAGAAGTAGAATACTCTCGAGGCATTTTGCCAGAATCCATTTTTCTATACCTTTAGTATTTTAACTGTTCATTGTTTTCAGTTTAACAGACACTAAGGGCATGAAAACAAAGTTAATATAAATAAAATTATCAACACTTTTTTTCTGGAGTTAGTTTTTAAAGAATTTAGATTTTCTTGGTCCTTCTTAAATAATGAAATGATTTAAGGTGTCATGATTTGGTTACAGTTTTACGTTTATATCTTTATGTTATATACAGGACAGAATTCGATGAGTTTTAAGGTATCATATTGTTATTATTGAAGGTTGTTTTGTATAGAAGTTTTGTGACCAGAGTTGTTATTCTATACTGTCATCGCAGTTCATTGTATAGTGCAATTGATTTCTAACACAATATCAGAAATAACCTGATAATAACTTCACAAGTTGTTGTTATTCTGTGTATTTAAATTTATTTATATATTTAATGTAGCGGTTAATGTTCCAAGTCCATTCTTGTCCTGTTATCAATCAAATTATATATAGTAGAAACTATAGATAGATTACCAACTGAACATAAATATTTATAACATACCAATTTACCTATATTTACCATATAATGAAATTATAGAAAATCTTTGAGGCCATATTTTATATCTTAACTCAAATCTTAATTTTATTTACAACTGGTATATATATAGTTTTTATTGTTTTCTCATGGAATTAAATTTTCATTTGTTTGATATTAGACGTTCTTAAACTGTTCTTTGAATCTTTGTTAAGTGTAAATTAACTGAAAAATTAGATTGTATGTGATAAGTAAATACGTATACAATAAATTGGTACAAATTTCTAATAAAGCCAAAATTCTAACAGATATGAATTTGAAAATAGCAGTATTTTGAACTATTTTCTATACAAACATTTAGGAAACTTATGAAAATATAACAGGTCCATCTGAAAAGCACATAATTCAAACTAGAAAACTGGGCTAAATTTCTATCTATGATACATGTAGTTAAGTACAGTAAAACCTCGATTCATCGCCACCATTTGTTCAGTCAAATTTTGGCGTTATAAAGGGGTTTGGCGATAAATTGGGGGACGCGGCTAAAGAAATACATAGACAAAATGGATTTTGGGACTTCAAAATAGTGTGGCGATAAGCGAGGTGGCAAAGTTATCGAGGGGCATTATAACGAGGTTTTACTGTAAATGTGTCTATTTTTGTTGTTTTAATACTGATTTTGTTTTTAGCCCTAAAGAGAAAAATCAATATGCTCCTTCAAACTATATTGCCTCTGTCAAGAAAACTGTGAAAATTTTAGAAGCCTGGATGAAGGATATGATGTCAATTTATGACAAAAGTTTTCATTACACCCATAAAATGATATTCAATATTTAGGTTTCCATAAATTTGAAATATTTAATAGCCAAATTTCCAAAATTTGTGAAAATATAGTCTTTTTTAAAGTATTTTTCCACAAATTTGCTAAAATAGGTTACTTTTTGAAAGAATTCCTCAGAAATTAGTAGCCAATGGCGATTTTGGCTACCAGGAATGGAAACATAGAATATATGTTAGATTTATGAAAATTATAGTAAATCATTTACACAATTTTTTTTATGGCTAGTTGGAATAAAATTCTGATAGGTCTTCTTGAATTCTGTAAATTTTCAATTAAACACTTTTGTACAAAAAGAAACCAGTAAATTTTAAGTTTAAAAAATAAAGGTAGAAACTAAAGGGTATTTTTCAAAACATTTTTCAACTGAAGCAACGGGATGTAATTGTAATGTATATATATAAATGGGTAAAAAGTAAATTATTACAGTGTACACTGACAGTTTAGGCTTATTAGCACGTGACATCATTTCATAGACCTAAACAAAATATAACCAAGTAGATTGACATTAAGGCTGTAATTACTGCATGATAAGTGATGAAACTGATCAAATAAAAAAATTAAAAAAACTGCTGGCCTGCAGCATCAACAGTGACGGTAGAGATTGTTATGTTGTAATTACTCAGTACTATACACATGATTTCTAAGTTAATGGTTATTACTTAACCAAGAACAAGCGTAAATATTCCAATGATGCAAATGGCAATAATTCTATTCACTGTGCATGATACATGTTTGAATTCTACCTTAGGTTGTGTTTATATAACAAATAGCATGTTATTTCATTTAAAACAGCAATAACACTGATTAAGTCAAACTTATTGTAGTTTTATATACAGGTATGTGATATAGCATCATTACTTGATTTTCCTTAGCTTCGTTAGATGCTGAGTACCTACGCTACAGTACATATGTAATGGCTCTTACTTAGGTAATGATGCAACATCAATATATCAGCAATGCTTTCTGAGATCTAATTAAGATTAGTTTTTTTTATAAAAATCGCCTTAATTACAATGAAGGTTATACTTCATAAAAGTATGATAAAAATAAATAAATCATACATGATGTTTAAAAAAAATCACTTTATACAATGTATATATACTGGGTATATCTGATATCCTGACTTGATATATATTGGGTGTCTTTTGTTACTGAAATAAATCTTACCACACCTACCAACTAGATCACATGTATAACAATATTTAAATAAGACAACAGAAACTCAACAGAACCTATCAAATTTTAATCACTTTTATATTGAATTTGATTGATTTTTCATGGCATGAACACTGGGATTTACCAGAACTATGGCAGTTGTTACATTGTGAAAAGTTCCAAGTCTGTGTATATTCTGGATATGTTTTCAATTCAACAGATTTTATAGATGTTTCAAAAATTGATATGCAACTTGGATCATTTTGTTTATATATTTTTCTTCCTCTTTTGGACCAGGATTACAATTGTAAATGTTTTTATTATGTTGTAGATGGACAAATAGTAGCTTTATGAGAAGAATTGTGGATTAAAAGAAACATTGTAGATGTTTGCTGTCACTTAATGAGTTCATATGTAAGTGGCATTGGAAGAAGTGATATGTGATGAACAAGTACGAAATACTTGGTGTTATAGGTGAAGGTAAGTGTCACCCCCACCCCTCACACACACACACACACCTGCCATCCGTTTTTATACCCTGCATCGACAAAATTTCAATGACTACAACAAATGTCCATGTTAAGATGACATTTACAGATTAGTCAGTCTGGATGGTACCCATGATTAACATTTGTGCAGATGTTATTGTCATGTTTTGTATTTGTGAAAGTGAAGACATTACCTTGGAAACCAGATTTCGTGATAATAATAAAGCACTGTTGTTGAGAAATTGAGTTTACAAATGAGTAACACATTTTGTGACTTTATTTCCGTGGAAACAATATGTCTAGTGACAAAGCAATTTTATATGAAATACATGTACATATTAAATACAATATGTGCCGTTTATAACATAGATATATAATAGTACTTTTAAATAAGTAAATGTTATTAGAAGTATTCTTTGTAACACAGAATTTTGTAACAAATTGTTCCATTTATTGTTTAGTAAAAGTTGTTTACCTAAACCAAGAATACTAATAAGCAGGTTGTTGTTTGTTCTGGAAAAAGTCATACATAATTAATAAATGAAAAATATTCATAGTACACGTGTATATAAGTAATTATCAGGTCGAGTTAACCCCATAGGTGTAGGTTAGTAAATGGAATTATATATAGAGGAAATTTACACTTGGTCCTGAGGCTTTAGGTCCATCAGGCTGGTTCTTATTTTAGGTTTGACCTGAGAAAATAGGACTCATCCCTTTGAAAGGCTTGATGGGATGTCATACAAGATTTACCATGAATCATGAGCCATTAATTTCTATCAGGTTCAGCCAATCTAATGCAAAATGAATCTTTATAATCTTTTTTATATTTGAACAATACACCATTAAAAAACCAAAAAGAAGCTCAATTAGCAGTATATGTAAGAACTATCACTCCAAAAGTGGAAGGTTGGAACCCCAACTATGGTCGAGGTTGACTAATACATAAAAATAGTTGTTACTAATGTGCTTTCATTTTTATCAACAAACACTCTGCATTTAGAAATGAATTTCTCAAGATCCTTTCCCTCAAGATAACATAAATGCAGATGTTCAGTGTTTGGTGTAATACAGGGAAGTTAGGAATTTTTGGCAACTTCAACTAGCTGATAATCTTCTCAGAGAGGTAAAACACCATTCAGTAAATTTATTATTTCTTATTAGATTTAAACAAATTCCATAAACATACCATTACCGTACCTATATGTATTCATCGATCACAGTATAGGCAATTTTATGATAGGTTTTTTAAAGAATTGATCAATACTTCTTAGTTGTTTGTATATATCAGAAATTAATTTTATTTTTTATATATTCTAGGTGCCTATGGTGTTGTATTAAAATGTCGACACAAGGTGAGTGCATTATATATACATAAGTAATAAAATGTCTACCTGTACCCATTTACCTGTAATCACCTAGATATTAATGAATTGATTACCTATATATAGGCGTTGTTTTCATATACAGCAGAACTTCATTAACTTGAAAATCAAAAATTGTTTTCTTGAAAACCATTGGTAACTGGAATTCATTATTTGAATTTAATGGTTTTTTATTGGTTTTTCTTTCAAAATTGATAACATGAACATCCCTAAAGGTTATTATCAATGCCTGATATACAGGTCTACTAAGTACTACTAAGTACTTTAGGTTACTGAAGTTTTATTTAATAACTACAGCAAAGTATGTACTGTTACTATCCATATGCATTGCTACTATCTCAACTATGAGGTATCCTTTAGGCAAAATGGTAGACCGCTTGCTTAACAAGTAGACAGCCTTCATTCGATTCCTGGCATCAGGGGAAGGGGCTTTTTCATTGTAACTTGTATTTATGTTACAAATGGCTTCCACATAAGGATCCTGCTGCCATACTTTTCATCCTGCTTCTGTTGTTTGAACTTCCTACAGTTTGTTATCTGGGATCCATGTCAACATTGTTTTACAATCGTTGGTTTGATATTGTCTCAGCATGTGGGTTTTGAGTTTACATCTTCTGGATATATCTTCACTGACCTGTTTTATTACATAAGCATTGATTGAGATTACTTGTTTGAGAATAAAGGTAATTTTTGTATGTGTGGTAACAATGGCTGATGCAACATAAAAATGTCCAACACACAAATAAAGATCTAAACGGATGCAACAATCTAACGTATAGTTAAGTTGTTAGGTGTTGTGTTACATTTAGATGTTATTTTAAAGACAATTATAAAATCTGATATTAGTTACAGATACTTGATGTCTCCATTGTTCTATAGTTACTAACACACATTGTTCATAACATGTCACTAGAACTTGAACTACCGGTAGATACTCAAGTTACTAATCAGGGTTTAAACTGGAACAATAGAGGAAGATGTTCTCTATTATTTGTTCCATGAGATACCACACAAATCTAGAATATACTCTGTATATAACTACCAGTCTCGTTGTATTGAAATTTAAAATTCGATAAATACACACTTCATAAAAGGTCTTTGTTTACTTTATTAAAATAATTTCAGTGTTTTATATTAAGCTATTGTCATCCATATAGAAAAATTATATATATACATGTATTTAATTTAAACTTTTATAACTGAGTTTTATCATTTGATTTTTCACTTTGAATTCAATCAGTGAGACAATATAAATTGTATTGAGTCTATGTTTATATCATTCCCTCCCGTCCCGGCCTGCCTGCGTGCATTGTTATGACTACTCTGAGTTTAATTGGTTTGGATTATGTAAATTTTTGTTGTATATGTCTAGTCACTCAACTACTATATACTATTATAGATGAAAAGTTCATACAATTTAATGTTTGAAGAATAGACCAATTCAATGTTCAGTGTTTGAAGAAAAGATTATCCACATAAAAATTGTTCATCAATACATTTAAGTGATATATTAAATAAAAATATTAAAGTCTCTTTGACGTATGTTTAATATAAAGTTCATACAAATATGAATTGATATATATCCTCACCCTTAAAGAATTCATTTGGAGATATGTTGCTTTAATTGGAGGAAATTGTTGCTTATTTCATCCCCCTTGTGAGTATCGAGATAACAAGAAACCAACAGCATGAACTATTCAGGATGAAGCTCATGTAGTTAATTGTTCTAATCTTAAAAGAGTAGCTGCTCTGTGGAGCTTGAATATATCTTTCAGGTTTTTTTTATCAATAGAAACCCGTCTTTAATTTGAATGTTAATATGATGAAAATCTATTATCCATCAAAGATACTTGTTAAAATTAAATGCATTTATTTATTGATTGATTATTTTTGTATAATGAAGACAGAATAAAAAGAAATTCTGTCCAAGATCTTATTTACTTATACAGTTTTGTAAGTGAATGGACATTATTGTTGGTCATATTTTATGTCAGATATCCACCGATATAAAAGCCTTTTCTTGTAAGGGATTTTTACATTTCATTATTCTATACAACACATTTCCTTTAGTATATACACATTGATTAAATCAAATTAATTTTCCTCAAATCAGGGGCACTGATGGGATTCAGTTCATTTTTGCTTATATAAGGGGAAAATTGTTGCCATTTTTCATAACCAGAGTCACTGATGGTACTGTAATTTGATGCTGCATATCATATAAAAAATTGTTTATTATTTCAACTTGCCTTGATAAAAAGTAAGAAAAATTCAAGAAACTGAATTAAGCAGACCAGAATTTGATAATGATAGAGTGATTACATATGATTAAGACCTGTGTATACACAGTAAATATATAAAATTTGGTCCCGTTGTAATTTTCTCAGTTATAGAATCCTTATCACGGTACTTATTTGTCCAGAGTAAACTATTTCAACAGGAGATTGTTTACTTCAATATTATCTACTTGAAGTTTAAATTAAGTAAACAAGGGTCACATTATAAACTTGCAATATTTATTTGATGTATATAATATCAGTAAACCTCAGAATGGCTAGATAGATTATATAAAGTGTCAGGCCGGGTACAAACATGTAATCATAAAATTAAAGCCCCAAACTCGCAGTATTCTCAGTAAAACTTACTTTACACTACTCATAAATATTTTATTTGTAGGCTCAGGTGAATAAGCTTATAATATGAAGAGTCATGATTACTGTTTGAAAATATACTGTTTGTTTATTGAGTTACAACATGACGGATAAGACTTATCCCTTATTATATACATCTAGATAAATCATTCTACTTAACATACAGATATATATAGATGACATTCTATCTCTAAATAATCCTAAATTTGGAGATTATGTTAATGTAATCCATCTTAGTGAGCTTGAAGTAAAGCTAGAACTGAATCTTCAAGTTCTGCTTCATATTTGGACTTGTACCTCAATTATGACGACCACGAAAAGCTACGTAGCTATATGACAAATGTGATGACTTCAATTTTTCTATTGTCAACTTTCCTTTTCTATGCAGCAATATACCTGCTTCTCCTACTTTTGGTGTATTTGTTTCACAATTATTACACTATGGTAGAGCTTGTTTCCACCACAGAACTTTACACAATGAAGCAAGCTGCTTGCAAATAAGTTGGTGACTCAGTGATATTGCAAGACTAAGCTTATCAAGGCCCTCAAAAAAGCTTTGTTGTTGTCATCACAATATTGTTGATAAGTATGATGAGTATGATAGATATATTTGACATCCTTAGTACCATGTTCAATTTTGATTTCACACATGGCAGGTGAAACTACCTAAAAAGGAGGTTTCTATCCTTCTTGAGCACCCTGTTTCAGTTCCCTTGCAGAAGTTCAAATGTTTAACTTAATTTGCCAGTTTTTAAAGTTTTTACATTCTGTTTTGAATTATGGTTTTGAACATGGAGTAGTAAGTTTGTGTTTGATATAAGACAGTTTGTTTTGCTTCTATAGGTACTCTGATAAGTCTGAACTTGTTGAAAGATCTGTCATTTTAGTGCAAAGCTAACCTTATCCTTTTCTTGAATACAGCAAATTTCCAATCTTTCATCTTCTGTTTATATATATAGGACCAATTTTACTCTTTCTAAATTATTATTTAACCTGATTTGGTACCCCCATTTTACCAGAGATAAAATGTTACTGTCAATAACATGATGTTCTCTGGTAGTATGATCACATTCTATACAATGTGACTTTTGAGATCAACAGACTGACCAATCAAATTTATTTATTTGTCCAGATCGGTACATTTTTAGTGTGCAATGTTGCCATTTAGGTACATTTTTATCGATTAAGTGTTTGATTTTGGTACAATTTCCATACAAAAAGTCAGAATTTTTAGTACTTTTAATTAAAAAAGACTGTCAAAGTGAGAAAAATCCATCTAAGTTGACCATATAATTTTATCCGTCTGTTTATCTGTCTTTATGGTACAAATTCGTCAAAAACGGATAAATCTGTCGAATTGGTCAGCCTGAGATCAAATATTGCTATAACCAATGTCAAATTTCCAAATGTCTGTTATAGCATGATAACATTCGATAAAGTTTGACATCAGAGAACAATTGAGAGTGTTTTATGTAAAAACTTATCCGAGTTGTAAAAATCTTAAATTGACCCTCTAGTTAAACTTTCAGAAATATCAAAAGAAAAGTTCTAGAATGTATAAGTGTATGTATACTGTATAAACTGTTAGGTAAATCTAACAACTAGATCTGTGCTATTTGTTTACTGTTTGATTTAAGTGTTTTAAGTTCAGGAAAATCTCTATGTAAAGAAGTATTTAATTTCCACATTTCTAAATCTGAAATCTAAGATATCTGTTACTTTACTGTAAGACATCTAAATTAGGTTTACATTAGGTATAAATCTCATTCAAAAGTAATTACTTACTTATATACAGGTGGAGTTAGCTAGTATGTGTGTTTTATGTCTAAGGATTTTTATGATATTTGAACAACATAAAAATATAAAATGTACCATTATTCCTTATTGATATACTAGTAATATAGCATAGGCGTAGGAGGGTTTTTAATATTGGGGGGGCCAAACCGAAGCTATGTTTATGTCGTGCCGCAGATACGACCTCGTGCCTGTGGCACGAGGCGGGGAGAGTATGAGAGGGGTGCTAAACCCCTCGCATAGGTGGGGGTCCGGGGGACCTCCCCGGAAAATTTTCAAAACTAAGTCCTGTCTAGACGCATTTTCAATGTATTGTGCATTGTTTTGATAGGTAAAAATATTGTGATAGCAAGGCAAGATTAAATAAAATAACTGTATGACACAAGTTGCATAATCAACCCTCTCATTGGAGATGGATGTCAGATTTTAGAAAGTGGGGCGTATAATGTGAGAGCCAAAGGCTCGAACCATCTAGGGGGGTTCGGGGGCATGCTCCCCCGGAAAATTTTGAAAAAGTGGTGCCGCAAAATCCTGCATTCTGGTGCAATCTGAGCTGAACAATATGTATTATTAGCGACATAAAGGGAGGGCGTACGCCCCCGCTGAATCCGCCACTGGATATGGGGGTACCCCGGAAAATTTTGACGCCCTTTTACAAGTATAATGATGAAATTGGTAATTGACTGGTTACCAGATGGACATTTCCTGTTAAAGCGCTTTGTTTTTTGTCTCTGTTTTTTTTTCTTCTTTTTTAGCACTAACTCTATAAACATAGACTATGATACAAAATTTCACAAAATATATTGCGGGGGCCTGGCCCCCCCTTCTCTGACATTGGGGGGACCCGGCCCCCGCTGGCCCCCCCTGCTCATACGCCTATGTATAGTACTGGTTATTTATGTGTAAGAAAATTGGTTTAAGGTCATGGTTTATGGCTATGGTTCATGTTGGTTTTAAGATCCTGGTTTATGGCTATGGTTTATGTTGGTTTTAAGATCCTGGACAAGTTTTAGGGTGTTATACATGATGAATTAATTGATGGATTGCATGGGGTTTTAGGTCCCATTCAAGAATATTTCACTGTTATTGAGACATCACCAGCTATAGGTGAAGTGATAGAATTTAGACCTTTGCAGTGTGTTCAGGGCAATGTACAGGATTGGACTTTAATAGGCAACGTCACCTCCAGTGACAGGGGACACAAGTCTTTAGGGTCTCTTCAAATGGCCCTATGACTTTCATTTCTAAATGCTAAGTGCTTGGTGAAAGAACAGTCACTACCTATCAAATCTTGGTCAGACCCTGGCTAGAATTCCAACCCATGACCTCCCACATACTGAACGAGCGCTCTATCAACTGAGTTACCATAGTGGTCCATAAATGATGAAGACAAGTTATAACTGTTAAAACCATTTTCTGTGAACAAAATCTTACAATATTCTATTGAAAGTGTGTGCTGTTAACCTATAAAATCAAACTACCACTATTTTCCTTTTCATCTTTCTTTGTGTCTATTTTTGGTAAAAACACAAATATGAGGCTATTTTTGGTAAATGCAAGTATGAGGCATGGCAAAATCATGAGCAGTCAAAGATATACCATACCAATGTCAAGACTTGCAAATGAAGAAAAGTTTACAAATAGAGATTTGACTTTGTATAAGCACTTGTCATTATTGCACACTATAGTGTTTTTGTAGGGCCAAAACCACACAACATGTTCTTTAACACTTACTTGAGCTGCTGCTTTAGATTTATGACTTGATTGTAGCTGTTATTTTTTGCTAAAAAAGGAAATTCTTTTTTTGTTTTATATTAGATAAGGTTGTGTATTGATCAACAGTTCCAAGAATATCAGATATATGTATATGAAGTTTTAGCTCTTAAACTCAATTGTTTCTTAAGTTCTTTAGTAGTAATTGTTACTCTATTATTATTTGAAAAAAATACCAGTTTTGGATATATCAGTCTTAAAGACCCTGATTTATGAAATACCCGTTACCGGTAATTTTTACAATCGGTATAAATGTAATCAGCTGATTTCTGATGATGAAAGTATTGATGATTTCTTATCTTAGTTAGACATCAAAGTAAAAAAGAATTCCTAATTAATTGGAGTTACCGTAGTTTATAAAAACAGTCACATCACGATCACTGATACACTGTCTTATTTCACCATTCTAAGTTGTTTTAATTAGAAATCTTTATCTTTCCTGAATTAATTTACAGCTTTACAATTGTATGTATTACCATGTCCTATAAATAATTGTGAATTTGATAGATTTTTACATGATGCAGTATCATTGGTAAATGGTCATATAAATCTATTTTATCACCATGCTGGTTAATATTTAAAACGCTAACATGTAATTACTATTGTTTGTTAGTTGTAAGCAGCGGATATAAACATTTCCACTGATTTCCCAGGTACACCAGATCTCATCAATAATATACAAGACTTAGTGTATTACTGTAGTCAGGCTGGTATACCTGTTATATATATATATATATATATATATATATAAGTGTGTGTCTTATTATTCTTTCCAATATTAATGCAATATGATGCAATTCTTTATTAATTTTAAGCTAAAACAGATAAAAGCTATAAAAAAGATTGAAATAAGCTAGATTATTTCCTACACTATGACATTTTCACCATTAACATACTCTATCACATTTTCATAAAAGGTTGTCATTAAAAGCAAAATATTTTTATGTTGTTTCTATGGAAACTGATAATTGTTTTCATTTTAAACATGAAAGCTTACTATTATGTATAAATTGCAATGTCATTGTAAGATATAATGACAATATTGTTATGGTAACCATTTTCTGTTAAATATTGTCTTATGCCAAAACAAGTCCAACCTTCATTTATTACATACAGATAAGACACAATTAGTCTCAGCAAAGACAAGCACATGAACATCAACTGTAGCCATATTACTGAAAACCTGACACAACATAGTGTATAACCTATGATAGCTTAATTCTTCCTAAAACTACAAATTACTTGACCAGCCTATCTTTTTCTCAATGGCTTTCCGCCTACAGGTAGCTCACATGGTTGATTGAAGTCCCAATCAGAGCTATTGGTGGACAAGGATGTGGATTTATTCTCAGCACAAAGTAAACTACAGAATGAGTAAAATTTAAGTGAACAGAGGAACTGTTTATTTGTATCACCATTGTTATCCAAATGGTGATTTAGCTTTAGCTTTTTAGCTTTGTGGTTCTCATGCTTGGTTTCCACGTGGGAAGGGAGGGGGTGAAGGCAATAATTCATCATTAGACCAAGACAAGCAGTAGGCATTTGTCACTCGGATATCTATAGAATTCTGTATTCTTTGGTACAAGTTTTGTCTGGACAATAAATCTTATTCTTATTTGTTAAGGTAGATAAATATTAATTAAGAAACTTTTAATTGTATTTGTCAATCAACATATAACAAAGGATATGTGCAGGTTTTATTAATTTTTGTTACAAATGGAAGTAGATACCACTTGTGTTAGTGAAAAATATGTCCATGCTTGGTTACTCTTCTTAATAAGCCTGTTACCTTATCTGATCAAATTGTAAACTCATTTGTCAATCAACAATTACTAGTTCAAATCTTAATTCAGGCTTGTTTTAAAAGGTTGCCCTAAAATAACTTATTACCTAATAAAAATCCACGAAGGGTCTTAACTTTGGTCATTTTATTGCAGTTTTCAATATGACCTTACAAACTTCAATGAGCATTATCTTTGACACAAGTGTTACTGGTAGTGCCAATATTAAAGTTTTTGGTCAATTGTTAAAACTACCGTAGTTCCACTGTTCTGACAATTTGTTTTGTGTTTGTAGCGGTACAAAGTTTTACCAATCCAGCTGTTCCATTTAAAATGAAATTCAAATAGTTCTGTTGCTGTATTGTTGACATTAAAGTCAATATTTTAAACCAAGGTGTTACATAATTTTTCTAACATTTCTAAATAATATCTTTTTTAGAAATTCCTGTCATTAAATACAAATCGGGATTAAAGTGAAAGGTGTGAAAACCTGACTTTTTCAGAATTTGTTTTTTTATATGTCGTTATTTAGTAGGCCTTCCGTCTAAAGGATAGTGGTGTATCTGAGGACTGTGTATGGGTTTATGTTTTTGGTATAAAGCTATGCAGGAGGTAGTTATAAATCTGTTAATGACAGCTCAGGTGTACGTGTGTAATATTCTTTATAAGTCATTTTGTACAGGTTATCTATAAAGGGTACTCGAGCTGAATTCTTTAAGTTTTTTTATTATTACTGGTAACACACATATATATATATATATATATATATATATATATATATATATGATCAAAACAAGAAGGTTTTACATTGTATTGATTAAGTGAAGAAATGGTTTTCTGAAGTTGTCACTTTTTCTATATATTCAGAAATGGAAGGTTGCATATCATACTCAACTTTTCAAGTTTTTATGAAAGTTGGTTTTATATCATAAGACATTTCCGGTACATCTACTGTTTAGTTAAGGTAGCTGTCTAGAATGGATTACTTCACAGATAAATGTTTGGTTAGGTATTATAGCAAGTGGTTGGTAGGTAGTGGCAGACCTCAGTGGATGAGTTGTCTAAAGCACACACTTACAGATCACAGCGCCTCTCCACCTAGGTTTTATTTCCACTAGGGCAGATTCTAGTGTGAGGAAATTTGTCTGTTTGTTTGTCTGAGGTTGATGGTCTTCTCTACCCTCCCAGAACTGACTGACTAGATATAAGTCAGAACCTTGAGTCAGGTGTAGAGCACCATTATTCCACTTTACTCAGTAGGTAGTGACTGTGACCAAAAACAGTCTTCTGACATGAGTCTTCTGAACCATATTAAACCTTAGAAATTGATGTTCCTTGTCAAGATAGTTTTGGCATGATAAAAGGTCTCTCATTGACATTGGTATAAAATCTGTGACTTTAGCTGCAGCTTGATAGTTAAAATAGCAGTCTAATTTGCAAAAAGGTCAGAGGGACTTTTTTATTTGATGAAATTGCAAAAACCTGTCAACAATTTCAACAATCTCAACAGTAAAAAAAATGGTAGTCAACAATAATAAAATTATAAAGGAAGTACCGGTAATTCTTTAAAATAAAGCAAAAAAGTATATAAAAAAAATATTTGCCAAACTGGGGCAAAAAACCCTAATCAAGCAAGCAAGCAGTTGTATGCATGCTTTGAGGAAGCTTTTGTCCAAGAAATAGCCAGTAGTTTTAATAACTAGTTCACTAATTCATATGACAACTATGCATGTTTTTTTGTTAAATATATCATGAAATAAAAATTGATTTCTTGACACTTTTACCCTTGTAATATACTGTAGTATGTTTAACCATATTTTGTTGTATTGCACGTATCTTTTACATATAAATAAATTCCTAAGATATGTATGTAAGGAAAGGTTATATTATATGTTTTACAGTTGGCATTTCTTCAAATAATATATATATCCATTCATTCTACTGCAATTTAAACAATGACCTAGACATTACAATAAAAACGTTATAACTTTAACTAGCCTTAGTAGCTGATTAACAAGTAGATCTATATAGATTAACATTCCGTTGTTATACATTATGTTGTACTGCTACAAGGTTCAGTGTTATCCCTGTACTTGTTTATTGTTTTGGTGATGATTTATGTACTTTATTGACAAACCTATCATTGATTGTCCACTATTTATCATACATGTACTTATAGATTTATCAATGGTGATTGTGATTTTGCTGACTTCCGATAGAATAAGGGTAACATGACTACATGTGAAAACTTACAATACAAAATCAAGCTCAGAAACAGAATTAAGATATGTCTACGTTAGGCCATATTTGAAAGGATTGGGTTGTTTCTGTATCTGAAGCCGGAGACCTCATAAGTGTTTTAAAGTATGATTTCTAGAGTCTTGACCTATAGTTTTAGGGATTTAGTAACTTACTGGCATTGTAAAATTATATTGTATTGAGCATTCAGTTGAGCATTGAGCAAGTGTACCTTCTGTTAGTGCTCTACTGAGTTGTAAATGGCTCAGGTGTATCATTGCTTGCCATATCATCAGATATTGATATTTGAGTAGTAAGGGTAAATTCAAAACTCTAAATATACAATAGATCTTCAGTATTGCCTGAAAAACCCCATTGATAAGACTTATATGTACATGTATTACCTTCTGACAAGGTCAAGAATGAAATATACGACCTTGTCACAAGATTCTAATGTCTGTAGTATGTTCCATGATGAATCAATTAACACTTTCCTATCACATGAAACAAAATAGATTTGAAAAACTTTAATCCAAACGTTTGCAATGCAAACAGCAATAATGACAACAATTACAGATGATATATAGGTAAAAGACCTCAGATTTTCTGATTTCTTTAGGTAATCAATGTACAAAGCATTTTGTACTGTATGGCAAGGGGTATTCTTTAGGTAATCACCTAATGTACAAAGCATTTTGTACTGGATGGTAAGGGGTATTCTTTAGGTAATCAATGTACAAAGCATTTTGTACTGGATGGTAAGGGGTATTCTTTAGGTAATCAATGTACAAAGCATTTTGTACTGGATGGTAAGGGGTATTCTTTAGGTAATCAATGTACAAAGCATTTTGTACTGGATGGTAAGGGGTATTCTTTAGGTAATCAATGTACAAAGCATTTTGTACTGTATGGTAAGGGGTATTCTTTAGGTAATCAATGTACAAAGCATTTTGTACTGGATGGTAAGGGGTATTCTTTAGGTAATCAATGTACAAAGCACGTTGTACTGGATGGTAAGGGGTATTCTTTAGGTAATCAATGTACAAAGCATTTTGTACTGGATGGTAAGGGGTATTCTTTAGGTAATCAATGTACAAAGCATTTTGTACTGGATGGTAAGGGGTATTCTGTAGGTAATCAATGTACAAAGCATTTTGTAATGGTAAGGGGTATTCTTTAGGTAATCAATGTACAAAACATTTTGTACTGGATGGTAAGGGGTATTCTTTAGGTAATCAATGTACAAAGCATTTTGTACTGGATGGTAAGGGGTATTCTTCAGGTAATCAATGAACAAAGCATTTTGTACTGGATGGTAAGGGGTATTCTTTAGGTAATCAATGTACAAAGCATTTTGTACTGGATGGTAAGGGGTATTCTTTAGGTAATCAATGTACAAAACATTTTGTACTGGATGGTAAGGGGTATTCTTTAGGTAATCAATGTACAAAGCATTTTGTACTGGATGGTAAGGGGTATTCTTTAGGTAATCAATGTACAAAGAATTTTGTACTGGATGGTAAGGGGTATTCTTTAGGTAATCAATGTACAAAGCATTTTGTACTGGATGGTAAGGGGTATTCTTTAGGTAATCAATGTACAAAGCATTTTGTACTGGATGGTAAGGGGTACTCCATGAGAAACACATGTAAATCTTTCTCTGCACTAGTTAACTTCTACCATTACAACTTTGTCAATGTGAGAGGATTGAATATTTAACACATATTGCATAAGGTAAATAGTGCATCACAACAGTGAAATATCCATAAAATCACTTGATGAATTAAGATGTTACAACTTAAATATAAAACTGTCTTTGATACCTTCTATATAAAAGGGTTAACATTCTTCAATAAGAAACTGTCGAATACTTGGGTTTGTTTGTGCATTTATGAATCTGTAATTTTATTTTAATTGATGTGTGGATATAGGTTCATCGTGACGAGCATACGTATTACTGGTTTTATAAATCTGTAAGGTTTTATTACCTGTGCTAATCAAGCATGTGATTCCTCAATAGAATCATGTTGGTTTATCTTACATAGCTCTGATGTAATCAGATTGTATCTTAAAATTCCTTATTTACATATAATATATTGAATATTTTGATATATGTTTATAATTTGACCTTGGTAGGTATAATTAGATTTCCACATTAATAACCACTGTGCTGTAAAAATGATCCACACTCTAATTAATATCATCCTATGACATAAAAAACTTTCAACTGAATAAATGGTTTTTTGTCTGGAAAAATGGCATGTAGTTTTATCGTTTTCATTGAAAATCACAAGTGGAACAAAATCAATTAAAATTTTAATACTTTGCCCTTTTTAATATTGATACCATTTGAAAGTTTAAAGAAAAAATATTTCCTAAATAGAAAGTTAGTTTAAAATTTCATTTAAGCTTGTATATATACAGGGTTGCTGTCAATTCATTTAATTGTGCCCCACCCTTCATTTCCTCACGGTAATTGTACATGACATGACAGAGCAATTTTGTATCCTGACATTAAGCAGATAATTATTTTATTTGTTTCATTTTACTGATAAGAGTTAAAGTATGATGCTGAAATATAGAAATTTGAAACTTAAAACATTATACATGACATGACAGAGCAATTTTGTATCCTGACATTAAGCAGATAATTATTTTATTTGTTTCATTTTACTGATAAGAGTAAAGTATAATGCTGAAATATAGAAATTTGAAACTTAAAACATGTTCTTTGTAATGTCCACAGCAACCATGACCACACCCCCTCAACAAAACAAAACAAAACAGAGGAAGCAATAGAGTAACATATTTCTAGCAGATTTACCAACCATCAGGGTCTGTCTGTCCATCCTGTTAGTTTATGGAAATTTGTATCTCGTTTATTAGATGGCAATTATGAAGTTTCTGTTCAGAAAAAATAATGCATACAAATTTAAATGCAATTTAAGCCAGTCAAAACTGAATGCTTATACTTAATTCAGTGTTTTATCCCCTGCCTTGCTAAATAAGAGGGGGGTATTGAATTTGAATTTGAAGTTTAGCCAATCTGTCCAGACACTTTTCCGCAGTAATTCTCCAAATCTATGAAGCACTTGATTTTAATGGCATTTTGATGGCATTTTCACTAACCATTTAGTTAACCTAATGGAGCTTTAACAAAGATAAAATCTTGGTATAGCACAACTTCCAACTTTATGTATAACCAGAATAATGAGAGTCGCACTATTGTTCTATCTAGATATGTATTCATCAGAACAAAAACTTTTGTTGAATATTACAGTAATTATTTTCATAAAAACAACATATCGGTAAGTATTAGTTTGACTTTATTAGTATATTTTGTCAAGGGGTTTCAGATTAACCAACTTCCAGATTTTACCAAATAACAACATTCCTGTTAAAACGGTTTGTTAATTTGTGACATTGTCCTGCAAAAAGACATAATCATTTTAGTCTTCTTGTGAAACAGTTATGAAAGGAACATCATAAATTGTGTATGAATTAATTATTTGTTTGTTTATTTTCAGGAATCAGGAGAAATGGTGGCCGTAAAGAAATTCAAAGACAGTGAAGGTAAGATAAAAATAGAATAAGATATTTATGCTCTTATATCATGCCAACATATGATACATAAACCTGCCTTACAGTCTAGTTAAGAATGACAATCACCTGCTTATTAGGACCAGAAAATACTTACCGGTAAATAGTTTACTTCTATTTCACTTACTAGTATGCTATTTGTGTATTGTTTACCAGGTATTATTTAATGATACTAATGTTTAAAAGATGTTAGTTCTAATTGATTCACTTAAAAATTTAGGGAATCAGTAGCTGAGTGTTTATATAATTGTGGGCTTACGGATTCCAGTCCCTCCCATTTGTGTCAGATCTAATGTGAGAAAGTTGGTCAGTTGGTTGGTTGTTTTCTCCAGGTACTTCAGATTTCTTCCATCCCTGAATTGACTGCTAGACTTGCTATAAGAGTTTTGACTGAGAAGTAAAACACATTTCTCAATTCCATGTTCTGTACTTAATAATCAGTTTTCAAAAGACTTATGGTATAATCAGCTGGTAATGGTGTTATTGACACCCTTTATTTGACCTATACTTATAATCGGACATTTTGTGTTTTATAAACCATTAAAAAATGAATACTTATATGTGTGATGATAAAAAATATAAATCCCTTCTAAATAATGAGCTGCAAGCTAGGCTGGTAGTATTTTATACTTATCTATGAAGTATTTAGTATCTACTAATACTTACTGTATACCCTACAGTTAGGATTTATTTTAACATACAAGTAAATTTTGTTTTCATAAAGTATCGATCATTTAACATAGTAAAGTACTCAGGTCATTCGATAATGAACCTTTTCAGACTTTTAATGTTATATATTGTAAGCTATTTAAAAACAGGCATAGACTTATTTGAATTTAAACCTTGATAATAATCTATTAGCATACTAAAAATGAGGTCAGCCTGATCACGTATAAATTAATCACTACTTGTTTATTGAATTCTCTAAGAGAAATTTTATTGTATTAAACCTAATATTTAGATGAAAAGTTTGCTTTTCTAAAAGGTACTGTTGTACATGTACAAGGTGTGAACCATAAAATTGATCTAGATTTATTTATTGGTTTTTTTAAGAACAAATTTGATGTTTTACCACCTGAGCTCGGCTAGGTGGAGCAAGGTACGCTCATTTAAACTGTTGGTACAGATTGCAATACTGGCAAAGTACAAAGGGATATAAGATATTTAAGTAGTATCATATAAAAGGAATCAAAAACTAAGGCTCTAGTTCATAATATGTCTTGTTCTGTTCAGTAGTGTGGGAGAAGTAGGCCAAATAAGGAAAAGCATCATTTAATTTCAAAGGGACACAACTTGGAGAAATTTGCTCAGAGTTATCTCCTCCTCTGGCACACACAATGTTATATTTTGGTTATCGTTATCATGTATTCCAAGTTTATTAAATATATCTTCATTGGTGTTGGAAAAGTATGCCAGACAAACTATTTTAGATGAATAGAAAACCCAGATGGACAGTGTTTTACTATAATGCATCCTTGCATCTTTTTTCTGGAACATGCATATGAAGTAAATGAGACTTAAAGAATGGTGAAACTTTTGCTGTCAAAAATACTCAATTTTCTTTTTCTTATGAACCATAAAATCACTTTTTTTTTTTTATTGGGTTGTTTAAAAAAAATTAAACATTTTACCATAAATTAAGACACATAATTCCAGTTTAACATTGTTTAAATCTTGTAAAACATTACAATTTACACTTCATCTCTAAGTACCTGATAATTAGAGTCTTAAAGGACTTATAATAAAACATAGAAAACTGATACTCCCGTGTATTGTGTATTGTTTGTCCGTGTATTGTGTATTGTTTGTCCTTGTATTGTGTAT
The DNA here is from genome assembly GCA_021292105.1 of Anadara kagoshimensis. Lineage (NCBI taxonomy): Eukaryota > Metazoa > Mollusca > Bivalvia > Arcoida > Arcidae > Anadara > Anadara kagoshimensis. The sequence goes on from CM037873.1 coordinate 5,269,979, forward strand.
TTATGTGTGTTTTATTGGTTTGTTTCTACGTTTTATTTCATACATTATATATAGTTCTGTGAATTATGGATTTATTTATCAACTATTAAGTTGTTTAACATAATAATAATGTTGTTATTATGTGCTGAAATTTCATATTGATTGTTTCAAATGTTCTGGTGATTCATAAAATAGATATAACCATAAAAAATATTGCCTGTTATGACTGGCAAAATTCAGTTTCAAAATGATCAGAATTTAAGAATTTTCTTATCACCATGGGTCCATCACTCTGTACACAGACTGATTGACTCCTTCAATTCATATATCAGGGCTTGACAATAACATTTGTCCAATTGTCTGGTACCAGTACGTTTTGGTGGCAGACAAGTGAAAGTGTGGTCGTTCTTGTCCAACCAGTCAAGTGGTTGTTGGAAAATTTTACTCTTGTTTTCATAATTCCTGAATCATATTAAAAAAGTAGTTTCCGATTGCAACCTATTATATAACACAATTGATAAAAAACAGATATCTTCTGAATATCAACATCTTAATCATAAGAGCATTTGAATCACATTAGGTTTTCAACATCTTTATACAAACGCTTTATAATAACAGTTTATGGTAAAACCACATTTGTTAAATAAATCGGACAGGTTAATTTTACATTTGAACAAGTGAAATTCATTTCCACTTGTCCTAATGGACAAGCTTGATATAAAGTTATTGTAAAGCCCTGTGTATGGTGCATGTTTTAAACAGTGGTTTCAATAAAGTCAGCAATGCAACAAACATTGTCTGCTACTTGTTTGGACTTGATTTAGGTTTGTTGCTTACTTCCACCAAGTTATCATTTTCTGAATATGTTTTACATTTGATATTACTCCATATGTGCTGCCTACTTTGAGAAATTTGTCTTCTTCTTGAAAATTTCCTGAAAGGGCTATGTTGGTCTCCACAAACATATATTTTCCACATTATTCCTTGTTTGTATGGGTACTGGTATCTTGTCATGATGAAAGTAGAAAGCACTAAATAATGATTGTCCGAGTTTTAATGTCTACATGTGGTCTGTCGGTCAAGGTGCAGACCGGGAATGCACTAGACCCATATGTTGTATTACATGTACATTGTAACCACTGTACCCCTATAGGCCAAACCCCAAAAGTCAGTTTAAGATAGGATCTTGTTTTACATAATTGGTACTGTAGTCTTTAAGGCTGCTAAATAAATCTAACATGTATAATTACATGTAAACTAAGGCATTAATTCTTTAATTTTGTGTTTACATTACAAGGTCAAATTTACCTTTCGAATGGATTAAATAATTATGTACTTTAAATAAAAAATAAATGTTTATCACACTCTCAGGACTATTCACTTTTAAAATGTGGTCACAAGCATATCAGTTGTTATAATTATTTTATAAGGTTTTCACAACTTTGTCACAAACAAATGGCCCTGAGCAGGACACTTACGGTAATTAGTGTATATGAAAATCTGTAAGATATTATGAAGATACGACCTTAAAGTATAAAATACATTCACTGGACTTTAACTAAAACGAAAATAAAAAATATATCTCCAAACGAATAAACACTATTGATGGAATTATTCACACTAGAAAAAATCTGAATATTTATACATTTTAGACATGAAATCAAACGCTTTAAGAAATGAATTGGTTTTCAACAAGTTTGAAACATGTATATATCGGCTATGTAATGAATTTTTTATATTCGGCTATATACCGGTACAGTTACCGTGTTACAAGTATGGACAGTCATATGTTTGGTTAGAAAAATATGTATATTTCTATTATGTGATGAATTTTTCACACATATTTAGGTTAAAGAAATATAAATAATTGATATTTAAGTTGAAGAAACCTGTAACTGTTATTGTTTGCAATCTGGGACTCAAACAGAACTCGTAAATTATCTTTTGATGTTTTTTCTCTGGGTATAAATATTTAATGTCAGTTATGGACAGTAGTGACATCATCAAGTTTATAAATCTCGGTGAGCTACCCGGTGTTATTTTTTAAGATTAATGTTGTTACATGGTACTTATTTAAGGGTTATCTGTTGTGTTGTATGCGATGAAGGGATTATATTTCACATGATAAATGAATTATCAGTTGTCACTTCAATGTCATTGTCAATAAAAGTCATTATCAAAAGACCCAGAAATATTCTGATATTTTATCTCAAATATTGATTCCAGAAATCCAGGAATTAATTTGATAATTTTATTTCTATTTGTTTTGTTTACATGATAAATGACCTTATCGTTTTTGCGTAAATGGGTCCTTATACTGGAGAAAAATTAAACCTTATGGTATTACACCCAGAAAAGTTGTACAAGGTCTGGGTCTAGGTATCCAAAATGACTTTCAGCTGGAAATATTACTAGACAGTTTTAAAATCTGTGGGTAAGGTTTGTGCAAATGTGTAAAATATTTATTGCCTTTTACAATGCCAAAATTTGACTGTACAAATTGTAGCTATGAATTTAGGTTTTACTGTATAATGGTAATCAAATGTTCTGTTCTATTTACATGTGCAAAACAAGAGCAAGGAAAAGTAAACTGATACAGAATACTTAACATAATGCTGAATGTTGAAAGCTATCTATAATATCCAGCATCACTATGTGTATTTGAAGTGACTAAACATTCTTGATTTATTTGGAAATAAACAGCTGAAAATTCTAGAAAATCTTTTATGACATAATGTGTTAAATTATATAAGAGAATACTGAATAGTTTATGGAATCAATTTACAATTAAAACCCATTTATTTAATCTGCACAATGTTGATACAGTTTTGTTGTATATATATGTTGACATGTGTAACATGCATTTGAACAGGTATACCGGTAACAAAGTTATATTTTAATCACAGTTTTGCAGGTGTACATTGCGGGGATAAATATCACTTTTAAATGCCTTTTGATCATTTAATTTGTTATTGAATTGATATAACCTCTAAATCTAAGTTGATTGACAGATTAAAGTGTGTCAATTAGTTCCATTTAATTAGAAAATCAACCGTTGACAGTCATCCCGGAAATTTGCCAATATTAAATTTTATTGTATTAGCAGGCTGTTTTACAGCGATAGGTGAAATAGAAATTGATCTCCTTTTTTACCTGTGTTTAATTTCCTTAGGGACTTGGTTTTGATTAACCAGCACACTTATTATCAATTCAGCAGTGTTGTATATTTCATATTAAAACTGTAGGATACAGCCATTTTAATGAATGATCTAAGGTTATTACTCCCTGTATTAATTTATGTATTTAATTGATATACAGTGATGATTCTGGTTATTGGGTTAAATAGAAGGTTGAAGTGCTGGAATAGCAGATGGCAAATAACACTAAGCTATTCCCAAACTACCTGCTCTTCAATGATAAAGGTAGAATTAGCCAAATGATGTTTCTGTGGATACACTGTCGCACAAAAAGAGCTGTCTCACTTGTCAACCTATTTGAATCTTTAATAGATTTGTGAAGCAATTGAGAAATTTTGAAAAAACTGTTTAGGGTTTGAAAAAAAACCTGAATTTGTTATTGTAGAATTGTTCATTGTCAAAATGTGTTACTTAGGTAAATTAATAAGTCAGAATGATTTAACGACTAAATGATATCCTCTAACTGTTATCTTGACAGGAGCTTATTGCTTTTACAGAAGTTATAATTGATTTATTGTAGTTTATTGGTCACCTGCAGATAAAACAATTTACCCAGAATACAATACCATGTCAGAACAATTTACCCAGAATACAATGCTGTATCAGAACAGTTTACCCAGAATACACTGCTGTATCAGGACAGTTTACCCAGAATACAATATAATATCAGACCAATTTACCCAGAATACAATGCTGTATCAGAACAATTTACCCAGAATGCAATACAAAATCAAAACAATTTACACAGAAAACAATGCTGTATCAGAACAATTTACCCAGAATGCAATACAGAATCAAAACAATTTACCCATAATACAATGCTGTGTCAATAATTTACCCAGAATGCAATGCTGTGTCAAAACAATTTACCCAGAATGCAATGCTGTGTCAAAACTATATCCAGAATACAATACAATATCAGAACACAAAATACAAATTTATAATGGAAGACAGTAATCCACTTTGCACTTTTTTGATAAAAAAATTAAGTGTTTTACAAACATGCCCTTAAATTATTAGGATTTTTAACGGTACTACACTTTCAATTTCAATTTAAAGTTTAATGAGTGTCAACATATGCCACACCCATTTTGAAAAAGAATAAAAAATATTTTTAAAATGATAGTTTAAGTGTACATAAAGCAGTTTAAACACTGGTACATAACTACTGAAGCCCAAAACATATAGAAATTTTACTAAATGATTTTATTAGTTTATAATTTTTCCAATCAATTAAGATTGGTAATTAACTGTTAGACCAAAGGATATCTTATAATCAATTACTGGTACAGAAATCTTTTCACTGCTGGGTGGGTCTCTACTAAGAAGTTAGAAACCATTATTTCTCTATTATAAATATTTGATCACACATTTGTGTATTTAAACTGTTCAAGTACTACTCTTCATGTGTATATATGCAGTTCATTGAAAATAAGATGATTGTTTGCCTTGCTGCTTTGTAAGTTCTTATAAAGAATATTCTAGCTTATATTTTGGGGTTCATGTAGGGCAATCCCTTAGGTACATTTAATTTGCTACAATAATGAAGAAGAAACTGCAAATTTCTTTCTTCTAGTCACAACAGGCAACATGTTGTAATATTATTAGACAAACTGATTTGTCAAACACAACAGCATGTTATGTTTCCACTACTAGTATCTGATTTATGCTGTAAATATAGTGATTTTGCCAAGTTTTAGAGAAAGTAGACCAAACATTGCTAATATTTGCCTATCTGTCAGTTGTAGCTACTTTGATAACCTTTTTGTTTGACTCTTGATAATGATCTGTACATAACAGTCTGGTCCAGATATGAGGAAGCAATGCCAAAGTTTGGTTTCTACTAGGTTATTAATGTAAATTATTTGTAATTACATATTATACCAGTTATAATTTTACAGCACTAGACAGCAGTTTCAAAATACAATTCCTCATCAGTAGTACTTTGACCAAAATTGTGAAGATTAATTCTGAGTTATGTCTCAAATTCCAATTTCCTTTTATATTCAAATTAGTTTCCATTGAATGTTTTATACCATAATATATGGCACCACAAACATTTAAACAAAATGGTATCATGACCATATACCAGGTTTTGTAGGTCTGTTTCTCTTAAAGTCATGCATGTTAGAGAACTACTATAGAATTAAGTAGCAATACAGCGCACTATTTACTTTATTCTTAAAATAAAAACATCAAAGGCATATTTATTTATTTTATATTTGATGCATTAGGATCAGTATAATATCTTAAATCTGTCCACTGTTTTACCTGTCGGTTTTACAGGTAGATTAAAATGGAATTTAAATATCTTTAGATAGTACTCTGCAGTCCTTGTAAATGGTCCCTGTAAACATGTCACTGTTTTAAAACTTATCTGTCCAGGTGATGGGAATCTAATTATGACAAGTATGTTAAGGTAATGCAGGTAACTACTTGTTCTGACACTTAGACATTTGAAGAATTTGTATATAGTTATATTATTAAATATGATTTTGATTAACTTAACAGACGCCTGATTTACAAAATGCTGTCAGATCACCTGCAGCCATTCTTCACTTCCCTCCCTTACCTAAGAATTGACATCTCAGCATCATCAGCTTCAGTGTCAATGTCCAATCTTAAAATTTTTTTTCAAAACGTTTTTGATGGACTTGGTGTGCTCTGAGCTGCAAAGTTCTGGAAACTTTTTGTTTACGATCATAATATTGTATTTATGTTATATGGAAAACCAAAGCACCCAGATTGAAAAAAATCCCTAAAAATAAATGTTTAGTCAGTTCCTAAAAGCTCAGTTATGTAAAAAACAAAACAAAACAAAACCAAAATATCCTTGATCTCTGGCAAATGTGGTTTTCTGCTGTGCCACATGATACCCCCAAATGTTTGTAAAGAATAATAATTTTTTCCATTAAATAAGGAATCATATCAGTTCACATTTTCCTGTAAAAGCATCTTTTCTAGGAATTTGAAAAGTTTTCCAAAATGTTCCACACAAAAGCATTAAGGATGCTGATCATATATGGAAAGCAGTGAATCTCATTCTTTGTTTTACTCTTTGAGATTTGTACATAACTGTACTATTAGAGTGTGTTTATATTATATGTTCCTAGAATAACATTTTATTGGAAAATGTCGTTTGTGATTATTTATCATTCTGTACAAATGTCAATCATTATTTCTGTTAAAAAAACAAACTTTCAGAGGTTATTTAGAAGTTCATTACCAACGGTATAATATAAACTGACTTATATAAACTATTTAGATATTAAGCTTTTGAGACTTTTCCTGCTTTAGTTATTTTAACTTGTGTTACAACATCACAACTTGACAACTAAATTATATTAATTATCAGTCAGTCATTGACTACATTAAGATCTCTGATATTGTGACTCGGAAATCACACTGAGAGATAATTGTCCAGCGATATTTTATAGATAATTAAATCTTAAATCATTAATGTATTATAGCCATATCAAAGCTTAATCCTAATTCAGATTAACTATCTACCCAGAAATAATGAAAATGAAACGAGGTAATTTATATAAAAATGTCTGTGTATTCATTGATAAGTTATACAAGAGGTTATTATAGAGTAATAAAGAAGTAATAGTTGTGTGAGAGGATGCTATTGCTACCATCACCGGTAACCAACACAGAGTTTGTTGTTATTTTGATGTTGAACTGTTCAGTCACCCCAACATTAACTTTAACATTTGTATTATTATTATATTACCTTATATGGACATAGGGTTGATTTGTGTTTAGTGAGGGGATAGATATATAAAACATTAAAAAGATCTTGACGTGACTAGAAATGATTTCTTTAAGTGAAAATATGCCAACGTAATCATTGTAACACAAAGCCAGTGGTGTTTACGTAATATATATATATCACAATGCTTGTGTGTTTGAAATATTTGAAAAATTTAATTTTGATTTTAAAATATCTTGACTTTTTATGGCTCAGTTTCATAATAAATGATTTTTTAAAAGCTTTTTCATACTTAAGGTGCCCATGTGCAGATCAATATAATCTTGTTTTCTTATGCACAGTATAGAGCATGTTAGCAATAAATACCTGAATTTTATATTACATTACATGTATAAGTAGTTTGATCTACCAGGTATCCATGATAGAAAATACAGGTGTATATCACAGGTGAAATATAACTAAAGCTTGTGTATCACCAAGGCAACAGAGGTCATCAACCCTTACACATTTCATTCCTTTTACCCAGAAAGTATGCTGGTCTTTATAAGCAGGTGATTGTCCTACAAAGTGACCTTGAAGGAAGGTTGACTTAAAAAACGTCCACAGATCGCTCTCACCGGAAAAGTCAATCAGACATTTTTATGACCTTGTCCCAAGGTCAAGGTCATTCATCCATCATCTCTGTGTGCTTGTTAAAACGGCATTTTTTTCCTTTTCATTAAAATTGATAATTTATTGATTAGAATTTTCTTTGTTTTTACAGAAAATGATGATGTCAAAAGAACTACACTTCGAGAACTCAAAATGCTACGCACCCTCAAACAGGAAAATATCGTTGAACTTAGAGAGGCATTCCGACGCAAAGGAAAGCTGTACCTAGTCTTTGAATATGTTGAAAGAGTAAGTTTGTTTTTCCCTTGGAAATATTATTCATGATGATTTTCAACCCCTTTCTCCTAAATAGTAATAGCTTTGTAACTACACTAGTCCTTATGATAACACTCCAAACCACAATTTTGTGTGTTGCTGTATGCTAAAAAAGACCCCTCTGAAAGTATGGCACCTAATTTAACTAGCATGACTAAAAATGATTGAAACAGAATGATCAAATTAAACTTGAATTTACTACCGTAATTATCTGATTCACCTTGAATGATTTTATATTTTAACTAAGCAGGAAATAAATGCAAGCTTAAAACTCTTATCCTAAGCCTTCATGAATTCTAATTCTTCTGAATGGTTTTAATTCCTGCTTTTATTGTATAGTTAAAAGCATTGCTACAATCAATACTTGATTTCAAAAGAGAATTTCCAATTCATTTAATTATATTTAGATTTGATGTTCCAACTATTTTGTCACATGCAATATATGTAAACAAGTAATGTTTTAAAAAACAAACTAAAGATCAAATCATTTCCATTATGTAAGTGAGGATGAGTACCAGACTACCAGCATGTCAGAAATAAAATGATTTTGTAATTTGTATTCAGGAAACAGTTTTTTGAAGATTAGAACAAATGACATAGAATAGCTTTTAAATCCTGATTTATTTGTTGTCAAGGATTGTACATGGTATTTAAATAATGTATCTATGGTTCTTGTGATGTAACCATGGTTTTTGTGGTATGCTGCTTTGGTTACATTCCTTTGTAGTGCTTTTTTATCTGAATTAGACTAAATCTTGCACCTTTTCCCCTTACAGTCAAACCTGTCTATATATACCAATCTAAGGAAAACTGTAAATGTGGCCATTGTTCACAGGTGGCCCTTAAATAGAGGGTTCAAATAACATAAAGACCAAATGGGATAAAATTTTACTGGCCTTTAAAAGCAGATGGCCCTTGTATGGAGGTGACCTTTAAGCAGGTTTGCCATTCTTGATGCAAGTGCATAAAGATTAGAATCCAGACATGTTGTAGTGGGTCATACTGTTTGTGTGGTTTATATCACCCTGGAGATGTTAGGAGTACTTATAGATAATTAAATTAATGATGGAAATGGTACATAGGGTTGTGTCATTTTATCCTATTTATTATACCCCCTGCAAACTAGTTTGAGGTGGGGGGTATATAGGAATTATCATGTCTGTCTGTCTGTCCATGTAAAATCTGTCTGGGCAACATCTCATAGCTGCTTTGGACAACTGTCATAAAACTTTACACGAGTAATAGGTGTGTCATGACCTTTGAACCAAGGTCAAATCATAAAGGTCAAGGTCTTGGGAAAACATTAAATATTGGGGGATGGGGTATTTGGTATCTATCTCAAGAGACAGTTCTAGTTAAGAACTAGTGAGGTAGTAACAGTTTTACTCTTTTCACTGACCTTTTCATATTTCCATCCATCTACATTTCTATATTTGTATAGCTGTTTATTGGTCTGTCTATCAATAATATATATGTGTATCTGACTTCCTTGCATTGATCAAACCATTACTGAAAGACTTCTATACCATTACCAACTTTGAGGTGTAGTATAGTAGTAAGTTTAGTTTTACTTGTTTAGAGATCATCAGAGTTACTGATTATCATTGGTGTTTGTTTTGTAGAACATGCTAGAACTACTAGAGGAACTGCCTAATGGTGTGCCTTTAGAAAAAGTAAGAAGTTACACATACCAGCTATGTAAAGCCATAAGATGGTGTCATTCTCAGGATATTATACACAGAGGTAAAGATAGTAAAAGTGGTGTGCCACATGATATAAACAACTGACTTCCTTTATTTATATCTCTTACCAATTAGTGGATTTCTTGGTTTGTGTCTGATATGTTTTAAAGACTCCCATGTTAATATTTGGGACCTTGGTCTAAAGCATGTACTTATAAATAACAGCACCTCTTACTGCATATCAGTCAACTTGCTGAAGGTTGGTTTTTTTCTAGGTACCTCAGTTTCTTCTACTATCCCAGAACTGACCACCTCCATCATATAAGTGAAAGAGTCTTGACTATGGTGTAAAATGCCATTATTCCATTCCACTCTACTCCAGCTCAGTTTTTAAATTTTCCCACAAACCTAACTTATTTAAATTTTATACTTCTTATTATTTATACATTGTATATTGATTTTAACACCTTTTTTATTTGAACTAACAAGTTACAATATCCATACCAATCACCATATTTATCTTAGTGATTGGACTTGAATACCTTTGTTTGTATTCATTTATTCATTTTAATTTATATCCGATACTCAACCAAATCACTTGTACATTACACTAATAAAATACAACTTGCTCTACCAAATCACCTATAAATCCTGGTAATAGAATACACCCTGAGTATGGACTTATTTGTCATGTAGATATGTTCTCCAGCTTTGATATATTCTGTTAACGTGTAAATGAGTTATAAAATTGAATTATTGACATGTGTAATATGCATTAAAAATGTAGTTTGATTATTGATTATGTAGAAATCTTGTGTAATCCTGGTTAGCTTTATAAATCACCAGGAAGTCATTACTGTAATGTGATCAGAGCTTTAACTTCTAATTACGTCGTTATAACTGCTGTTTACTTGTGTTCTTTGTCCACACGACATAAAAACAAAAATAATAAAAATTCTTGAAAAGATCATAAAGACACGCTTCATTGACTTTGTAGTATGTAGTATGCATATTGAGATTATTAAGAAATCAATCTCAAACTTCTATAGTGTTTATACAAGACGTCTTTCTTTGTACATACAGTAAAACCTCGATTCATCGCCATCATTTGTTCATTCAAATTTTGGCATTATAAAAGGGTTTGGCGATAAATTGGGGGAGGCGGATAAAGAAAAACATAAACAAAATGGATTTTGGATATATTATATTATTACCTTCAAAAGTAACCACAAAACAAGAACATACCAAGGGGCTTAAACAATTAACGGTCAAGGTTAGAGAAAGTTAACTTAAAAAGTAACCACAATACAAGAATTTACCATACCAAGGGGCTTAAACAATTAAAGGTCAAGGTTAGAGGTCAAAGTTCATGTGTGATCGCTTGTTCATTTAAGAAATAAAGACAATTGTATTGTTAGTTATCGTGGTATAACTAAGAATGGCCTTTCGCAAATTGAAGGAAATGCAAAGCATTTCATGATAAATTTACAAAAGGCCATTCTTAGTTATACCACAATAACTAACAATACAATTGTCTTTATTTCTTATTTTTTCAATATTTCGATGGTACTCCACTGTGTTAATGACAAATGGAAACGCTGATGATACTGTCAACGTAAAAAATAGTACAGACTTTTCCTTCTTTATGATTTTTTATTGAATAATTACAAATTGGTTTACATTCTGGTGTTAAAAATGAACGTGCAATTTGAAAACGTAGAATTTGTGAGTATACCTGACTGAAGTTATTGGGCGTAGTGTGAATATCTTTGGGTTTCCCGTTTTTAATGTTACGTGCAACGTCAAAGTGGGGATCTAGAAACCCGTTGACACACAGATTGTCAACAAAGCCGGAACTACTTTCTATTGGCTGATAACATATAGTGTTATCGAAGTTGTAACAATGGAATGGTAAATATTCCTTTATAAATTTTATACATGCAGGTATTATTATATAAAAATTTCATCTAAACAATTTTCTATACTTAATTTCTCATTTGAAGGTCAAGGTCAAAAGTTAAAAAAAATATAAAAAGTCATATTTTGTACAAATGTTGATCGCTATTTTGCGACAAAAGGATATTTTGAGTAGCTTGGCAGTTCCAACCTTTGTTTATTTTATATTTTATTGAATTATTTTTTTATTACAGATATAAAGCCAGAAAATTTACTAATAAGTAAAAACGACATTTTAAAACTTTGTGACTTTGGTAAGTATTATGACTCATATTTGATTACTTACAGTGTTAAATGTTCCTGTGACTATAATCGGCTTTATGTTAACATAGACTTATTTCAGCAATTTTCCTCAACATAAGTAAATTTATTTTAGCACTGACTTTCTGTGTTCTCTCTGAGTTTCTGTAAGACCATATATTAGACATCATAACTACATTGGGTGTCCTTAATTGGGACCTTATGGACTTATATCCAGCGTCACAGTATAAATGGCATGATAAAGAATATATAAGCACATTGCATTAGTATAAAATACAGCAAATAGCTAGCAATGTCTTGATACAAGTAAAAGATTTGGACATGAAATCCCATTATTCTCATACTTAGCTGACACATTATGCATCTTTAAAATTTCAAGCTTTTCCTATGTCTCTTTAAGCTAATAAAATGATATCTAATTTGAATACTTTTGTATTTTGCAGGATTTGCTAGAAGTATAAATGGTGGTTTAGTAGGTGTATATACAGATTATGTAGCCACTAGATGGTACAGATCTCCTGAATTATTACTTGGGTATGTATATAATGATATACAATACATGTCTGTACAATATTATGTACAATTGATAGTTGAGTTGAGTTAAGTAATGATGTTTAAGAATGAGGTAAGAATATTTTACTTATATGGAGACATTGCCAGCTATAGGCGAATGTGCAGAAATTTTGCCTGTGCGTTGCATTGATGGCATTTTACAGCAGGGTTCTTTATGGTGCCAAGCCTACCAAGACACAGGACCTCGTTTATTTTAAGTTCCCATCCGAAAGAACTGTGACTTACATTTTATGATGTTGAGTGCCGAGTCACTACCCACTTTTAAGTCTTGGATCAAACCTGGTCAGAGTTCAAACCAACGACCTCCCACATACGGAGCAAGCACTCTACCAACTCAGCAACAAGTTGTTTGATAGAATTGAGAATATATGAAAATTACTGTAGATTGTGTAAATGTACTATTTTGACTGAATTATTTGTTTTAGTACTACATTGTACACTTTATTTTTCTCTGTCATTTTGAATCTGGCCCCGGTTTAACTAAGATTTTCCTTAACTTAAATTTATCATATTTTGGCAAGCTCTTTTTGGAACTACGAACAAATATTTTTGTCAAAACTTAATGCAGATGTCAAAAGCTTGATGTCATCTTTAAAATGACACTTTAAAGTCCCTAATATCTTAACAATTAACAAAATTATAAAGGTTTTTAATTTGCCAGTTTTAAGTTAAGGAAAATCTTAAGAAATGATTGTGAAACCATGGTAGTAAAGGTTTTGCCAAATAAACTAATTTTTTTATATGTCCGATCATTTTATATTTTTAATATTAAAACCTGTATGTGGTAATTGTTATTTCAAAATAAATAAGTCTAATGTATTGTTTTCAGTGCTGCTTATGGTAAAGCTGTAGATATCTGGTCAATAGGATGCATTTTAGGTGAATTAAGTGATGGTCAGCCATTATTTCCTGGTGAAAGTGAAATTGACCAGTTGTATGTCATACAAAAGGTCATAGGTCAACTTCCAGCTGTCCAAATGAACATGTTTTATAACAATCCCAGATTTTCTGGTTTGAAGGTATGTACGATCAGTAATTACTTGTCCAGAAAGAAAGGGAAGTAACTGATAACTGTTCATTCAAAGTAGAGGTCCTCTTCTATTGTCTGTGAAGTAAATCATTTTAGTTTGTCTGTACCAGAAGCTCATGACATACCATTTGAACTTCTCCTTTGGTATCCAATTAAGTTTTTTGATTGACTAGAGTTACTTATGAGCTACACCACATTTTTGATTGACTAGAGTTACATATGAGCTACACCACATTTTTGATTGACTAGAGTTACATATGAGCTACATCACATTTTTTGATTGACTAGAGTTACATATGAGCTACACCACATTTTTGATTGACTAGAGTTACATATGAGCTACACTACATTTTCTGATTGACTAGAGTTACTTATGAGCCACACTACATTTTTGATTGTCTAGAGTTACATATGAGCTACACTACATTTTCTGATTGACTAGAGTTACATATGAGCCACACTACATTTTTGATTGACTAGAGTTATATATGAGCCACACTACATTTTTGATTGACTAGAGTTACATATGAGCTACACTACATTTTTGATTGACTAGAGTTATATATGAGCCACACTACATTTTTGATTGACTAGAGTTATATATGAGCCACACTACATTTTCTGATTGACTAGAGTTACATATGAGCCACACTACATTTTTGATTGACTAGAGTTACATATGAGCTACACCACGTTTTTTGATTGACTAGAGTTACTTATGAGCTACACCACATTTTTTGATTGACTAGAGTTACATATGAGCTACACTACATTTTTGATTGACTAGAGTTATATATGAGCCACACTACATTTTCTGATTGACTAGAGTTACATATGAGCCACACTACATTTTTGATTGACTAGAGTTACATATGAGCTACACTACATTTTTGATTGACTAGAGTTATATATGAGCCACACTACATTTTCTGATTGACTAGAGTTACATATGAGCCACACTACATTTTTGATTGACTAGAGTTACATATGAGCCACACTACATTTTTGATTGACTAGAGTTACATATGAGCTACACCACATTTTTTGATTGACTAGAGTTACATATGAGCTACACCACATGTTTTGATTCACTAGAGTTACATATGAGCTACATCACTTTTTTGATTGACTAGAGTTACATATGAGCTACACCACATTTTTGATTGACTAGAGTTACCTATGAGCTACACCACATGTTTTGATTGACTAGAGTTACATATGAGCCACACTAAATTTTTGATTGACTAGAGTTACATATGAGCTACACTACATTTTTGATTGACTAGAGTTACATATGAGCTACACCACATTCTTTGATTGACTAGAGTTACATATGAGCTACACCACATTTATTGATTGACTAGAGTTACATATGAGCCACACTACATTTTTGATTGACTAGAGTTATATATGAGCCACACTACATTTTTGATTGACTAGAGTTACATATGAGCTACACTACATTTTTGATTGACTAGAGTTACATATGAGCTACACCACATTCTTTGATTGACTAGAGTTACATATGAGCTACACCACATTTATTGATTGACTAGAGTTATATATGAGCCACTACATTTTTGATTGACTAGAGTTACATATGAGCTACACCACATTTTTGATTGACTAGAGTTACATATGAGCTACACCACGTTTTTTGATTGACTAGAGTTACATATGAGCTACATCACGTTTTTTGATTGACTAGAGTTACATATGAGCTACACCACGTTTTTTGATTGACTAGAGTTACATATGAGCTACACCACATTTTTGATTGACTAGAGTTACATATGAGCTACACCACATTTTTGATTGACTAGAGTTACCTATGAGCTACACCACATGTTTTGATTGACTAGAGTTACATATGAGCTACACTACATTTTTGATTGACTAGAGTTACATATGAGCTACACTACATTTTTGATTGACTAGAGTTACATATGAGCTACACTACATTTTTGATTGACTAGAGTTACATATGAGCCACACCACATTTTTTGATTGACTAGAGTTACATATGAGCCACACTACATTTTTGATTGACTAGAGTTACATATGAGCTACACTACATTTTTGATTGACTAGAGTTACATATGAGCTACACCACATTCTTTGATTGACTAGAGTTACATATGAGCTACACCACATTTATTGATTGACTAGAGTTACATATGAGCTACACCACATTCTTTGATTGATTAGAGTTACATATGAGCTACACCACATTTATTGATTGACTAGAGTTACATATGAGCTACACCACGTTTTTTGATTGACTAGAGTTACATATGAGCTACACCACATTTATTGATTGACTAGAGTTACATATGAGCCACACTACATTTTTGATTGACTAGAGTTATATATGAGCCACACTACATTTTCTGATTGACTAGAGTTACATATGAGCTACACTACATTTTTGATTGACTAGAGTTACATATGAGCTACACCACATTCTTTGATTGACTAGAGTTACATATGAGCTACACCACATTTATTGATTGACTAGAGTTATATATGAGCCACACTACATTTTTGATTGACTAGAGTTACATATGAGCTACACCACATTTTTTGATTGACTAGAGTTACATATGAGCTACACCACGTTTTTGATTGACTAGAGTTACCTATGAGCTACATCACGTTTTTTGATTGACTAGAGTTACATATGAGCTACACCACGTTTTTTGATTGACTAGAGTTACATATGAGCTACACCACATTTTTGATTGACTAGAGTTACATATGAGCTACACCACATTTTTGATTGACTAGAGTTACATATGAGCTACACCACATGTTTTGATTGACTAGAGTTACCTATGAGCTACACCACATGTTTTGATTGACTAGAGTTATATATGAGCCACACTACATTTTCTGATTGACTAGAGTTACATATGAGCCACACTACATTTTTGATTGACTAGAGTTACATATGAGCTACACTACATTTTTGATTGACTAGAGTTATATATGAGCCACACTACATTTTCTGATTGACTAGAGTTACATATGAGCCACACTACATTTTTGATTGACTAGAGTTACATATGAGCCACACTACATTTTTGATTGACTAGAGTTACATATGAGCTACACCACATTTTTTGATTGACTAGAGTTACATATGAGCTACACCACATGTTTTGATTGACTAGAGTTACATATGAGCTACATCACTTTTTTGATTGACTAGAGTTACATATGAGCTACACCACATTTTTGATTGACTAGAGTTACCTATGAGCTACACCACATGTTTTGATTGACTAGAGTTACATATGAGCTACATCACTTTTTTGATTGACTAGAGTTACATATGAGCTACACCACATTTTTGATTGACTAGAGTTACCTATGAGCTACACCACATGTTTTGATTGACTAGAGTTACATATGAGCCACACTAAATTTTTGATTGACTAGAGTTACATATGAGCTACACTACATTTTTGATTGACTAGAGTTACATATGAGCTACACCACATTCTTTGATTGACTAGAGTTACATATGAGCTACACCACATTTATTGATTGACTAGAGTTACATATGAGCCACACTACATTTTTGATTGACTAGAGTTATATATGAGCCACACTACATTTTTGATTGACTAGAGTTACATATGAGCTACACTACATTTTGATTGACTAGAGTTACATATGAGCTACACCACATTCTTTGATTGACTAGAGTTACATATGAGCTACACCACATTTATTGATTGACTAGAGTTATATATGAGCCACACTACATTTTTGATTGACTAGAGTTACATATGAGCTACACCACATTTTTTGATTGACTAGAGTTACATATGAGCTACACCACGTTTTTTGATTGACTAGAGTTACATATGAGCTACATCACGTTTTTTGATTGACTAGAGTTACATATGAGCTACACCACGTTTTTTGATTGACTAGAGTTACATATGAGCTACACCACATTTTTGATTGACTAGAGTTACATATGAGCTACACCACATTTTTGATTGACTAGAGTTACCTATGAGCTACACCACATGTTTTGATTGACTAGAGTTACATATGAGCTACACTACATTTTTGATTGACTAGAGTTACATATGAGCTACACTACATTTTTGATTGACTAGAGTTACATATGAGCTACACTACATTTTTGATTGACTAGAGTTACATATGAGCCACACCACATTTTTTGATTGACTAGAGTTACATATGAGCCACACTACATTTTTGATTGACTAGAGTTACATATGAGCTACACTACATTTTTGATTGACTAGAGTTACATATGAGCTACACCACATTCTTTGATTGACTAGAGTTACATATGAGCTACACCACATTTATTGATTGACTAGAGTTACATATGAGCTACACCACATTCTTTGATTGATTAGAGTTACATATGAGCTACACCACATTTATTGATTGACTAGAGTTACATATGAGCTACACCACGTTTTTTGATTGACTAGAGTTACATATGAGCTACACCACATTTATTGATTGACTAGAGTTACATATGAGCCACACTACATTTTTGATTGACTAGAGTTATATATGAGCCACACTACATTTTCTGATTGACTAGAGTTACATATGAGCTACACTACATTTTTGATTGACTAGAGTTACATATGAGCTACACCACATTCTTTGATTGACTAGAGTTACATATGAGCTACACCACATTTATTGATTGACTAGAGTTATATATGAGCCACACTACATTTTTGATTGACTAGAGTTACATATGAGCTACACCACGTTTTTTGATTGACTAGAGTTACATATGAGCTACATCACGTTTTTTGATTGACTAGAGTTACATATGAGCTACACCACCTTTTTTGATTGACTAGAGTTACATATGAGCTACACCACATTTTTGATTGACTAGAGTTACATATGAGCTACACCACATTTTTGATTGACTAGAGTTACCTATGAGCTACACCACATGTTTTGATTGACTAGAGTTACATATGAGCTACACTACATTTTTGATTGACTAGAGTTACATATGAGCTACACTACATTTTTGATTGACTAGAGTTACATATGAGCTACACCACATTCTTTGATTGACTAGAGTTACATATGAGCTACACCACATTTATTGATTGACTAGAGTTACATATGAGCTACACCACATTCTTTGATTGATTAGAGTTACATATGAGCTACACCACATTTATTGATTGACTAGAGTTACATATGAGCTACACCACGTTTTTTGATTGACTAGAGTTACATATGAGCTACACTACATTTTTGATTGACTAGAGTTACATATGAGCTACACCACGTTTTTTGATTGACTAGAGTTACATATGAGCTACACTACATTTTTGATTGACTAGAGTTACATATGAGCTACACTACATTTTTGATTGACTAGAGTTACATATGAGCTACACCACATTCTTTGATTGACTAGAGTTACATATGAGCTACACCACATTTATTGATTGACTAGAGTTACATATGAGCTACACTACATTTTTGATTGACTAGAGTTACATATGAGCTACACTATATTTTTGATTGACTAGAGTTACATATGAGCTACACTACATTTTTGATTGACTAGAGTTACATATGAGCTACACCACATTCTTTGATTGACTAGAGTTACATATGAGCTACACCACATTTATTGATTGACTAGAGTTACATATGAGCCACACTACATTTTTGATTGACTAGAGTTACATATGAGCCACACTACATTTTTGATTGACTAGAGTTACATATGAGCTACACCACATTTATTGATTGACTAGAGTTACATATGAGCCACACTACATTTTTGATTGACTAGAGTTACATATGAGCTACACCACATTTATTGATTGACTAGAGTTATATATGAGCCACACTACATTTTTGATTGACTAGAATTACATATGAGCCACACTACATTTTTGATTGACTAGAATTACATATGAGCCACACTACATTTTTGATTGACTAGAGTTACTTATGAGCTACACCACATTTTTGATTGACTAGAGTTACATATGAGCTTCACCACGTTTTTGATTGACTAGAGTTACATATGAGCTACACCACATTTTTGATTGACTAGAGTTACATATGAGCTACACCACATTTATTGATTGACTAGAGTTATATATGAGCCACACTACATTTTTGATTGACTAGAGTTACATATGAGCTACACCACATTTATTGATTGACTAGAGTTACATATGAGCCACACTACATTTTTGATTGACTAGAGTTACTTATGAGCTACACTACATTTTGATTGACTAGAGTTATATATGAGCCACACTACATTTTTGATTGACTAGAGTTACATATGAGCTTCACCACGTTTTTTGATTGACTAGAGTTACATATGAGCTACACTACATTTTTGATTGACTAGAGTTACATATGAGCTTCACCACATTCTTTGATTGACTAGAGTTACATATGAGCTACACCACATTTATTGATTGACTAGAGTTATATATGAGCCACACTACATTTTTGATTGACTAGAGTTACATATGAGCTACACACATTTTTTGATTGACTAGAGTTACATATGAGCTACACCACGTTTTTTGATTGACTAGAGTTACATATGAGCTACATCACGTTTTTGATTGACTAGAGTTACATATGAGCTACACCACGTTTTTTGATTGACTAGAGTTACATATGAGCTACACCACATTTTTGATTGACTAGAGTTACATATGAGCTACACCACATTTTTGATTGACTAGAGTTACCTATGAGCTACACCACATGTTTTGATTGACTAGAGTTACATATGAGCTACACTACAATTTTGATTGACTAGAGTTACATATGAGCTACACTACATTTTTGATTGACTAGAGTTACATATGAGCTACACTACATTTTTGATTGACTAGAGTTACATATGAGCCACACCACATTTTTTGATTGACTAGAGTTACATATGAGCCACACTACATTTTTGATTGACTAGAGTTACATATGAGCTACACTACATTTTTGATTGACTAGAGTTACATATGAGCTACACCACATTCTTTGATTGACTAGAGTTACATATGAGCTACACCACATTTATTGATTGACTAGAGTTACATATGAGCTACACCACATTCTTTGATTGATTAGAGTTACATATGAGCTACACCACATTTATTGATTGACTAGAGTTACATATGAGCTACACCACGTTTTTGATTGACTAGAGTTACATATGAGCTACACCACATTTATTGATTGACTAGAGTTACATATGAGCCACACTACATTTTTGATTGACTAGAGTTATATATGAGCCACACTACATTTTCTGATTGACTAGAGTTACATATGAGCTACACTACATTTTTGATTGACTAGAGTTACATATGAGCTACACCACATTCTTTGATTGACTAGAGTTACATATGAGCTACACCACATTTATTGATTGACTAGAGTTATATATGAGCCACACTACATTTTTGATTGACTAGAGTTACATATGAGCTACACCACATTTTTTGATTGACTAGAGTTACATATGAGCTACACCACGTTTTTGATTGACTAGAGTTACCTATGAGCTACATCACGTTTTTGATTGACTAGAGTTACCTATGAGCTACACCACATGTTTTGATTGACTAGAGTTACATATGAGCCACACTAAATTTTTGATTGACTAGAGTTACATATGAGCTACACTACATTTTTGATTGACTAGAGTTACATATGAGCTACACCACATTCTTTGATTGACTAGAGTTACATATGAGCTACACCACATTTATTGATTGACTAGAGTTACATATGAGCCACACTACATTTTTGATTGACTAGAGTTTATATGAGCCACACTACATTTTCTGATTGACTAGAGTTACATATGAGCTACACTACATTTTTGATTGACTAGAGTTACATATGAGCTACACCACATTCTTTGATTGACTAGAGTTACATATGAGCTACACCACATTTATTGATTGACTAGAGTATATGAGCCACACTACATTTTGATTGACTAGAGTTACATATGAGCTACACCACATTTTTGATTGACTAGAGTTACATATGAGCTACACCACGTTTTTGATTGACTAGAGTTACCTATGAGCTACATCACGTTTTTTGATTGACTAGAGTTACATATGAGCTACACCACGTTTTTTGATTGACTAGAGTTACATATGAGCTACACCACATTTTTTGATTGACTAGAGTTACATATGAGCTACACCACATTTTTGATTGACTAGAGTTACATATGAGCTACACCACATGTTTTGATTGACTAGAGTTACCTATGAGCTACACCACATGTTTTGATTGACTAGAGTTATATATGAGCCACACTACATTTTCTGATTGACTAGAGTTACATATGAGCCACACTACATTTTGATTGACTAGAGTTACATATGAGCTACACTACATTTTTGATTGACTAGAGTTATATATGAGCCACACTACATTTTCTGATTGACTAGAGTTACATATGAGCCACACTACATTTTTGATTGACTAGAGTTACATATGAGCCACCACTACATTTTTGATTGACTAGAGTTACATATGAGCTACACCACATTTTTTGATTGACTAGAGTTACATATGAGCTACACCACATGTTTTGATTGACTAGAGTTACATATGAGCTACATCACTTTTTGATTGACTAGAGTTACATATGAGCTACACCACATTTTTGATTGACTAGAGTTACCTATGAGCTACACCACATGTTTTGATTGACTAGAGTTACATATGAGCCACACTAAATTTTTGATTGACTAGAGTTACATATGAGCTACACTACATTTTTGATTGACTAGAGTTACATATGAGCTACACACATTCTTTGATTGACTAGAGTTACATATGAGCTACACCACATTTATTGATTGACTAGAGTTACATATGAGCCACACTACATTTTTGATTGACTAGAGTTATATATGAGCCACACTACATTTTGATTGACTAGAGTTACATATGAGCTACACTACATTTTTGATTGACTAGAGTTACATATGAGCTACACCACATTCTTTGATTGACTAGAGTTACATATGAGCTACACCACATTTATTGATTGACTAGAGTTATATATGAGCCACACTACATTTTGATTGACTAGAGTTACATATGAGCTACACCACATTTTTTGATTGACTAGAGTTACATATGAGCTACACCACGTTTTTTGATTGACTAGAGTTACATATGAGCTACATCACGTTTTTTGATTGACTAGAGTTACATATGAGCTACACCACGTTTTTTGATTGACTAGAGTTACATATGAGCTACACCACATTTTTGATTGACTAGAGTTACATATGAGCTACACCACATTTTGATTGACTAGAGTTACCTATGAGCTACACCACATGTTTTGATTGACTAGAGTTACATATGAGCTACACTACATTTTGATTGACTAGAGTTACATATGAGCTACACTACATTTTTGATTGACTAGAGTTACATATGAGCTACACTACATTTTTGATTGACTAGAGTTACATATGAGCCACACCACATTTTTGATTGACTAGAGTTACATATGAGCCACACTACATTTTTGATTGACTAGAGTTACATATGAGCTACACTACATTTTTGATTGACTAGAGTTACATATGAGCTACACCACATTCTTTGATTGACTAGAGTTACATATGAGCTACACCACATTTATTGATTGACTAGAGTTACATATGAGCTACACCACATTCTTTGATTGATTAGAGTTACATATGAGCTACACCACATTTATTGATTGACTAGAGTTACATATGAGCTACACCACGTTTTTTGATTGACTAGAGTTACATATGAGCTACACCACATTTATTGATTGACTAGAGTTACATATGAGCCACACTACATTTTGATTGACTAGAGTTATATATGAGCCACACTACATTTTCTGATTGACTAGAGTTACATATGAGCTACACTACATTTTTGATTGACTAGAGTTACATATGAGCTACACCACATTCTTTGATTGACTAGAGTTACATATGAGCTACACCACATTTATTGATTGACTAGAGTTATATATGAGCCACACTACATTTTTGATTGACTAGAGTTACATATGAGCTACACCACTTTTTTGATTGACTAGAGTTACATATGAGCTACATCACGTTTTTGATGACTAGAGTTACATATGCTACACCACCTTTTTGATTGACTAGAGTTACATATGAGCTACACCACATTTTTGATTGACTAGAGTTACATATGAGCTACACCACATTTTTGATTGACTAGAGTTACCTATGAGCTACACCACATGTTTTGATTGACTAGAGTTACATATGAGCTACACTACATTTTTGATTGACTAGAGTTACATATGAGCTACACTACATTTTTGATTGACTAGAGTTACATATGAGCTACACCACATTCTTTGATTGACTAGAGTTACATATGAGCTACACCACATTTATTGATTGACTAGAGTTACATATGAGCTACACCACATTCTTTGATTGATTAGAGTTACATATGAGCTACACCACATTTATTGATTGACTAGAGTTACATATGAGCTACACCACGTTTTTGATTGACTAGAGTTACATATGAGCTACACTACATTTTTGATTGACTAGAGTTACATATGAGCTACACCACGTTTTTTGATTGACTAGAGTTACATATGAGCTACACTACATTTTTGATTGACTAGAGTTACATATGAGCTACACTACATTTTTGATTGACTAGAGTTACATATGAGCTACACCACATTCTTTGATTGACTAGAGTTACATATGAGCTACACCACATTTATTGATTGACTAGAGTTACATATGAGCTACACTACATTTTTGATTGACTAGAGTTACATATGAGCTACACTATATTTTTGATTGACTAGAGTTACATATGAGCTACACTACATTTTTGATTGACTAGAGTTACATATGAGCTACACCACATTCTTTGATTGACTAGAGTTACATATGAGCTACACCACATTTATTGATTGACTAGAGTTACATATGAGCCACACTACATTTTTGATTGACTAGAGTTACATATGAGCCACACTACATTTTGATTGACTAGAGTTACATATGAGCTACACCACATTTATTGATTGACTAGAGTTACATATGAGCCACACTACATTTTTGATTGACTAGAGTTACATATGAGCTACACCACATTTATTGATTGACTAGAGTTATATATGAGCCACACTACATTTTTGATTGACTAGAATTACATATGAGCCACACTACATTTTGATTGACTAGAATTACATATGAGCCACACTACATTTTTGATTGACTAGAGTTACTTATGAGCTACACACATTTTTGATTGACTAGAGTTACATATGAGCTTCACCACATTTTTTGATTGACTAGAGTTACATATGAGCTACACCACATTTTTGATTGACTAGAGTTACATATGAGCTACACCACATTTATTGATTGACTAGAGTTATATATGAGCCACACTACATTTTTGATTGACTAGAGTTACATATGAGCTACACCACATTTATTGATTGACTAGAGTTACATATGAGCCACACTACATTTTTGATTGACTAGAGTTACTTATGAGCTACACTACATTTTTGATTGACTAGAGTTATATATGAGCCACACTACATTTTTGATTGACTAGAGTTACATATGAGCTTCACCACGTTTTTTGATTGACTAGAGTTACATATGAGCTACACTACATTTTTGATTGACTAGAGTTACATATGAGCTTCACCACATTCTTTGATTGACTAGAGTTACATATGAGCTACACCACATTTATTGATTGACTAGAGTTATATATGAGCCACACTACATTTTTGATTGACTAGAGTTACATATGAGCTACACCACATTTTTTGATTGACTAGAGTTACATATGAGCTACACCACGTTTTTTGATTGACTAGAGTTACATATGAGCTACATCACGTTTTTTGATTGACTAGAGTTACATATGAGCTACACCACGTTTTTTGATTGACTAGAGTTACATATGAGCTACACCACATTTTTGATTGACTAGAGTTACATATGAGCTACACCACATTTTTGATTGACTAGAGTTACCTATGAGCTACACCACATGTTTTGATTGACTAGAGTTACATATGAGCTACACTACAATTTTGATTGACTAGAGTTACATATGAGCTACACTACATTTTTGATTGACTAGAGTTACATATGAGCTACACTACATTTTTGATTGACTAGAGTTACATATGAGCCACACCACATTTTTGATTGACTAGAGTTACATATGAGCCACACTACATTTTTGATTGACTAGAGTTACATATGAGCTACACTACATTTTTGATTGACTAGAGTTACATATGAGCTACACCACATTCTTTGATTGACTAGAGTTACATATGAGCTACACCACATTTATTGATTGACTAGAGTTACATATGAGCTACACCACATTCTTTGATTGATTAGAGTTACATATGAGCTACACCACATTTATTGATTGACTAGAGTTACATATGAGCTACACCACGTTTTTTGATTGACTAGAGTTACATATGAGCTACACCACATTTATTGATTGACTAGAGTTACATATGAGCCACACTACATTTTTGATTGACTAGAGTTATATATGAGCCACACTACATTTCTGATTGACTAGAGTTACATATGAGCTACACTACATTTTTGATTGACTAGAGTTACATATGAGCTACACCACATTCTTTGATTGACTAGAGTTACATATGAGCTACACCACATTTATTGATTGACTAGAGTTATATATGAGCCACACTACATTTTTGATTGACTAGAGTTACATATGAGCTACACCACATTTTTTGATTGACTAGAGTTACATATGAGCTACACCACGTTTTTGATTGACTAGAGTTACCTATGAGCTACATCACGTTTTTGATTGACTAGAGTTACATATGAGCTACACCACGTTTTTTGATTGACTAGAGTTACATATGAGCTACACACATTTTTGATTGACTAGAGTTACATATGAGCTACACCACATTTTTGATTGACTAGAGTTACATATGAGCTACACCACATGTTTTTGATTGACTAGAGTTACTATGAGCTACACACATGTTTTGATTGACTAGAGTTATATATGAGCCACACTACATTTTTCTGATTGACTAGAGTTACATATGAGCCACACTACATTTTTGATTGACTAGAGTTACAATGAGCTACACTACATTTTTGATTGACTAGAGTTATATGAGCACACTACATTTTCTGATTGACTAGAGTTACATATGAGCACACTACATTTTTGATGACTAGAGTTACATATGAAGCCACACTACATTTTGATTGACTAGAGTTACATATGAGCTACACCACATTTTTGATTGACTAGAGTTACATATGAGCTACACACATGTTTTTTGATTGACTAGAGTTACATATGAGCTACATCACTTTTTTGATGACTAGAGTTACATATGAGCTACACCACATTTTTGATTGACTAGAGTTACTATGAGCTACACAATGTTTTGGATTGACTAGAGTACATATGAGCCACACTAAATTTTTGATTGACTAGAGTTACCTATGAGCTACACTACATTTTGATTGACTAGAGTTACATATGAGCTACACCACATTCTTGATTGACTAGAGTACATATGAGCTACACCACATTTATTGATTTGACTAGAGTTTACTATGAGCCACACTACATTTTTGATTGACTAGAGTTATATTATGAGCCACCACTACATTTTTGATTGACTAGAGTTACATATGAGCTACACTACATTTTTGATTGACTAGAGTTACATATGAGCTACACCACATTCTTTGATTGACTAGAGTTACATATGAGCTACACCACATTTATTGATTGACTAGAGTTATATATGAGCCACACTACATTTTTGATTGACTAGAGTTACATATGAGCTACACCACATTTTTGATTGACTAGAGTTACATATGAGCTACACCACGTTTTTTGATTTGACTAGAGTTACATATGAGCTACATCACGTTTTTGATTGACTAGAGTTACATATGAGCTACACCACGTTTTTTGATTGACTAGAGACATATGAGCTACACCACATTTTTGATTGACTAGAGTTACATATGAGCTACACACATTTTTGATTGACTAGAGTTACCTATGAGCTACACCACATTTTTGATTGATAGAGTTACATATGAGCTACACTACATTTTTGATTGACTAGAGTTACATATGAGCTACACTACATTTTGATTGACTAGAGTTACATATGAGCACACTACATTTTTGATTGACTAGAGTTACATATGAGCCACACCACATTTTTTGATTGACTAGAGTTACATATGAGCTACACTACATTTTTGATTGACTAGAGTTACATATGAGCTACACTACATTTTTGATTGACTAGAGTTAATATGAGCTACACATTCATTTTTGATTGACTAGAGTTACATATGAGCTACACCACATTTATTGATTGACTAGAGTTACATATGAGCTACCACCACATTCTTTGATGGACTAGAGTTACATATGAGCTACACCACATTTATTGATTGACTAGAGTTACATATGAGCTACACCACGTTTTTGATTGACTAGAGTTACATATGAGCTACACCACATTTATTGATTGACTGAGTTACATATGAGCCACACTACATTTTTGATTGACTAGAGTATATATGAGCACACTACATTTTCTGATTGACTAGAGTTACATATGAGCTACACACTACATTTTGATTGACTAGAGTTACATATGAGCTACACCACATTCTTTTGATTGACTAGAGTTACATATGAGCTACACCACATTTTTTGATTGACTAGAGTTATATATGAGCCACACTACATTTGATTGACTAGAGTTACATATGAGCTACACACGTTTTTTGATTGACTAGAGTTACATATGAGCTACATCACGTTTTTTTGATTGACTAGAGTTACATATGAGCTACACCACTTTTTTGATTGACTAGAGTACATATGAGCTACACCACATTTTTGATTGACTAGAGTTACATATGAGCTACACCACATTTTTGATTGACTAGAGTTACACTATGAGCTACACCAGTTTTGATTTGACTAGAGTTACATATGAGCTACACACATTTTTGATTGACTAGAGTTACATATGAGCTACACTAACATTTTTGATTGACTAGAGTTACATATGAGCTACACCACATTCTTTGATTGACTAGAGTTACATATGAGCTACACACATTTATTGATTGACTAGAGTTACATATGAGTACACCACATTCTTTGATTGATTAGAGTTACATATGAGTACACCACATTTATTGATTGACTAGAGTTACATATGAGCTACACCACGTTTTTTGATTGACTAGAGTTACATATTGAGCTACACTACATTTTTGATTGACTAGAGTTACATATGAGCTACACCACATTTTGATTGACTAGAGTTACATATGAGCTACACACATTTTTGATTGACTAGAGTTACATATTGAGCTACACTACATTTTTGATTGACTAGAGTTACATATGAGCTACACCACATTTTTGATTGACTAGAGTTACATATGAGCTACACACATTTATTGATGACTAGAGTTACATATGAGCTACACTACATTTTTGATTGACTAGAGTTACATATGAGCTACACTATATTTTTGATTGACTAGAGTTACATATGAGCACACTACATTTTTGATTGACTAGAGTTACATATGAGCTACACTACATTTTTGATTGACTAGAGTTACATATGAGCTACACACATTCTTTGATTGACTAGAGTTACATATGAGCTACACCACATTATTGATTGACTAGAGTTACATATGAGCCACACTACATTTTTGATTGACTAGAGTTACATATGAGCACACTACATTTTTGATTGACTAGAGTTACATATGAGCTACACCACATTTTTTGATTGACTAGAGTTACATATGAGCCACACTACATTTTTGATTGACTAGAGTTACATATGAGCTACACACATTTTTGATTGACTAGAGTTATATATGAGCCACACTACATTTTTGATTGACTAGAAGTTACATATGAGCACACTACATTTTGATTGACTAGAATTACATATGAGCACACTACATTTTGATTGACTAGAGTTACTTATGAGCTACACCACATTTTTGATTGACTAGAGTTACATATGAGCCACCACGTTTTTTGATTGACTAGAGTTACATATGAGCTACACCACATTTTTGATTGACTAGAGTTACATATGAGCTACACCACATTTTTGATTGACTAGAGTTATATATGAGCACACACATTTTTGATTGACTAGAGTTACATATGAGCTACACACATTTTTGATTGACTAGAGTTACATATGAGCACACACATTTTTGATTGACTAGAGTTACTTATGAGCTACACTACATTTTTGATTGACTAGAGTTATATATGAGCCACACTACATTTTTGATTGACTAGAGTTACATATGAGCTTCACCACTTTTTTGATTGACTAGAGTTACATATGAGCTACACTACATTTTTGATTGACTAGAGTTACATATGAGCTCACCACATTTTTGATTGACTAGAGTTACATATGAGCTACACCACATTTATTGATTGACTAGAGTTATATATGAGCCACACTACATTTTTGATTGACTAGAGTTACATATGAGCTACACCACATTTTTTGATTGACTAGAGTTACATATGAGCTACACCACATTTTTGATTGACTAGAGTTACATATGAGCTACACACGTTTTTTGATTGACTAGAGTTACATATGAGCTACACCACTTTTTTGATTGACTAGAGTTACATATGAGCTACACCACATTTTTGATTGACTAGAGTTACATATGAGCTACACCACATTTTTGATTGACTAGAGTTACCTATGAGCTACACCACGTTTTGATTGACTAGAGTTACATATGAGCTACACTACAATTTTGATTGACTAGAGTTACATATGAGCTACACTACATTTTTGATTGACTAGAGTTACATATGAGCTACACTACATTTTTGATTGACTAGAGTTACATATGAGCCTACACCACATTTTTTGATTGACTAGAGTTACATATGAGCCACACTACATTTTTGATTGACTAGAGTTACATATGAGCTACAATACATTTTTGATTGACTAGAGTTACATATGAGCTACACCACATTCTTTGATTGACTAGAGTTACATATGAGCTACACCACATTTATTGATTGACTAGAGTTACATATGAGCTACACACATTTTTGATTGACTAGAGTTACATATGAGCTACACCACATTTTTGATTGACTAGAGTTACATATGAGCTACACCACATTTTTGATTGACTAGAGTTACATATGAGCTACACCACATTTATTGATTGACTAGAGTTACATATGAGCACCACACTACATTTTGATTGACTAGAGTTATATATGAGCTACACTACATTTTTGATTGACTAGAGTTACATATGAGCTACACCACATTTTTGATTGACTAGAGTTACATATGAGCTACACCACATTTTTGATTGACTAGAGTTACATATGAGCTACACCACATTTTTGATTGACTAGAGTTATATATGAGCCACACTACATTTGTGATTGACTAGAGTTACATATGAGCTACACCACATTTTTGATTGACTAGAGTTACATATGAGCTACACCACATTTTTGATTGACTAGAGTTACTATGAGCTCACACGTTTTTTGATTGACTAGAGTTACATATGAGCTACACCACGTTTTTTGATTGACTAGAGTTACATATGAGACACACATTTTTGATTGACTAGAGTTACATATGAGCTACACCACATTTTTGATTGACTAGAGTTACATATGAGCTACACACAGTTTTGATTGACTAGAGTTACATATGAGCTACACCACATTTTTTGATTGACTAGAGTTATATATGAGCCACACTACATTTTTGATTGACTAGAGTTACATATGAGCCACCACTATTTTTGATTGACTAGAGTTACATATGAGCTACACTACATTTTTGATTGACTAGAGTTATATATGAGCACACTACATTTTCTGATTGACTAGAGTTACATATGAGCCACACTACATTTTTGATTGACTAGAGTTACATATGAGCCACACTACATTTTTGATTGACTAGAGTTACATATGAGCACACCACATTTTTTGATTGACTAGAGTTACATATGAGCTACACCACATGTTTTGATTGACTAGAGTTACATATGAGCTACATCACTTTTTTGATTGACTAGAGTTACATATGAGCTACACCACATTTTTGATTGACTAGAGTTACTATGAGCTACACCACATGTTTTGATTGACTAGAGTTACATATGAGCCACACTAAATTTTTGATTGACTAGAGTTACATATGAGCTCACTACATTTTTGATTGACTAGAGTTACATATGAGCTACACCACATTTTTGATTGACTAGAGTTACATATGAGCTACACCACATTTATTGATTGACTAGAGTTACATATGAGCACACTACATTTTTGATTGACTAGAGTTATATATGAGCACACTACATTTTTGATTGACTAGAGTTACATATGAGCTACACTACATTTTTGATTGACTAGAGTTACATATGAGCTACACCACATTCTTTGATTGACTAGAGTTACATATGAGCTACACACATTTATTGATTGACTAGAGTTATATATGAGCCACATACATTTTTGATTGACTAGAGTTACATATGAGCTACACCACATTTTTTGATTGACTAGAGTTACATATGAGCTACACCACGTTTTTTGATTGACTAGAGTTACATATGAGCTACATCACGTTTTTTGATTGACTAGAGTTACATATGAGCTACACCACGTTTTTGATTGACTAGAGTTACATATGAGCTACACCACATTTTTGATTGACTAGAGTTACATATGAGCTACACCACATTTTTGATTGACTAGAGTTACCTATGAGCTACACCACATGTTTTGATTGACTAGAGTTACATATGAGCTACACTACATTTTTGATTGACTAGAGTTACATATGAGCTACACTACATTTTTGATTGACTAGAGTTACATATGAGCTACACTACATTTTTGATTGACTAGAGTTACATATGAGCACACCACATTTTTTGATTGACTAGAGTTACATATGAGCCACACTACATTTTTGATTGACTAGAGTTACATATGAGCTACACTACATTTTTGATTGACTAGAGTTACATATGAGCTACACCACATTCTTTGATTGACTAGAGTTACATATGAGCTACACCACATTTATTGATTGACTAGAGTTACATATGAGCTACACCACATTCTTTGATTGATTAGAGTTACATATGAGCTACACCACATTTATTGATTGACTAGAGTTACATATGAGCTACACCACGTTTTTTGATTGACTAGAGTTACATATGAGCTACACCACATTTATTGATTGACTAGAGTTACATATGAGCCACACTACATTTTTGATTGACTAGAGTTATATATGAGCCACACTACATTTTCTGATTGACTAGAGTTACATATGAGCTACACTACATTTTTGATTGACTAGAGTTACATATGAGCTACACCACGTTTTTTGATTGACTAGAGTTACATATGAGCTACATCACGTTTTTTGATTGACTAGAGTTACATATGAGCTACATCACGTTTTTTGATTGACTAGAGTTACATATGAGCTACACCACCTTTTTTGATTGACTAGAGTTACATATGAGCTACACCACATTTTTGATTGACTAGAGTTACATATGAGCTACACCACTTTTTGATTGACTAGAGTTACTATGAGCTACACCACATGTTTTGATTGACTAGAGTTACATATGAGCTACACTACATTTTTGATTGACTAGAGTTACATATGAGCTACACTACATTTTTGATTGACTAGAGTTACATATGAGCTACACCACATTCTTTGATTGACTAGAGTTACATATGAGCTACACCACATTTATTGATTGACTAGAGTTACATATGAGCTACACCACATTCTTTGATTGATTAGAGTTACATATGAGCTACACCACATTTATTGATTGACTAGAGTTACATATGAGCTACACCACGTTTTTTGATTGACTAGAGTTACATATGAGCTACACTACATTTTTGATTGACTAGAGTTACATATGAGCTACACCACGTTTTTGATTGACTAGAGTTACATATGAGCTACACTACATTTTTGATTGACTAGAGTTACATATGAGCTACACTACATTTTGATTGACTAGAGTTACATATGAGCTACACCACATTCTTTGATTGACTAGAGTTACATATGAGCTACACCACATTTATTGATTGACTAGAGTTACATATGAGCTACACTACATTTTTGATTGACTAGAGTTACATATGAGCTACACTATATTTTTGATTGACTAGAGTTACATATGAGCTACACTACATTTTTGATTGACTAGAGTTACATATGAGCTACACCACATTCTTTGATTGACTAGAGTTACATATGAGCTACACCACATTTATTGATTGACTAGAGTTACATATGAGCCACACTACATTTTTGATTGACTAGAGTTACATATGAGCCACACTACATTTTTGATTGACTAGAGTTACATATGAGCTACACCACATTTATTGATTGACTAGAGTTACATATGAGCCACACTACATTTTTGATTGACTAGAGTTACATATGAGCTACACCACATTTATTGATTGACTAGAGTTATATGAGCCACACTACATTTTGATTGACTAGAATTACATATGAGCCACACTACATTTTTGATTGACTAGAATTACATATGAGCCACACTACATTTTTGATTGACTAGAGTTACTATGAGCTACACCACATTTTTGATTGACTAGAGTTACATATGAGCTTCACCACGTTTTTGATTGACTAGAGTTACATATGAGCTACACCACATTTTTGATTGACTAGAGTTACATATGAGCTACACCACATTTATTGATTGACTAGAGTTATATATGAGCCACACTACATTTTTGATTGACTAGAGTTACATATGAGCTACACCACATTTATTGATTGACTAGAGTTACATATGACCACACTACTTTTGATTGACTAGAGTTACTTATGAGCTACACTACATTTTTGATTGACTAGAGTTTATATGAGCCACACTACATTTTTGATTGACTAGAGTTACATATGAGCTTCACCACGTTTTTGATTGACTAGAGTTACATATGAGCTACACTACATTTTTGATTGACTAGAGTTACATATGAGCTTCACACATTCTTTGATTGACTAGAGTTACATATGAGCTACACCACATTTATTGATTGACTAGAGTTATATATGAGCCACACTACATTTTTGATTGACTAGAGTTACATATGAGCTACACCACATTTTTGATTGACTAGAGTTACATATGAGCTACACCACGTTTTTTGATTGACTAGAGTTACATATGAGCTACATCACTTTTTTGATTGACTAGAGTTACATATGAGCTACACCACGTTTTTTGATTGACTAGAGTTACATATGAGCTACACCACATTTTTGATTGACTAGAGTTACATATGAGCTACACCACATTTTTGATTGACTAGAGTTACCTATGAGCTACACCACATGTTTTGATTGACTAGAGTTACATATGAGCTACACTACATTTTTGATTGACTAGAGTTACATATGAGCTACACTACATTTTTGATTGACTAGAGTTACATATGAGCTACACTACATTTTTGATTGACTAGAGTTACATATGAGCCACACCACATTTTTTGATTGACTAGAGTTACATATGAGCCACACTACATTTTTGATTGACTAGAGTTACATATGAGCTACACTACATTTTTGATTGACTAGAGTTACATATGAGCTACACCACATTCTTTGATTGACTAGAGTTACATATGAGCTACACCACATTTATTGATTGACTAGAGTTACATATGAGCTACACCACATTCTTTGATTGATTAGATTACATATGAGCTACACCACATTTATTGATTGACTAGAGTTACATATGAGCTACACCACGTTTTTGATTGACTAGAGTTACATATGAGCTACACCACATTTATTGATTGACTAGAGTTACATATGAGCCACACTACATTTTTGATTGACTAGAGTTATATATGAGCCACACTACATTTTCTGATTGACTAGAGTTACATATGAGCTACACTACATTTTTGATTGACTAGAGTTACATATGAGCTACACCACATTCTTTGATTGACTAGAGTTACATATGAGCTACACCACTTTATTGATTGACTAGAGTTATATATGAGCCACACTACATTTTTGATTGACTAGAGTTACATATGAGCTACACCACATTTTTTGATTGACTAGAGTTACATATGAGCTACACCACGTTTTTGATTGACTAGAGTTACCTATGAGCTACATCACGTTTTTTGATTGACTAGAGTTACATATGAGCTACACCACGTTTTTTGATTGACTAGAGTTACATATGAGCTACACCACATTTTTGATTGACTAGAGTTACATATGAGCTACACCACATTTTTGATTGACTAGAGTTACATATGAGCTACACCACATGTTTTGATTGACTAGAGTTACCTATGAGCTACACCACATGTTTTGATTGACTAGAGTTATATATGAGCCACACTACATTTTCTGATTGACTAGAGTTACATATGAGCCACACTACATTTTTGATTGACTAGAGTTACATATGAGCTACACTACATTTTTGATTGACTAGAGTTATATATGAGCCACACTACATTTTCTGATTGACTAGAGTTACATATGAGCCACACTACATTTTTGATTGACTAGAGTTACATATGAGCCACACTACATTTTTGATTGACTAGAGTTACATATGAGCTACACCACATTTTTGATTGACTAGAGTTACATATGAGCTACACCACATGTTTTGATTGACTAGAGTTACATATGAGCTACATCACTTTTTTGATTGACTAGAGTTACATATGAGCTACACCACATTTTTGATTGACTAGAGTTACCTATGAGCTACACCACATGTTTTGATTGACTAGAGTTACATATGAGCCACACTAAATTTTTGATTGACTAGAGTTACATATGAGCTACACTACATTTTTGATTGACTAGAGTTACATATGAGCTACACCACATTCTTTGATTGACTAGAGTTACATATGAGCTACACCACATTTATTGATTGACTAGAGTTACATATGAGCCACACTACATTTTTGATTGACTAGAGTTATATATGAGCCACACTACATTTTTGATTGACTAGAGTTACATATGAGCTACACTACATTTTTGATTGACTAGAGTTACATATGAGCTACACCACATTCTTTGATTGACTAGAGTTACATATGAGCTACACCACATTTATTGATTGACTAGAGTTATATATGAGCCACACTACATTTTTGATTGACTAGAGTTACATATGAGCTACACCACATTTTTTGATTGACTAGAGTTACATATGAGCTACACCACGTTTTTTGATTGACTAGAGTTACATATGAGCTACATCACGTTTTTTGATTGACTAGAGTTACATATGAGCTACACCACGTTTTTTGATTGACTAGAGTTACATATGAGCTACACCACATTTTTGATTGACTAGAGTTACATATGAGCTACACCACATTTTTGATTGACTAGAGTTACCTATGAGCTACACCACATGTTTTGATTGACTAGAGTTACATATGAGCTACACTACATTTTTGATTGACTAGAGTTACATATGAGCTACACTACATTTTTGATTGACTAGAGTTACATATGAGCTACACTACATTTTTGATTGACTAGAGTTACATATGAGCCACACCACATTTTTTGATTGACTAGAGTTACATATGAGCCACACTACATTTTTGATTGACTAGAGTTACATATGAGCCACACTACATTTTTGATTGACTAGAGTTACATATGAGCTACACCACATTTTTGATTGACTAGAGTTACATATGAGCTACACCACATGTTTTGATTGACTAGAGTTACATATGAGCTACATCACTTTTTTGATTGACTAGAGTTACATATGAGCTACACCACATTTTTGATTGACTAGAGTTACCTATGAGCTACACCACATGTTTTGATTGACTAGAGTTACATATGAGCCACACTAAATTTTTGATTGACTAGAGTTACATATGAGCTACACTACATTTTTGATTGACTAGAGTTACATATGAGCTACACCACATTCTTTGATTGACTAGAGTTACATATGAGCTACACCACATTTATTGATTGACTAGAGTTACATATGAGCCACACTACATTTTTGATTGACTAGAGTTATATATGAGCCACACTACATTTTTGATTGACTAGGTTACATATGAGCTACACTACATTTTTGATTGACTAGAGTTACATATGAGCTACACCACATTCTTTGATTGACTAGAGTTACATATGAGCTACACCACATTTATTGATTGACTAGAGTTATATATGAGCCACACTACATTTTTGATTGACTAGAGTTACATATGAGCTACACCACATTTTTTGATTGACTAGAGTTACATATGAGCTACACCACGTTTTTTGATTGACTAGAGTTACATATGAGCTACATCACGTTTTTTGATTGACTAGAGTTACATATGAGCTACACCACGTTTTTTGATTGACTAGAGTTACATATGAGCTACACCACATTTTTGATTGACTAGAGTTACATATGAGCTACACCACATTTTTGATTGACTAGAGTTACCTATGAGCTACACCACATGTTTTGATTGACTAGAGTTACATATGAGCTACACTACATTTTTGATTGACTAGAGTTACATATGAGCTACACTACATTTTTGATTGACTAGAGTTACATATGAGCTACACTACATTTTTGATTGACTAGAGTTACATATGAGCCACACCACATTTTTTGATTGACTAGAGTTACATATGAGCCACACTACATTTTTGATTGACTAGAGTTACATATGAGCTACACTACATTTTTGATTGACTAGAGTTACATATGAGCTACACCACATTCTTTGATTGACTAGAGTTACATATGAGCTACACCACATTTATTGATTGACTAGAGTTACATATGAGCTACACCACATTCTTTGATTGATTAGAGTTACATATGAGCTACACCACATTTATTGATTGACTAGAGTTACATATGAGCTACACCACGTTTTTTGATTGACTAGAGTTACATATGAGCTACACCACATTTATTGATTGACTAGAGTTACATATGAGCCACACTACATTTTTGATTGACTAGAGTTATATATGAGCCACACTACATTTTCTGATTGACTAGAGTTACATATGAGCTACACTACATTTTTGATTGACTAGAGTTACATATGAGCTACACCACATTCTTTGATTGACTAGAGTTACATATGAGCTACACCACATTTATTGATTGACTAGAGTTATATATGAGCCACACTACATTTTTGATTGACTAGAGTTACATATGAGCTACACCACGTTTTTTGATTGACTAGAGTTACATATGAGCTACATCACGTTTTTTGATTGACTAGAGTTACATATGAGCTACACCACCTTTTTTGATTGACTAGAGTTACATATGAGCTACACCACATTTTTGATTGACTAGAGTTACATATGAGCTACACCACATTTTTGATTGACTAGAGTTACCTATGAGCTACACCACATGTTTTGATTGACTAGAGTTACATATGAGCTACACTACATTTTTGATTGACTAGAGTTACATATGAGCTACACTACATTTTTGATTGACTAGAGTTACATATGAGCTACACCACATTCTTTGATTGACTAGAGTTACATATGAGCTACACCACATTTATTGATTGACTAGAGTTACATATGAGCTACACCACATTCTTTGATTGATTAGAGTTACATATGAGCTACACCACATTTATTGATTGACTAGAGTTACATATGAGCTACACCACGTTTTTTGATTGACTAGAGTTACATATGAGCTACACTACATTTTTGATTGACTAGAGTTACATATGAGCTACACCACGTTTTTTGATTGACTAGAGTTACATATGAGCTACACTACATTTTTGATTGACTAGAGTTACATATGAGCTACACTACATTTTTGATTGACTAGAGTTACATATGAGCTACACCACATTCTTTGATTGACTAGAGTTACATATGAGCTACACCACATTTATTGATTGACTAGAGTTACATATGAGCTACACTACATTTTTGATTGACTAGAGTTACATATGAGCTACACTATATTTTTGATTGACTAGAGTTACATA
This sequence comes from Anadara kagoshimensis, assembly GCA_021292105.1. Lineage (NCBI taxonomy): Eukaryota > Metazoa > Mollusca > Bivalvia > Arcoida > Arcidae > Anadara > Anadara kagoshimensis. Next base: position 5,309,570 of record CM037873.1, read on the forward strand.
TGAGCTACACTACATTTTTGATTGACTAGAGTTACATATGAGCTACACCACATTCTTTGATTGACTAGAGTTACATATGAGCTACACCACATTTATTGATTGACTAGAGTTACATATGAGCCACACTACATTTTTGATTGACTAGAGTTACATATGAGCCACACTACATTTTTGATTGACTAGAGTTACATATGAGCTACACCACATTTATTGATTGACTAGAGTTACATATGAGCCACACTACATTTTTGATTGACTAGAGTTACATATGAGCTACACCACATTTATTGATTGACTAGAGTTATATATGAGCCACACTACATTTTTGATTGACTAGAATTACATATGAGCCACACTACATTTTTGATTGACTAGAATTACATATGAGCCACACTACATTTTTGATTGACTAGAGTTACTTATGAGCTACACCACATTTTTGATTGACTAGAGTTACATATGAGCTTCACCACGTTTTTTGATTGACTAGAGTTACATATGAGCTACACCACATTTTTGATTGACTAGAGTTACATATGAGCTACACCACATTTATTGATTGACTAGAGTTATATATGAGCCACACTACATTTTTGATTGACTAGAGTTACATATGAGCTACACCACATTTATTGATTGACTAGAGTTACATATGAGCCACACTACATTTTTGATTGACTAGAGTTACTTATGAGCTACACTACATTTTTGATTGACTAGAGTTATATATGAGCCACACTACATTTTTGATTGACTAGAGTTACATATGAGCTTCACCACGTTTTTTGATTGACTAGAGTTACATATGAGCTACACTACATTTTTGATTGACTAGAGTTACATATGAGCTTCACCACGTTTTTTGATTGACTAGAGTTACATATGAGCTACACTACTGTTCTCAATATCCACATACTTAGAGGAAGAGATGAATTTGTATCTTACCTTTAAACTTAATGTCTTAATTTTACATGGTAAGCTTATTATATCAAAATTTGTGTATTTATGATATAAGGCAGTATTTATGTGCAAGATTGCAAATTTTCACATAAAATAATGAACTTTGTGAGAAATGTTTTAAATTTTTGCTGTATTTTAATTTTTTGTTTTACAGTTTCCGTCTGTAAGCAGGCCACAGACTATACAGAAAAGATATCAGGGAATTCTTAGTGGGGTGCTTATAGATTTTATGGAAGTAAGTTTAGTTGTCTGATGATATTTAGTGCTTTAGACCTTTTACCAGTTTTATACTGCTAGATCACTGATATACCTATGTAGAATATTACTACAAATAGGTTAGGTCTCATACAACAGTTTGGTATTTTCATCCATGGTCTAAACATTAAAATTATCAAGAAAATCGCTGTGGTAACGAATTGTTGCCTGTAACAACTGGAAAATGATGATAAAATTAGAAAAAAATGTTTTAGTAAGGAAGATATGGTGTTATCATACTTGAATATATAAACTGCGTTAAATTGTGCCGTGTATGTACGAATCTCTGGCCAGCTCAACTTGACCCCGGTTGGTCTCATTGCAGCGTTTTGATAGTGCTATTTTTTGTACATCTGAGGTTACGTCATTTATCTCGAAAACGAGCTGTTAAGGGTTCGTGTTTTTTCCCCATATTTTGTAGTATTTTAAGCGAGCTTTCTGAAACACCAAAAAAATTTGACCTAATTTATATGTAGGGTTCCAAAAAATCTATTCAAACTTGAGGAAATTTGAAATTTTTTCAAACTTTTTTATGTTTTGAATGTTTTTTTCCCGCAATGTAGGGGGCGCCACGAGTAATACGCATATGCAAAATAAATCTTAGAGATATAGCTGTAGATATAAAAAAGAAATGGATAGTCTAACTTCAATAATGAATCTGTGATAAACTACGGAACTTGAGGTACAGGTTTTTCATGTGAGAGCAAGATGGAAACTGTTGTATGAGTCCTTACACAGTCGTACTGTGGCAGTAGTAGTGACACATGGTCATTATTTTGACTGTCACCAAAACCTGGGTTTTTTGTTGTTGTAGTTGTTTCACTATTCAATACTAAAATAAATTGAATAAAAATGTATGTTGATTTTGATATTTATAAACAAATAGACATAACATTGTTGAAGTTTTTTTCTCAAAGAACATTGGTGTCGATTTATAACTATCAAAATCTCAAAGCACTGAAACTATAGAGAAGGAAAAGTATATATATACCCCTCAGTATTTATTAGTTTGTTGCTTAGCTTATACCCATCTGGAGCACCCAGCCTCACTTAGAAGTTCACACATTAAACTAAATTTTTTAATTTTCAAAGTTTTTGAATTGTCATTTAAACATAGACCAGTATATTTGTTTTTGATTTATGTTGAGATTAAAAAGAAATGTGTTTATTTCTAATAATACCATTTTTTCTGATTGTAGAATACTCTGAAGCTTGAGCCGGATGACAGATTTTTTATAGATGAATGTTTAAATCACCCAGCATTCCAGACTGAACATCTACTAAATCGTAATCAACATGTGCCAATAAAACGTATTGCATCCAGTAAAAAGAGGAAAAGTGAATACTCAGATAACATAAACAGGTAAATACATATTAAATGATCAGAGTATAGAGCATGATTTAGAAAGAAAGGAGTGGTGAAGTGTATTTGGCTCAAGTCAAGATTCTTTTGCTCATATCGAGGCATTGAGTTCCTATTGACTCAGAGGGAACTTGAGTACCTAGAGAAAACCACTTTCTCACACTTTGATTGATGCAAGTGGGATTCAACCACTGTCGTATCCATAAGTATATGCTTTAGACCACTCGGCCACTGAGGCTCCAAGAAAGACAGAGAAAATTTATACCTGTAAAAACGATTTAGAACTTGTTTATAAAGACATTATCAGATTTTAGTTCATGTTTACTTATGTATGTATAATTAATCATTGATTTAAATTTGGTTTTTATTATTTTTTAGTGAAAATTTAAAAAATCTTCAGAAGAGTCGACCTGGTACAGGTGTGTCTGATGATCAGAAGCCATCACAAAATTATGGCAGCTACAATCCACAGGAAGAGAAAATGGACACTAGTGAAGATACGTATGGTCAGCCTCCTGTCCAGAGCAAATATCTCAAACAGGCTAAGAATGTGTCAAAAAGTAATGCCGATAAAATGGCCAATCAAAACAGTGATAACAAATTAACTAGGGACACTGTCGACAGAGTGACACAACAACAGTCAGATAGTAATAAACTTCAGAAAGAGACTGAAAGAACGGAGAAGTATAGTTCTCAGGATGTGAAACAAAATCAGCAAAAATACGGCTTAAAAGGGGGAGGGGGCGTGCCTAAAAATGTCAACAATATTCAGGATATGAAAAGTGGTGCAGAAAAAATGTATGATTATAAACAATCAAGGACGAATCAAGATAGTCGTCATTTGACATCATTTTCAGATTTTAGGATAGGTGGTTTAGTAGACAATAATTATGTGGACAATAGATCACCTTCACGTGTCACAGATCATAAAATGGAAGTTAGTTCCAGTAGTAGTGAAGACATAGAAGTAGTCCCAAGTTCAGTGGAAAATAAATACCTCAAATCTAAAGACAGGACTTATGATAATAGTGATGTAAGGTTTCCTAAACAAAACTATTCTCCAGAATCTACGCCACGAGATCCAAAGTCATTGTATGGGTCAAAATCTGGAACATACATGGTCACTTTACAAGCTCCTGGTAATTCTGATGATTCTCCTGAGGGCTCACCAAAGGGGCATGGAAACACACAGCTAGAAAGAAAAAAGGTAATAACTTAATTCAGTTGAATTGTCTTAACTGCACATTCTCTATACTGAAGATTTATTCAGATGAAACTTAGTTATGTTTGACCAGAGTTGATTTATCAAAAAATGTTAATGGTGATCCAAGTTTCTTTAAGGACAATGGTTTAACTTTTTTTGGTTTTATTGAATGGTTACAGTTTCCTTTGTCATTTTAAATATTACTTGAATGATATGTTTTATTTGTTTGTTTGTATATTGTAGTTTCTAGACAAAGCTATGCAAGAAGAATTACAGCGAATTAAATCTAGTACATTAGGTCGTAAGAAGAGCCAGGACAGAGGTCATCAGGGGTCATTTATGCAAACTATAACAGATAGATTATCAGATGCAAAGGTATTGTGTCATATTTGTCATGTGGTCAGCGTTGGGTTTTGAAAAAAAAAGAAGTTAGTTTTTAATAACATATGTTTAAGTAAAGCATTTTTAAATTTAAATTTGTTTTTTAAAATGTGAAACATTTGCGAGTGTATTTTGCAAAGTAAATCATGATTATTGCCTGTCTGTATAATTACAAGTTTTATTGTTTTAAAATCAATATGGTCCAAAACACTTAAAATAATTCTTAATTTGATCATTTGTAGTTTGCATGATTTTATGTCATATCTCTGATGTTAAGCTTTAGTAATAATGTCCAACATTAAGGTTTGACAAAAAACTTAAGTTTTTTATGGACAATACCCCAGTGAGCTTATGTCCTTTCCTGACAGATATAACTTTTAAAAGACAGGGTTGTAAAAGTTGACCATTTAGATTTATTGAGTTGTGTGATTGACAGAGCTATTTTGTGTTACAGTTACAGAATTCTGATGTCCATGTGCCACAACAATCTAAGTATAGAGAGAGTAGTTTTGTTAATTATAATGGTAATATACAGTCCGTCAACAAACGGAACAGAAACCAGTATTATGGTAAGTTTTTACCACGTAGACATCATAAAGGAGACCATTGATTTGTGTTACTTTTGTTTTTGCTTATTTAGGACAGATATTTGCAATATTGTTACATTAAAGTGTTTGTTAACTTGTATAGTTATATAAAATTAATAAATATACTGTTATGTGAAAATATTAACCATTCCGGAGGGATACTTTCAAAAAAATATTAACCATTCCGCAGGGATACTTTCAAAAAATATTGACCATTCAGCAGGGATACTTTCAAAAAATATTAACCATTCTGCAGGGATACTTTTAAAAAAATATTAACCATTCTGCAGGGATACTTTTAAAAAAATATTGACCATTCCTCAGGGATACTTTCAAAAATATTAATCATATGACAGGGATACTTTCAAAATGTATTAACCGTACGGAAGAGATACTTTTAAAAATATTAACCATACAGAAAAGGGATACTTTCAAAAATATATTAACCATGCCATAGGGATACTCTCAAAAATATTAAACATACCAAAGGGATACTTTCAAAAATATATTAACCATGCCACAGGGATACTCTCAAAAATATTAAACATACCAAAGGGATACTTTCAAAAATATATTAACCATGCCACAGGGATAATTTCAAAAATATTAACCGCACCACAGGGATACTTTCAAAAATATATTAACCATGCCACAGGGATAATTTCAAAAATATTAACCGCACCACAGGGATACTTTCAAAAATATATTAACCATGCTACAGGGATAATTTTAAAAATATTTACCATATCAAAAGGATACTTCCACATACTGCAGGGATACTTTCAAAAATATTAACCATAAAGTAATGGAATACTTAACATGCTACAGCGATTTTTTAAATCTTAACTTTACTGCAAGGATACTTTCAAAATTGTTAACCATTCCACTGGGATACATTCAAAACCACAGATGTTAATAATTTAACAACTGTACATAAAGTGATAACATGATGATGTGAAGCATAATAGACTTAGAGTTTTTAGAGTTTCCAAACTGGAAATGATGACAAAGAAATAGTATTAATGTCCAAAAAACCATAACTACTTATTTGTGGTAGTCAAGAACTCAATACCGGAGCTGTTGAAATTATACCCTAAAAATTCCTAAAATTTTCGTCAAAAAATTACCTTCAGGAATTTTGAATGGTATCCCTGAAATAATGTCTCTGTTAGATCTTAGACTAATACCTGTTATAATTCTAGTATATATTTTTCCCTTTTTCTTGGATTATTATAGAATGTTGTCTATTTAGTTTTTAAGGACTTAATCTGGTGTTGTTTTTAAGGTATTTATGTTTCAGAATGAATGCCCAAATCTGTTTTCTGTAATGAGTTATTTGATTGAAACTCTTTTTGTAAAAAAATAATAACAAACTTAAAAAAGGTATTAAATTATTTGCTGAAAATTTTATTAATTTATTATTTCCCCTTGACACTAGATGGCAGTATGACAATGCGGGAACTTAGTAGCACCAGTCCTACTCCAGGTACTTTTGAACTTTAGATTCAGCCAATCAGAATTTACTTTACTGTTTGCTGTTTTGTCTTCCCATCATTCATTTGGTTATACATGTAATATTTTATTGTAAAGTTTGTGAACATTTATCAACAGAATTTCTGGAAATTAATTTACAATAATGAGTAAACAGTAAAGTAAATTTAAGCTTCTAAATTGTGAGTTTTTTGGTAAAAACTTCAGATTCCAGATTTGTGTTTATTTTTACATGTTTTACACCTGTTTGCTTTCTAGCAACTTTGCACTCTGGAAGTCTATCAGAAATCTATTCTAGTTATTGACCTTCCTGGCAGTCTTCTGTTTTACAGCATGCCTGAAACAACACTTGCACCAATTTTTTTTTTTAATTTTTTTTTTTTTTTTTTTTTTTTTTTTTTTTTTAAAAGCAAAGCTTTAAATGCTTCAGGGTCCTTGGTAAAAGTTAAGGAGGGTAAACTCTCAACATTTATCTGATGTTTTGCAGTCATCATTATTGTTTTAAATCACATGAAATTTGAAGAACGATTGCTTTCTCTTCTTTGCATTAGTAAGCTTCCTGTCTATGTTTGGCCAAGTGCATTTTATAAGAGAATTTTAATGCTGTTAATGATTTTTGTACAGCGTTCACGATAGTGAACGCGTGTACTATGCTGTCGCTTTCTTCCAAGATATCGAGCTTCTTTGCTATGAAATTATAAGATATGAGTACACCTGGAAATAGTGCGCCTGGTAAATGAGCGTGAAAGAAGTATATCTGTTTTATCGTGAGATATGTATTCTGAGACGGGTAATGCATTTGGTTACATATGCACATTTGGAATAAATTTTCGGAATACATTTCGGAATCTAGTAAAATATTGCGACGGGATGCATCTAATAATTTCTGCAATTTGGCGAACTGATCTCATGTTTACAATAAAAAGTAGTTCGAGAAGTTGGCGTCCTACGATGTAAAATCATACCTTTTTATGAAATGAACAGGAACGGCAGGTTGTTTAATTAATTCTTCGTGAAATCTACGGAAATTTAAATTTATTTTGAAGGTTATGATAACGTATTTTGATGTTGAGGCAATTGTGTCATATTTTAAAACTGTTTATCGATTAGATTTTACTTTCGTGAAAGGGAGATAATTCGTACAGTTGTTGTGTGCAAATTTTAAATACAGTCTTTTTACCAGTTCCGAACAGGGTTTCATATAAACGCTGCTGCAGACGTCATCCACAAGCAGAGAAAATAAAATTTATGTGGTGTAATAATACAGATGTTTACTGATTCCAAAATATCGACACCTGTCCTCAAAAACACGTGGTAGTATGTTGTGATCACGATTTGTTTACATCGTTAAACTAGGTCACCAACAATCTGTCGACCTGTCGTGCACATACATTTAGGAAGCGGTTGAAGTTTATATTATTTAAACAATTAATGCCCATACATTCAAGTAGAAGCAAATTGAGAAAGTTATTTTTCGATTCCTTTAATCAGAGACATATAAGTCTCTGCTTTAATTGAACGGGGTTGAAATTTTAGATTATTCGGTAGTAAAAATTCGGAACTGGTAAACCAACTGTACTTCACCATTAACATGAAACGGGAATATTGTGAGTGATAATCAGCAGTTAATTAAAATCTAGATTAACAGCAAATGATCCAGTTACATACAACCGCTAGAATGTACCCCCTCATAGCGACGGTAGGATCTGCAAAACTCTACTTTCTCTCTATCCGAAATGACAAAACGATCGGGTACAACTTTTTTAAATTTCAATTACCGATTGTCTTTTTCATATATTTATGAAATTATTATTTTCTACCATTTAATTCAGCAATACACGGTTTGGTACAAAAAAAAAAACCATCCGTCGGACTATGCATAGATCGAACCCCCCCCCCCGAATTTTCGGTTATATTCTGTCTTGCCACAACACAATTTTCCCAACTACCGTACGCTGTACAACAGCACAACAGTGCTATGTTTTTTATTTCTGTTATATCAACAAATTTTTTAATGTTTTTTTTTCTGGTAGTTCAATTGTTTTTTTTATCAGAATATTTTATTGAACTTGAAAAAATTTATTGAGATACTCGTAATTGAATATAGTTATAATTTCAATAATTTCTGATAGTTTTACACTGTTTGCAGTGCACTGCTGTGGTTATTGTCCCTAGTTCTCTCTTTATTCAATCTGAGCATGGTTTGTAATATGTAAATTTCACCAGTAATTTGAGCACCGAGTGTTTAATTTTACAAGTAGATGGATCTGTCAATCACATCATCGTTTTATTTCAGGACATTTTCCACTTCGTATAATTGGTAAATATTGTTTTGACCTTTAAGTCTGTAATGGTCAGAGTAATCTGTATGCTTTCAGTAGTTTTATTTAGCTTTAGTTATTTTTATGTATCAATGATATTTTGTTAATTGGCAATATTTTTGTGTCGCTGACGCATATTTGCACACACCCCCTCCCCCCTGACTAGTAAACTTTTTATTTGGTTGTAAGCATTACAGTGATTTAAAATGTTTTTTTCATGATTCCTAATGACCTTTATATGTGCTCGACTTTTTGTCACTATATATACCACCATATGTCATAATATCTGTAAAAATCATCTTGTTTTGATCACTACATTGAGAACCATTATAGTCCGTCAGCGATATTCTGGCAGAGTGTTTATAAACACAGACGAGTTTATTATACACCAATAGGTATTGATGCCGTGTTATCGTATATGTATATTCATGCCTTCGTGCATTCATTTGTCAACTCCACCTTTATATATCCCTATCTTAGGCTATCAACATTATATAGACTCTTCCATGTTTATAAACACTCTGCCACAATATCGCTGACTGACTATACTTGACATTATTCGCGATACCTGCAAAAACAACTTGCCAGGTAAATATTACTAAAACATTGCTCACCTGTACATTATTTTCATTGGAAAGTTTCATAGTTATGATATGTCAAAAGTACTGTTAATATAAAGGTCTTTTTGTGTCATGTAAAAGTTTTCCCCCCTATTCAGTCAGTTTTGTTGAAATTCAGATAAAATACAGATGTTCTTACACAAATAGTTTGATGACCTCCATGTTTTTTAATTTATATACACACTCCATATTCATGATTTGCACTTAAGGCATGCATTTTAATGATTTTTACACATGTTTCATTTTTCTTGAAGAACACAAAATTTATTTAATTAAGTTCAAGAATTGAAGTTTTGAAACCATAATGATTTTACAAAAGTACTTTTAAAGGAATATAAAGTAAAACTACAAAAATTTGTTATCATAAACAGGTGGTTTTAACATACGTACTAAGCATGTGCACTTTTTGAGATGTCCTATATGGTTGTATGTGACAGTCAAGTAAATCTGTGATTATGACATTGGGATAAAGTTTAAGATTAATCTTAACTACAAGTCTATATACAATGTTCTTTACCTCAAGTACCTGTTATAAACACCTCATTGTGTATGGTTAAATGTGAAGTACATTTGTAAATACAGTGACAGTAACTGTGTATTTATTTGGAGTGCAGTTGAGTGCAAAAAGAACCAGGAATTCAATCAAAATGATTTTATTAGTTTTTAAACATGCCAGGAGTTGTTTTGAAGTCCATGAATTATAGTTTTTGCTAGCTTCCTTTAGGGATGGATATCATTGGTAATATACCAGATATGACATATATTTTTGTGTTCGGAATTTATAATAAGATTTGACATTTTATAATTATTATTAATAAAAATATGATTACATGTAATTTTGATTGTGGTTTGAGATACCAGAAACATTATTTAAAAGTTTGAATTACATTGTAATTGACATTTAATAAATAGTAAATGGAAATTAGTCATTATTACCGGTATACTTGCAGTTATTTACTCAATTTGTTTTTGTGTAAATAAAAAAAGAAAATTTTATTGATGATAAGTAATCACCTTAATCTTTTGAAATATATTTGGCAAGCATACAAATTTGTGGTACCATTTTGAAGCAATTGATTTAATTGATTTTTGTTGTTGTGATTTTGCAGTAGTAGAGGACATACAGTGTTTAAGCTAGATTTGTTGAGGTTTTTTCGACAAAGTTTTAATGTGATAGAAATGATGTTGGATGAATTAATTGTTATTATGCTAGTTATATATTTTATAATGAAATCCGGAGGGGTGGGGGGTGGGGATTCTGTATTTTTTTATCTATCCAGAATCCATTTAAATAACAATAATTTGTTTTTTTTCTGTTTATAATCAAACTTATATAAAGCTGAAAATTGATGTAAATTATAAATCAGAATTATATAAACAAGATAAATTTAGATATACTTACTGTTTTATCTTACAAGCTAGTCACATATCAATGATCTTTTCTAGCTTTTACAGATCAAAGTATCTCTCACTGCCTAGGTTATAATTCCACTTGTGACAGATCCTAGTGTGAGAAAGTTTGACAATTTGCTTGTCAAAAGTCAATTTTCTCTACTAGTAGGTACTCTGGTTTCCTCCACCATTTCAGAGCTGACTGCCTCAATATGAGTGTAAATCTTAACATGGGTGTAAAGCATCATTACTCTACTTCAGTTTCTCTTGTTAGATTATACTTATATTTTTTACCGTTATTGTTTGTTTGTGAAATTGATTCAGTTCCTTTGATTTTTACCAGGTAATCTCTATCCATCTTTCTCCTCTGCAAAAGCAAAATTATGTTTGTTTACAATTTATCAGCATACAGTGACCTTAAATAAATAAAGTTATTTCACATGAAGACTGTACAGTAAGCTATTACAATCACCAACAGTTGTTTTGTGATTTTAACTCTAGAGTAATATATATAGGAAAGGGTTCTAAAAAATGAGTTCAGTGAACATGCCACATAAAATATAATACTTGTATATATATGTAAGTACAAAATGAGTATCTCAGGTAAGTTATTCAAAACTAACATAACCTATGAATCACAAGTACTATTAGATTATATCTGTATCATATTGTCTGTCTCATCATGTACTAACCATTTGTATTTTCTTTTTTTACACTAGATATTGGTTACCATCGTGAAGCGAGTACATTTAATGTAACTGGACCAACAGCCTCTAGATCACAAAATAAATACTCCAATATACAGTCATACCAGAATGACCAACTACAAACAACAGGGTATAGTCCACAGCGTAACATGCCTGGAGGAGGAGGAGGAGGAGGAGGCGGAGGAGGGTACGGTTATGAAAGTTCTGTGTGGTAGGTGGTGGTGGGAAACCTGTCTTGTTTTGTTCTGTCTTTATAACCTTGTCTTGTTCTCTTTTGTTCTTACTTCATAATGTTCTTATGTGTTGATTAATTTGATAAAATGTAAAACATAGCAAGAATTGTTTTGCTGAAAGAAAAATCTAACATATAATATAACACTCTTGTCTGGTTTTTTACTGTTGATTTTTGACCATTATTGATTTTTTGTTCATGCAATCCTTAAAAATACTTTGCTTGTGCACATCTTGTATTTACATATTATGTAGGGAAATGTTCAGCTACATTTTTATGTAATGTAGACACAGATTCAGTTACATTTTCATTTACACATACTTCAGACACATGCTAGGTTACATTTTGTACATGGGTATTTTATGTAGTGTAGACAAATGATCAGTTATATGTAAAAGTACAAAAAGATTTATCTGTGTGAAATTGAGGAGTTTTACAGTCATAATCAATGTCAAACTTACCAGCAGAAATGTCCAGAATTTTTTTTTGCTACCATAGACATAATTTTTTCAACTCACTGCTTTTCCATGACTTAATGTTAGCCTGTACTGAAAAAATGAACAGTAATCCCGCTGGATAACAGTCATACTCTTACTCTGACTGAGTCAGTTATTTGACAGTCCAGCTGGACTAGAGAACCAGACAATTTCTCTTGGCTGCATCTTCAACAGTGAAGTTGGACTTTTTATACTCCCGCAGGGGTATAAGGGGAGTATATACGAATTACCATGTCTGTCTGTCTGTCAGTCCGTTTAAAATCATGTCTTGGCCATTTCTTATAGCTGCTTTAGAGGACTGTCATAAAATGTTGGGGCGGGGGATATTTGGGTCTCAAGAGACAGTTCTAGTTTCAATTGGACCTTAAATTGTCATTCAGTCTGCCTTTAAATGGCAAAATTAGATTGAAAGATTTTTTTTTAAAATGTTCATATATACTACACTAGAACAGAAGCAATTATTAAGGATAAATATCCACAACTCATGATAATAACCAATATGTGTCTGAAATAAATGTATCCAAGACATTCAGATTTATTGTAAAATGTTGAAAACAAGTTGACCAGTGGATATTTTAAGGAATCTTTCTCATTCTATAGTACATTGTATTTTGTTGTGATGAGTTAATTACTATAACTATCCGTATTTTCTCTTGCATGTGTTTCATTTATCCATTTTGCTTTCTGTAAATCAGTAAATTTTTGCAGTTCTTGCATTTTATTTCCACATAATTTTGTGAGAGTAACCCAAAAATAAAAATTTTGAATTCATTTTGATATACTGGTAATTCACTTCCATTTTCACTGACTGTGATCTGATGTCGCAAAAATAACAGTATATGCAAAATACTTGTATCTAAAAGTGGCAATTCTTGCAAAATTTCCTGATTTACAGTATGTGTATATCTTTATTTATTTACATTTATATGTTTTACTATTCTCACAACATATGACCTGTGAAGATTTTGTTTTTCGTGACACTTGAACATTATTATTTAAAACATTTTGCTTTACTACCTAATCTACTACATAAATAGTGAAAAAGTATTACTGTTTGTTTTAAATTTTTAAATTCGATTCTCATCTAAAACGAGAAGGAAACAGAACATGAACTGTTTCAACATTGTCCATGTAATGCAAACTGCTTTATATACAAACCCATGGGGAAATTAACCTTAGGATGATAATTTTGACTGTTACAAAAATGCTGTGAAATTACTGATTACGATAGCTTAAATGATATTTAAAATAAATTGCTAATCTGATATTGTAAAAAGCTTTCTATGACCATTACTTTACATATACATGTATTGTTATTTTCCAGGTACATTTTTAATACCAGATTTAATAATTCTGAATTGTGTTGTATAAATGTCTGTACTTATTTGACCATCGATATCTGGAACTAATCTACCAGCGTTTTTTCTTATAGGAGACAGAATGAGGCAGCTGTAACTGGTAATGATTGGAATACTGGATCTAGCATGTATCAGTTAGCAAAGAAAAAGAAAAAGAAAAAATTCTTACAGGTACATATTAAATGTTTAATTTGATTCCAAATCTTCTGATGGCTCAATCATCACATAGCAGTAGTTATGACACCTTATCACAAAAATCTTCCAATTGGGTCATCACATAGTTGTGACACCCTATTATATGTGGAAAAAAACATAAAATTTACCCTATAAAGTATATTTTACGTAAGGGAACAAAATACAATTTTACTTCATTCTTTTAGTAATTTTTTTAATTAAATTACTGGTATAATAATGTTCTGTATAAAAATCCAGTCTAACTCTATACAAAGAACAATCTTTGAGTAGAGTAGATGTGCTATTGGCTCATAATATTATGGTCATGCACATGACTGGCGATTTTCCTGTTTGTGTTCGTTTAGGGACACTTTTAAAATGGCATCCCATTCAAGTTATAACTGGTTTTCTGTAACTTACAGTTTTAATGTGATATTTTTGCATATTTTGTCCATTTCAGACCTTAGTGAATGAATCTGGAAGAATCACACCAAATGCTCGTCTAGCGTCTCGTGCCAGTAGAATGGACTTTGAGGGTCAAGATGAGGAGAATGATTCTGGTCAAATATCGGCCAGAGAGCCTCTACAAAATCGTGATTATTTATCTAAAGACATTTATGATAATAAAGTTCAATATGCAAAACAAGCTGCTGCAATGAGAAAAAGAACACAAACTCCATCTGATAAAGTAAGTGACTAGTGGTATAAGGCTGACACTGATTTATTGTTATTTGACCATGATAAGCAACTGTGTCATCATGGGCATTGTTTGTGGTGTTTCATATTGTCTAATTGGTACCATACCTTATCATCAATAGATGATGGTGTTTTGATTAAGGTTTGTTGATACTCTAACTCAAGCTGAAATGAAGGACTGGAAATAAAAACTTCTTTGCTTCCAGGAGGTCTTAAAATATTAGTTTACATTTAATTCAAATAAAGTACAGAATGCATAATATAAATATAAAATGAATAATGTTTTGAACTTCATTGTATCTTAAGTTTTATATTAAGACTATTACATTCTATTTCAGAATGCCAGACTTCATCCATTACAAAAACCTCAGTCACGTTTAGGAAGGATAAGTCCACATCAAGTGGGTATGGATCATTTGTGGTCTTATAATACTCCTACAAAATCAGACTCCGATACTAGACTGCCAACAGGCACGATTTCAGGTACAGACTTAATGTCAGGGTGGCTATCACGACCCCCATCAGTGTTAATGGATGATCAGGATATGTATCACTTATCTCCACGGGAACAAGGTGACCTTCGACCTCTAAGAAGTGGCAAATCAAATCGCCTTCCACCAGATCTACGTGGAGTCAGAGATTGAATTTTGACATTTCATATCAGTGTGTGTTCATTGCCAAATGTTATGCCTTCAGAATGAGAGGATCAGTGGATCTGAATTATTTCATGTGTGCTGAAATTGAAAGATGAAATATTCAGAAGTTGAGTGGCTGCTGTAATGTATTAGTGTTTGGCCAATATGAGAAAGTTGTTCAACAAAGGCATGATGTCTGTATACATGTTATATATGGTTATAAGTCTTAATTATATTGTCAGAGTGAATTAATAGACTTTATACAATGCTGAAGAACCTTGAATATGTTTTTATAATATAAATATATGCTAGTCTGATATCAAGGTATTTATGTTAACTTATTCAAGTGTCACAGCGTTTTTGTTTTGTAATTCCGTTTACGAGATTATTACGAGGAAATTTCATGATCACTATCATGTATTATCATTATTATTATGAGTATAAATAGCAAAAGTTATATTGTTATATAATATATTTTTGCTGGTATTTTATGATTTCAATCATAAGAGAAAATGTCCTTTGTTCAGATGTTTGTTTGTTATAGTTTATACAGAAGATTTCATTTATGGTACATTATTATACATGTGTATATCTTTGTAATGTGTAAAATACATGTGTACAATACATATCTGCCACATGTTTGTCACAAGTAAAACACATGTTTGTCACATGTGCAACATATCTGTCATGTGTACAATACATATCTGTCACATGATACATATGCTTGTCAAATGTGTTATACATATCTGTTACATGTACAACACATGTTTGCACATGTACAATACATATCTCTCATGTGTACAACACATCTCTGTCACATGATACACATGTTTGTAACGTGTACGATACATATCTTTGTCACATGTACCATACATATCTTTGTCATGTGTACAACATAATTCTGTCATGTGTATGATACATATCCATCACATACATGTTTGTCGCATGTACGATACATATGCATGTCATGTGTACAATACATATTTGTCACATGTGTGATAACATATCTTTGTCATGTGTATGATACATATCAACATTACATATAACAGTTATAAATGATATAATCATTATATATATTTTTCACATTTTTTCAGATTTAATTTATTTTGGTTTATTTGATATCTATTGATTTTTCTATTTCCAGTTTATTTATTTATTTATTTATCTGGTTGTTTATACTTTTGTTTATTTTTTATTGGTTTTCATTATTTTTGTTATAACTGTAGTTACATACAGGCAGCTAGAAGTCTTTAGTTTTAATGACTTGATTGATAAACATCCGAGTTTAAGGTTTTAAGTTTTCACTGAAGAATAGAAATCTGTTGATAGGTGAAGATGATCAATGTGTAAGGAACTTGATTGACAAATACAAGTGTGATATATAGTAATTTTTGGGTCATTTTTTCAAATTGAAAAATATCATAATTAGACCATATCTTGGTTACTCATGCATTTAAAAGACATGTTTGTAAATTCATACATTGCTGATACATTTTACCTTTTCCTATATTCTGTGAAAACTTAAGACCTTTATAATTTCTGTCATTCTATTTATAAATTTGTGATGAAAAAATTCAAGATTCCGAGAAGTTAACACTAAATGAAAATTATATACCGGTAATAATTCTTACTGTTTTCTTATTGTACTTTTATGTATGATGTCATAAAATTGTTTACAATGTATAAACTTTAATTAAAAACACTTTCATTACAAAATTCTGTAGAAAGTTAATGATTTTAATTAAGATGTAGTTGTAGACTGCCATTTTTTTCAAATAAATTTTTTTAGGATAATTTTATAGAGTACATGTAGTTATGCCAAGAAGTTTATTCAATATTTTGTATCCTTTAAGAAAAAGTAAAAAATTATTTTTATTAACAGTGTCAAAATAATTTTTATAATGATTTATTCAGGCATATATTATTTTGTAATTATCTTGCATCAAACAAATACATATGACCTTCATAGAAGTTTTTTTTTTTCTATAATAGGCCTCTGATCTCCCTTAACAAAGGTGTCTGTGTTAGCCTCAGATTTGACATACTCGTATTTAGTTTGCTAGACATTCCAAGACTGAGCTAGACATGAATTAATTTGACATTTCCTGGCCCAAGACCTGTCATAGTTTATGTTTGGTTGAGAAAGAGAAGCAGAGTTGAGGCATACATTGTACATGTAACTTCTCCAGTGAAAGTCAATGTCGCTATAAAACTAATGTCACTGTGGAACCAAGGTCACAATATTTAAGCATACCAAAAAGTTTTTATTATTTTATAATTTCTAACTCATGTCTTTATCACCTTTTGAAGCTGTGTACACATCACATTTATAATAAAATGAATACTATTTACTGGTATTCTGTACCAGTTCTGTGTGGATGGTACTGTAATATTTACTATGGTTACTACAAGTCCCCTCTCAAGTTAACTTCATGGTATTGTGTTTGATTATGTATTGGTTATTGAATGTTAAAGAAAAAAGTTAGGCTATACTAGCTGAAGTACATACCGGTACATTTTTTGAAATTGTTATATCAAGTGTTATGTTATGAACTTTTTTTTTATATATTTTGGGCCAAAACCAGTCCTTTGTATTGAATATATTCCATTGTGAAATTTAATTTTATTTTGATAAATGGCTGTCAGAAGATTAATTATCTGAAAATATACTCGATCATTTTATGATAATTTTGCGACTTCTTCATCATATCACTATCACTAGTAGTATTCACTACGTACCACCACTACCACCTCATTCACTACAGTATTAGACATTTTGATACAAGGAGACATATACGTAATCACTACCTCACTGTTAATCATTTACGGTAGATCAGGAAAACAAATCAAAATTATAGACCGTACCTAGCATTCTATATACTGGGTGTATACATGTATGTAGTAGTATATAGTCAATAGTTTTTATTACTTTCTTTGTATCAAACGCTTTTGTGTGTGAGTAATAGATCATATTTTTTGGCAATAAATGTTGTATTGTCACTTTGTTCTACCGAAGACACGCCATGCTTATTTTCATGTGTCAAGAAAAGAAATGAATTCATTTGTTCTTGCATTAGCTGGATATTTCTATAAATTAAAATTACTACACTAAATCTGTTCACTTTCAAACTTTAGTCTTTGTGCTCTATGATCTATAATTTCTTTTCACCAAATACATCATATGCAGAATTGTTTTTTGCTCTGCAATGAATCATGCGGTACTGGGCAACATTCATAATAATTTTAGTTGAATTTCGTCTAAATTTACATACTGGTAAATCATATTTATTTTTTTATTTTTGAATTTCGCTACAAATATTCTTGCTAACAATGGAACAGATATATTATTTGGTATACCGGGTAGTAATTGTCATATAAGTTGTAGCATAAAAAACACACTGCTGACATAATGGCTTTCATATTTTGAAGTACTGGTACATGTAATGTATATGGTACCATTCAATCTGAATATTCCATGTAATTGAACGATCTGTATTTTCTATTTCCCTCTATCTACCCCTCCCCCCTCTCTTTGCATTTGTCATCATTTCAGAACATTCTAATCCTGTATGGTATAGTCCATCAGCGATATTGTGGCAGAGTGTTTTTAAACACTGGCAAGTTTATTATACACAAATAGGTATTAATACTGTGTTATCGTATACGTATATCAATGCCTTCATGCATTCATTTGTCAATATCACCTTTATATACCCCTATCTACATACTGTAGACTCTTCCATGTTTTTAAACACACTGCCAAAATATCGCTGACAAACTGTAGTACAAAATAATCCTGTATATACATCTTTATATTTAGAGTTTATATATTAGATCTTTCATGTACATAAACACTATATGAAGCTATTATTATCAGTATGTTAAACCATTTGAATACTGTAGTAGATTTTATTATTTATTATTAATTATACATGTATTTCTTTAGCTTTAAGTCATTCAGTGTCAGCATTATCTGAAACAAATTCTCATAAATTAAAAAATATCTCAATTATCCATCCCTAATATAACTTGCTTTTAAATGGCATTTGTATGATTTTTGGGACCTACTTGGGGTTTGGGGAAAAAAGCGTTACACATCTTGTGTCATAATTTACTCCTTTTTCAGGAAATCTATATGTTTTTCTTTTGGATAAATATCATTATTTTCACTGCCATGTATGTATGTAATTAAAAGTATTTAAGTTATGTATTTTGTAACATATCTATGTTTGTGCTATAAATAATACCGTCCAGGGCAAGATGTCCGACACATTAGAAGAAGGTTCAATCACATATTGTGTCACAATGTGCCATTATATATAATAAATTTAAAAAATGAAATAAATAATTTTAAGAACAAATGTGTTTTATGTCTATATTTGCAATGATTCATAACTGAAAACCATCATGAGATTCAGACAATGTTGCAATTCTTGTATGAATTGGTTGTTGGATGCCAATTGAATATGCCCTGCATTTCATATTGCTGTTACATGGAATATGCTATATACTGTTGTTCACTTTTATTTTGCATCTGTGGGAGGTCAGGGGTTTGAACTCCAGTTGGCGTCTGACCAAGACTTGAAAATGAGTAGGGACTGTTCTTTCTCCAAGCCCTAGGCATTTAGAAATGAAAGTCATGGGATCCTTTGAAAGAGACCTTAAAAACCAATACCCTGTATCACAGCAGGTGTAGCAAATTAAAGAATCTTCCCTTACTACATTGTAATACCCTGTGTCACAGCAGGTGTAGCAAGTTAAAGAATCTTCCCTTACTACATTGTAATACCCTGTGTCACAGCAGGTGTAGTAAATTAAAGAATCTTCCCTTACTACATTGTAATACCCTGTGTCACAGCAGGTGTAGTAAATTAAAGAATCTTCCCTTACTACATTGTAATACCCTGTGTCACAGCAGGTGTAGCAAGTTAAAGAATCTTCCCTTACTACATTGTAATACCCTGTGTCACAGCAGGTGTAGTAAATTAAAGAATCTTCCCTTACTACATTGTAATACCCTGTGTCACAGCAGGTGTAGTAAATTAAAGAATCTTCCCTTACTACATTGTAATACCCTGTGTCACAGCAGGTGTAGTAAATTAAAGAATCTTCCCTTACTACATTGTAATACCCTGTGTCACAGCAGGTGTAGTAAATTAAAGAATCTTCCCTTACTACATTGTAATACCCTGTATCACAGCAGGTGTAGTAAATTAAAGAATCTTCCCTTACTACATTGTAATACCCTGTGTCACAGCAGGTGTAGTAAATTAAAGAATCTTCTCTTACTACATTGTAATACCCTGTGTCACAGCAGGTGTAGTAAATTAAAGAATCTTCTCTTACTACATTGTAATACCCTGTGTCACAGCAGGTGTAGTAAATTAAAGAATCTTCTCTTACTACATTGTAATACCCTGTGTCACAGCAGGTGTAGTAAATTAAAGAATCTTCTCTTACTACATTGTAATACCCTGTGTCACAGCAGGTGTAGTAAATTAAAGAATCTTCTCTTACTACATTGTAATACCCTGTGTCACAGCAGGTGTAGTAAATTAAAGAATCTTCCCTTACTACATTGTAATACCCTGTGTCACAGCAGGTGTAGCAAATTAAAGAATCTTCTCTTACTACATTGTAATACCCTGTGTCACAGCAGGTGTAGCAAATTAAAGAATCTTCTCTTACTACATTGTAATACCCTGTGTCACAGCAGGTGTAGCAAATTAAAGAATCTTCCCTTACTACATTGTAATACCCTGTGTCACAGCAGGTGTAGCAAATTAAAGAATCTTCTCTTACTACATTGTAATACCCTGTGTCACAGCAGGTGTAGCAAATTAAAGAATCTTCCCTTACTACATTGCAATACCCTGTGTCACAGCAGGTGTAGCAAATTAAAGAATCTTCCCTTACTACATTGTAATACCCTGTGTCACAGCAGGTGTAGCAAATTAAAGAATCTTCTCTTACTACATTGCAATACCCTGTGTCACAGCAGGTGTAGCAAGTTAAAGAATCTTCCCTTACTACATTGCCCTGAGTAAAATGCAAAGACAAAAAATTCTGCCACTTCACCTATAGCTGGTAACATCTCAATATAAGTGATATCTTTGACTGGGATGTAAAATACCATTCAATCGATCAAACAATCAAAACCTTTTTTTTGCATAAAATCTTGAATTGGTTATACTGCAAATTTTAATCTTGCATGAATGTTCAGATTACATTTTAACTTCAAATTAGTGTACAGCATGGACAGGTCATCATAGTAAAACCACTGTGCTTGTACCAATCTAGTAATTGTTGAAGTCTAGATGATTTAGGTATGAGTTTCTGTTAGAATCTGGAATGTCTTTAAAATACATCAAACCAGGAGGATATAAATAC
Organism: Anadara kagoshimensis; assembly: GCA_021292105.1. Taxonomy (NCBI): domain Eukaryota; kingdom Metazoa; phylum Mollusca; class Bivalvia; order Arcoida; family Arcidae; genus Anadara; species Anadara kagoshimensis. The sequence continues at coordinate 5,330,833 of CM037873.1, forward strand.
AGCGAGTGTAACAAATGTGTTACATATTTACCTAGTCAAAGATTGTAAACTCATCTATTTACAAAAAATCCCCAATGACCATGAAACAGAATTTTTACTCAAAGTAAAACAATCTTCAATAAAATATGTTTCCAAAAACATTCATGATTTAGTATGATTCAGCCAATTATGCATGATTTGTTCTTCATGTGTACTTCTGTGACACATAACAGGTAACCAGTAAGCTTTAGGTTTTCAGTACTAATAAAAATATTGTCATTTATACAATTTTGTCACCCTTCAAAGAAATTTCTCGCATAGCGATTGGTTAACTTGCCGGGGTACATGGAACTATGTTCGGAAATCTGCCGGGGTACATGAGCGCACGCGACGTTTAGCGGTAAAAGGGTAGTAACTCGTACATCGCTGACGTCTAGTTACAGTAAACAAACATGGCGACAACGTACGCAAGTCACACAAAATACGAAATGGAAGTTAAAAGATCCAACTGATTACGCTTTGAAGGGTGACAAAAACGTTATACAGGGCTTTGGCAGGTTACACGGCCCCATGTACCCCGTCAAAGATTAATGTACCCTTCGCCTGCGGCTCAGGGTACATAAATCTTTGACGGAGTACATGGGGCCGTGTAACCTGCCAAAGCCCTGTATAACTTATAGTATCCAGATAGGAAGTTGCAAAATTGATACTTATGTAACTCACTGTCATGTTTTGTTGTGTGTACCTATCCAAACACATGGCTCATCTAAAGGACCATGACTGCGTAGCAACAAAAAGTCTCATCTTTTTCCATGTCTCTACAATGTTATGTCATCTGGAGACTTAACTTAAAAGTGCACACAGTCTTAAACAATTGTTATTTTCTAAATTGAAGCACCAGAAATTGGTTGTAATTTAGTAAAAAAAAATCAATGATTAACACAAATTCAAAACTTCATTAAAAAATCAACATATCATTACCAAATCTAGAGATTTATACCCATGCGCTTTAGTTTGATAAAAGTTTATTCACTTACAGCATTTTCAACTTTAATTTCAAAACAGATTTGAATATATGCATTATTTAAATTTTGACTAATGGGTTGATTAAACTAATCACCCTTCGAACAACTGACCCCAGGGCCCAGATGCTTATTGGTTAATATGCTTCAGGAGAAACATTACCTCCTTCACTACTGAGAAATGACATGTTTATTGTTTACTACCAGTATGCATCTGGGAAAATACTATTTCCTCCAATTTTGATGGTCTAATGTCTAGCAATGGAAATAGACATTTTGACACTACAATAACCAGATTGAGCAGTAGATAGGTACTTTGTGTCAGTTAAGAGGGTCTCTGTGACTGAGCACTAAGGCCTATGGACAATTACACTACCTCTCACCAATGGGCTTGAAACCTTTTATGGAAATAGCCTTGGTGTCAGTGGTGTAAACACGCATACATATCATAGCTCCTCTTATCACCTAGGTTTGGATCCCACTCTGGTATATCCTATTGTATGAAAGTTTGACAGTCCATTTAGCGGGTCAGTAGTTTTCTCTGAGCACTCATTTCCTCAACATCCAAGCTTGAACTGACCGCCTAGGTATAAATAAAGGAATCTTGACTATGGCTTAAAACATCATTTTTTCACTCCACTTTACAGTAGATTTTGTGAGAATGTTTCTCAGTTTACTTGCCCATCCATATTGAATGTTCTCTGGGCATTCCTTTTTCATCAATCATTTCAGAACAATTTTTTTTATACGAGTGAAATAATCTTGACTAGGGCATAAAACAACCTTTCTCCAATTAAATATCTTTGGTTTTGTATTGGTTGAAATAATTTTATACAAACGATAAATTAAAGATAAAAAAGATAAATATTTGGGTTTTTGATTTTTTTTTATTTGTTTCTGTCTACTAACTACAAAATAAAAGCTATAAGCGAAAGAAATAAATGGTAATCGATATATAAATATACATATATATAACATTTGGTTTTTATTAATCTTCAATCAAATGAACCCTTCAGAACTACTTAATTCAAATCACAATATGTGATGTATGGGAGTCTATTGTCAGGAGTTATCTCCCTTGACAACTTGCTGAGGAAATTTATCTGATTTTTACATCAGTTTTGGGCAAGATTGATATTTATCATTATTTAGAATTGAGATGCAGATAATCTATGTAATGAGATTTTCCATAAATCTAAGACAAAAGGTGAATTGATTAGTGATGAATTTAAGAACTCAATTTTAATGCAAAAACAAACAGCAGTGACGTTAGTAAAACTATAAATCTTATTGCTAAATCAAACACTAGAAACAGAAAGATGTTGTTTTAAAATAATTTGTCTTTTTTCATTTTGTAGAAATTACTTTTTAAACAATAAAACATGCCTTTCTCACTTCTAAACAAAATGGAAGATGTGATCAATGTTAGCTATAATGGGCAAATATCCAGATTTAAACATGATTTAAGAATGATTAACATAATATAGAACAAAACAGCAAAAAAAACAAACAGTAGTGTACGGTAGTTTATAACTAACAAAGACACAGTAACACATATATTCATGAGCATATATAGATATATATGAACACAACCCAACATGAGTATATGTATATGATACATAATGATATAATGTCAAATCAAACTCACTCTGTTAAACAACAAACACAAACAACTGTATAAAAGATAGGACTGGAACATTTAACATGATTCTTCTGCCTATTAAAACTTCAAGACTGTAACATTTAATATGGGTTTTCTGCCTATGGTAGTTAAAAAGCAAGACTTACAAAAACATTTAACAATATTCTTTTACTCTGTAAAAATTCATTTTAAACATGTTCTTTTTTTAATTTTCTTTTTTCTATTTTCTGTTTTTACTCTGTAAATGACAGACGAGAGATTTGAAACGATAACAAGTAAAAGAAATGTAAAAATAATTTCACAATTTTGCAAAATACTGGATGAATAATTCTTCCCAAAATGACATTACAATTTCAAATCGACAAAGCAGTAGATAATTTTTTTTTAAAATTCCCAATTTCCTTTTCTGTGAATGCACAGGCATAGATATGGTAATACAACAAGAGAAAAGAATCTGGAAACTGGTATCATATTTGCACTATTGATAGCCAAAAACAAATATCCATAGCAACAGCTAAAACAAACACCCATAGCAACAAATTTTGGAAAGCATTTTGAAATGAGATATAACTTAGTTATTTTGATTACTAGAGCACTGTACAGTACCATACCCATGTCTTACGACGATCTCAAAATTCGAAAAAATTAAAACAATGAAAAGCTGTCATCACAGTGAACAAAATGGGATAAATTGTAGAACACGTTTATAAAATTCAAATACTATACCAAATTTTTACAATGCATTTAATAAATTAACAGGTAAAGCAGTTTATATGTACCGGTAAATCTTATAAATGGAAAACTATGGTAATATACTATAAAAAGCAGCTCCTAACAAAACAAAATGCATTTATTTTATAAACAACAGATATTGTGGTGGCTATGTGTGAAAACAAATAACAAACATAACACAGGGTGGAACACAGTTATGTATCATATCCACTGGATCGAAACGTATACCGGGATTTATTTTTTTAATTTAAAAAAAAATTCACAAGATTTTGTTGTAAAGAAGGGGAAGTACTCAGAAATTTACAATCTCTATCAGAAGTCCAGAACCCCTCAAGTAGACAACAAGACACCCTATCCTGTATTAGAACACTATGTTCAGAAATTTACACGTTTTAAAATTCCCAACTCGTCACCACAGAACCCTGTATTCAATCATTTTCTATTGCTTTTCAAAGGTAAGCTATATCTTCATAATCATTCACTAACTTTGGCTTAAATGGCCCCTAACAGCCTTTCAAACAATTCCAATCACTGCTCCAATTCCAACATCCTGCCACCTTTCACAAGTGTGTTGTATCAGAAATATTACAAACTATCATAAAACCCTGCATTTTACCTAAATTGGTATGCCATGTAAAGTAAAACAAGAGTGACACAACAGTCATAAACACTTCACTCACCAGTGAACAGAATTATTGTCATATCTGGACATATTTTGCTGTTTTGGGAACAATACAATATCTTGCAGTACCCAAACTCAGGTTTGACCATGTACAAATAATACCATACTGAAGTTTTCAGTTTATGGTTGTAACTTGGGTCTACCATTATTGCATAGTACATGTACTTCCTACATGACAAAATCACTGTACAACCATTTAAGTCTGGCAATACCAAATCACCAAAGACACCCTTAAAATATCCTTATATGACTATGCAAGAGAGGCAAAAATGTATGTGTATGAGAGAGAGAGAGAGAGAGAGAGAGAGAGATTTTGGATTGATTTTCACGAGATAATTCATGAGAGTACTTGTATTCTATGTTACCCTGTTATCAAAGCAGAACAACAGATTCTCAACCAGATTCTACAGAAATCAGGAAGTTGACACCTATTTAACTATATGGCCATATTTGGAATTGAAAATTAAAACACTTACATTTCCTATGATGTTTATGGTAAACATGTCAAAATTTGACAGTTAAAATGTAAATGTGTCAAATTTAAGTGCATGTAGTTGCTATGATGACTGATATTTGCAGATTTCTCAAACACTCATGCTATGCTGTATCAAAATTCCCATTTAGTTCTTAGTTTTTGTGATAAATCCCTCCCATTATAGGAGTACCCACAGTTTACATGGTATATAAGATATTAATTCTGGTGATATAAAACACACAACAAAACGACAAACACATTCAACAAAAACATATAATTTAATATGAGCTGCTGCTGCTGCTGAAACAATCATTAAAAGCAATGGCCTTGATCCCAATGCTTATCATTAATGGTTTTGATAGATTATATATCAATACACACAATGTTTATTATACATGCAGGTGCTTGCAGAAATATAACTGTGCATTATAGACAGTGTGTAAATAAACCAAAGTTCTTACCAAAGAATTAATTATTAAAATATCCCAAACAATGATAACAAATGTAGTTTATAAAACTTAAATGCCAATTTTGGTTTTACTTAACAATAAAATGGTTTATAACTTAAAACAAACTTGACTAAAATCTAGTACTTCATGTAGAAAGTAGTGTGAAACCATGTTGCATATACATTTACATGTAATTTGTATAGTGGTGTACACGAGTGAAATTATTGTATTGTATATTGTATACTTAGTATTGATATGGCTAATCAATTAGAGTTGGTTAAAAATCCATACTGAGTGGAATGAATGTTGTAAGTTTCTTTTTCAGATATACAATGTTTCTACTGTATATCATTACAACTAAACACTTACCAAGTGGAACAGCTTGAAACTGTCTGCATATGGGCAGACATGCCACATGTAGACTTTAAGTCTGACAATCATTATCATCATCATCATCATCATCATCAACATCTTGAAGATTCCAACAAGGTGTTATCTAACAATTATACAGAAGTCTTTACATCAACTTGAACAGAAAATCAGAAGTTCTGAAACTGTTGTTTTGCAATCAATGCAAAATGTTATTGTTAAAACTCGTCAAAATTGCATAAAACATAAAATTTAATGCAATGCATCATATTACTTCCAACTTCCTATTCATTCAACTCAATATACACTTTTAAATACAGTAAAGGTCTCTTTTTTAAGTAAATATTGGTACCGGTAATTAAACTTGGGTTTTGTCAGCCTCATACATAGATTTTCTTTCATTTAATTTTGTTACTTTTACATCTTAAATATTTCATTTATACTTTCTCATTCAATATGGTTTATTGAGGTTTTTTGGGGGCAATGGGGTTCATCTACCGGTAATTAAAATTAGGCAGAAACTACGCAAAAGCTACAGCAACACTAAAACAAAAAATAATTCCTCTAAATTGCATATAGGGTTAAACATTATCTATGTACAATTATCATTTTAAACATTTATTAATTATTTAATACTTATTTGAGATATTAAACCAATAAATGAATTAAAATTCACACATAAATTGCCTATTCCCAATTCAAAATTAAGAAAAAAATAAAGGAAAAATTATTTACATTATGTGCAATGACTGATGAGGTTTCATATTTCATTTATAATTATTATCATAATAATAATAGTAATAATATTTATAATAATATTTAATATACAATGAATCAATGATCACAGATATTAATCTTCAATTCACAGAATTAGAAGAAGGCATTGTCGTCCCACAGAAATCTTGAGATCCGTCATAGTGGGCGATATACGTAACATCTTTTATGGCCAATATTCAGAATTTCTAAAAGCTGCCTGCTACAACATTTGACTCACAAAACTAGCAGCCACTATTTAAGAGCTTTTAGAAATCTGCCAGTTAATTAGCCTTCACTATTATGAAACAGATTTTATAAAAACTAATTGCCTCAGTGTCAATTTTATATTTCACAAGTATTCTAATACAAGCTATAGATTTATTCATCATATGGTATGGCAGTTGTCTTCATTAAATTCTTTACAATGGAATGAGATTAGTTAGCACTAAACGTGTTTGGATTAGAAAAAATCAATTTTGTTTTACATGACAAGCCATCAGATTTAAAAAAACAATCACAAAATATTCACAAGATTTTTCATTTAAAACATTGGGCAGACAAAAGCCCCTGATAAATGCAGTTTCTATGGAAACCTGCATGCTAAATGTTTAACAAATAAACGTATCTTAGGTCTGGATAAAAGTATGACGTTTTCAGCACTAAGATGTAAGGGGAGATTACTCCATTTAAAACTGGGATGTGTCAATCCATGAAAATTACAATGAGCATCATTTGACAATGAGGAGTGGATTAGAATACCAGTAATCAAGGCTTAAGTAAAGCACATTTCAGTAAAATATTTTAGCTTTTAGCTATGTGTGAAACTTTATACATGTGTATACAAATGCAAATATTACTTTATCTTTAACAGAATGAAATTCCAAGAAACATCACCCACTTTCCTACAAAGTGCATGTTAAATGCATTTATGAACTGACAACGAACTATTGTCTAAAATGACATATGATGCTCATAAATTTAATAACAAATGCATTAAATATATCAAAATGCAACATCGAAATTCCTTATAAGACATTGTAGCTATATATCAAATCCAATTTTAACTGGACTAAGTCATTATTGTTTTAAATCCATACAAACTCATTTACTAAGAACAATATAAGAACTAGATCTAGATTCAATATCATCTAAATCTTTTTCAAAAAAGAATTCTCCAAAATGGAACATATGGCCATTAATGCCACTAGGTAGCACCATGATAAATCATCAGAGTCATCATTACCGGTTGTATATAGTGTTATAAGTATGTACAATCGTTACAACTATATATTTCTTACAAAAGTAAACAATGAACAAAGATACAACTACCTTCATACATCTACCATCATCAACTAACGTCAACTTTCTATCAGGAACTAGAAATATGGCCTGTACTCAATGAATATTTATCAAAATTACCACAATATGTAAGCTTAGGTTTTATATATCTACAGTCACAGTAAAATTGTACAAAGACTAGAATTATCTGAAGATTATTTGTCAATTCTGATCAGTAGAAAAATAAATTCCAAATCTAAAATATATTAAGACTAAGTACTTTCATGTTATGTGCAGTAAAACTTTTTATCAAGTTACTCTGGGAGATCATTTAAATTTCATTTTTTAATTTTGGAATGTTTAACTCAACTTATTTTGGTTTATTTTTATATTAAAATGATAACAAATAATTTCTATCCCCATTTGAATTTTGACTTAAGCAGTTTTCTTTAGTTTCTTAGGTTGATAATACTCTATAATGCTGGTTACTACTGGTTACTATTTTTTTCAAAATGTCATGGAAATAAAACATTTTTACTGTTTAACAGATAAATGGCTGTATCAGAGAAAATTCAAACAGATTTAAAATAACAACAAAAAGATCAACAACATTTTTAACTTTTGAATGTAGGATAAATAGTGGAATTTATTTCCAGATATAATGTAAAAACAATCAACTTTTTGAGACTTGTATAATAGAATAAAACTGATCATTTTGACATCAGCAGCGATTGTTTACAAAAATTTAGTTTTATCTCAAAAAATACTTTATATACTTTGAATTATTTCTACATTAAAAACATTAATTCTCTGTCAAACATAGCTTTCTAAAATTCATATGCTTTAAAAAATCTTGAATAATAACTATGGCATTAAAACTTAACATTAATTAACAAGTGTGAAAATTAAAATATGTGATCACTGAGGCGTAACAAATATAAACAACAACAGCAACGCAGCTTTATTTACGATGCAATGTCATGATTACCGACTATAAACTAATTTTATAATTCATGTCTATAAATCATATCGTAACTGATTATTTCTAAAATAATAATAAACAACAAAAGTCCACAACAAAATAAACAAAATTATTCTACAAAAAGTTCTGATTCGAAAACTCTCATTGTATTTTGTCTAAAACCGGGGAATTAGCTGTGTCATACACATAGTTTTATAGTAAATGTGATTTTGTGCATGTAATATCTTAAATATTTGTGCTGGAGTCAAAATTTAAACATCTCTCATAAAAAAGTTGCAATACTTTCATACAAATGTTACAATTTTTATACAAATATCAAGGACATTTATCAATTTAGTAACATCTTTTAGGCCATTTTATACATATTTCAAATTGACTGTATTGAGATTTGACTTCAGGAATTTTTGAGCTTATATTGAGAATTAATTTGAGTATTTTTGAGCTTATTTTGAGATTAATCTGTTTAGTTTGTTATAGCCTTCCTCACAACCAACAGACGTTGGTAACAATGTCACATGATCAATCAGGCACCAAAATGAAGATAATTTATTATAAACTGAACAATGTACAGACAGGACTAGTCAAGATTTATAAATGATAACCCCGAACCTGATGAATGAATCAACGGTCACCATGATATATCCCTCAAATATTACCCATGATTCCTGAGTTATATTCAAACTAAGCAATACTTCCCGCTTTAAGTTCTCTGAACATTTCTATTTTTCTGATTCAATGACACCATGAGACAGACAGCTGTGATAATGTATAACAGCAATGTTAAATTGAACATTTGTACTTTAATAGTAAAGATCCTACCATCCCGTTATAATGGAAACTGTTTAAAAACACATAGAAAAAATATTAAATGATTTTTTTTCATATTTTTAAGACCTATTTTTAATTTTTTTTTATTCATTTTTTCTCTTTTAACATTTTTTTAAAGTTTATACTACTCTATTATTGAAACTTTTAAACTTTTTCCATCAATTTGAGATAGCACATCTTTTGATAAATTATTTAGATGTACTGTAGTTCAGATCATATGCTCTGATAACCTGAACACCACCATTTTAAGAAGCCCACCACCACCACCTAGCTTATATGGCAAGTGAGTGAATCAAATTAGTGTTATTACTGCTGTTCATGTTAATGGTCATCTTATGTACGATAAGTTCAAAGAACTTTGTTTAATAAGCTAGAATGTATTGCAATGAAAGACTGATTTGTACGGACACTTGGGCATTTTTCTTATTTAATTTGAGGTTTTTATATCTTAAAAGATTAAAATAAAATTTAAATTGATGTACTGACCATTCCCCTTAAATTTAATAACTGATAACACAAGTTCTTAATTTAACGTTTTTTCTCACTTCTACTAATGATAAAGCAAATAAAATACTGAATGGAAAACCTTCCAAGTCTATTCAATGAAATAAACTACAACTGTTTCCTTGACAACACCGTAAAGCATGTCTTACACTGACCCGGCTTATCATGAAGTGATCAGTGTACAATCTACAGCACAAAAATTTGCTTCTCTATCCCATATGAAAACACTGAAACCAGTATGCGTCAAATATTTGCTTTGCCATGCGATATAAAAAGTTGAATTGTCTAAAGTAAATTTATTTTTACTTTAATATCTCAAATACACAAGGAAAATGTAAGACATCATCATATTTGGAGTTATAATTCTAAATTACCGAAAAACAATATTTTCACCAAAAACTATATTTCCACCAGACTCTTATACAACTTTATAATCACAGTAAGCTTGAATTAAATTTTAATCATCTGTTATATTTGCACAATGCATACAGATAACTATTGCATATTATTTCTCCCCATTAATTACATCTTGGTGTGTATATATACATATGTTGCGTCGTCACATTTTTCAAATACAGCCATTAAAATATTACCATGGAAACCAAAGACTTGTGCTGATTGGTCATATAAAGCTGATATCAAAGTCAGTAGTGATGATGTAAGCATTGGGGATAAAACAATCTTCTCCAGCAGATAAAATCCAACAAGACTGACTGCAACATTAATCGCTACAACGATGCAAAATGCATTGTTACGACGACATAGCATGTATCGCTAAAATGCGTCATGAATTGTTACGACGACACAGCATAAATCAATGATCCTCTATGAAATAAGAACACAATGCTTTAAAATCAAATACTGATTCTGTCTGTAATCCATCCACTCACTTAGCTGTAATCCATCCACTCACTTAGCTGATGATTCTTGTTTCTCAGATTCACTTTTTACTGTCTGTGAATCTGCTGATACAGATTTGGATACTGTCTGATTTGAAGAAGATATGGATGCTTTAGAATCAACTGTCCTTTTTTTATGATCCTCAGAATGTTCAGTTTTCTTAGAGTTCGTAGACTGTGCCATTTTTTTCTGAGTATATGTCGGTTTTGACGTTTCCGTTTTACTGGAGGACGATGAAGATGATGCACCTTGTTTGCCCTTATCTGAACTGGGATGTGATTTTGAAGTTGACACACCAGTTGTAGCCGTCGTCTGCTTTCCTTTCTGTGTATCAGATTTTGTAGACTGTTGTGTTGCAGGCTTTGATTTCTGACCGCCGTCTGATTTCACCGGAGACTGGGGTTTACCAGAAGAACCGCCTGACTTTGGTTTTTGTGCTTCTGGTTTCTTCGTAGCTTGGCCAGAATCTTTAGAAGTTGAAGCAGAGGCTGGTCTACTTTTTTGTGTCTCCGATTGTTTAGACTGGCTTGTTTCGGACTGGGAGGGATTTCTTGATGAATCGGATGACGACGTAGTTCTGGCTCTTTGGCTGTCTGTATGTTTTGGAGGTTGTGATTGGCTGCTGTCTTTAGAATTTTGTCTTGCTAATTGTTTTTTAGGACCCTTCTGACCAGAGTAATGCCTCTCCCTAGATCCTGATACATGTCTTTCTCTTTTAGCACCATGGGTTTCTGGAAACATCTACAAACAAGTAAATTATTTCTATTATAATAATGAATCAAATTTTCTTTGATCAAGCACATTAGAACAAGAAAACAACATACGTAAAGGCTTTAATATATCAAAGTCCTTTGACATTTTCAAGCAATTTACATGTTTTAGTATGACTGGTATCAAAATAAACAAAATTCAAGTGTCTGCAGTTTTTTGTATTACCCATAACATGATTTATTTCTAAAACTAAAAAGGAAATTTCTTCTGAAGACATAAACTTGTTATATTGTATTGTGAACTGGTAAAGAATTCACATGTCACTATATATCAGTACTAATGGAAGGACAGATGGATAGATGGACATGTATAATTACTTTTTTTGTAGTTTTTAATTAAGGACTATCACTTACATCTATTCTAAAATCTTCTAAACGTTTATATTTTGAGAGCCACTCTTTCAACTTTGGATCTACTTCAACTTGTTTCCGTGAATATTTCAAGAAAGCCCAAAATTTTTCTAATCCATAAAGTTGACCTAAAAATATAAAATGTATATACATGTGATCAGTTTTCAAGAATACAGAAGGCAACTAGAATCATCAGAAAGGGACTTATACCCCCCCCAACCCTAAAATTGTAACCCCAAATCCCACATACATGTACTCTGTGATCTTGACCTTTAAAGTCTGATCACCACTACTTACTACTACAGTCAAACCTGTTTATAAAGACCACCCAAGGGAACCAGTAAAAGTGGACTTTATGGACAGGTGGTCTTAATATACAGGTTCGAATGAAAATAAAGAACAATTGGGATACAATTCTACTGGGCTTTATAAGCAGGTGAACCTTATATAGAGGTGGTCTTTAAGGCAGGTTGGACTGTGTTGAGTTAAATGTTATCAAATTCCTCTGGAGCAGTAATGGCTTATGAAGTGAAGTAATGGCATTGTATATGTAACATCAAGATTCTTTCACTTATATCTGGGATGGTAGAGGAAACTGCATCTAGAGTGAAAACCACATTCCTCTGGCAAACAAACTGACCCCAGTTTCTTCTACTAGGATTTCTCTGTGTGGAATTTGAACCTAAACAAACTTCTTAAACCACTTGGCCAAAACAACCTCACTGGAATGATGAGCAACATGAAACAGATAAAAACTTCAGAATATCCTATAAGCTTACCATTCTCATAATCTTTGACTGTATCTTCTTGGAAGTCTTTGTAAATATCAGCCTTAAATCGTTTTTCTAATCCATAGCTGTAAAATCTAAATAAACATTCCAATCCATATCTGAAAATAAAAACAAAACATTCTGGATTATTTTCTGGTTAAATGTTGAAATCCACCCATGCGCCTATGAGGAAAAAGTAATGGTCTTTTACACCCCAGTCATATTTCTAAAGTATGTCAAAGTAACCAAATATCACCAAGTATTCTTTCTAATTTTATTCTTGCATAGAGATTATACATCCAACAGACCTAGTGATATTGTCTGATCATGATCTGCCATGATGTTAAATGGAAATGAAATAGACTTGACAACAATCCAGAAACTACTGAACGATGTTGGTGATGATCAATTATTGAAATTGCTGCTCTGACAACTACCAAAAATTCATCGTCGATGATAATCTCAACATTACTAAGATAGATTTTTAAGAATTCAATGTTTAACTACTTACCTGTTGCCAGCTTCAGCGTCTTCTCCTGCAAATGTTCGAAATTCTTGGTACATTTTTCTGTTAAAATGCTGCCTCAAGAAAAATGACCAAAAACGAAACAATGTATTCATCTCTGCTGAATGGCCAACACCAAGCTTCTTGCGTTCTGAAAAAGTATTTGAAATATTTATTTAATAATTAATTTCAAACTAAAACATTTGTTGACCATAACTTTAACCATCCCCTATGATCAGAATTGCCAATACAAACTGATGCCTCATATAAATCACAGGACTGATGAAACATGTATGGCTGTAAAATTGCTGATGCAGCATTAAACTATATGCTGTCTGCTGGATATTCATCAATAGTAGACTTTCATCTGCAAAAACTAAGAATTGCCATGACTACAATAGCACCAATATTTGGAAAATCAAAATTTTAGAACAGGGAAAAATATAATGGACATATAGCCAATTTAAATTTCAAGTAATTCATTTTTTTGATATCTTTACTGACCTTTATATCAAACTAGAACTCGGTGAAGCCGAGTTATACCCCTGCATAGGTTCTGTCAGTGGGTTTTGACCCTTGACCTATGCACCTAAATTTGGCATGTTACACATCATCTCATGTTGGTATACATTTGTGTCAAGTTTGACCAAAACCTATTCATAGCCATAAAGAATATAGAGCTGACACGATATTGAGACAGAAGGTCAGTAAGACTACACTTCATTTGTGGGAGGTATAATAACAATTACAATAGACACTTACCTTTTAGACATTTAGCTCTGTATTTATGATAAACATGCCACACAAAATTGTTTTCTTGTAGTAATTCGTGAGAAGGATGCTGGAAATTTGGGAATGTATGAGGTGTACTGCCATAGCTACCATAACTAGCAGACAACATGCTGTCAGTTGGACTAAAATATAAAGAATGTGATGTAGTTAACATGAAGTATTGATGAAAACATAGTGCTCTTTAAATTCTTCACACGAATGTTCCTGTTAAGGTGACCTTCACAATCACAGCTATATACAATTCTAAGACAGCTTTATCAAGAAATAATTAAAATTTTAGGATTTTTATACAGTTTATCAGAAATCGTTTCTACCAAGATTGTATTCAATACATACAAAATCTGCTATTTCCTTAAATTATAATGAAACTTTTTTTTAAACCTTGGCCACAGAAGTTCCCAATTATCTATAAGATAGCCTACCTCTGAGACATTGAGTTATTCCTTGATCTTGGTGGCCTGTGCTCTCTCACGTCCATTACCCATCCTATATGACTTTCTACCGGAGGGTGAGTACTGTGCTTTGTTTTCTTCTTTCTTGGTGTCTGTAAAAATATTTAAATCAAATTTTAATTTCAATATTGTTTTTTAATCAAAGTGGACTTGAATATTGACTTTGTTAAAAATTCATATTTGAATTGATGACTTGTGACCAGGCAAAATACTAAGTAACAGAATTCAAGAAAATGTCCTTTAAACTATTAAAGTTCTAATGCATTGCAAAACTAAATGTACAAATTCTTTCAAATCTATTTTTCACATATATAGGAAGGCGAGTAATAAATGTCATTGTATTTAGGATGAAGTGTTGGTGTGTATTTAAATCAGCAAGACTGGAATACATACAAGGTATATTTCCTCAGTTATTCCAGTATTCAAATGCCGTAAAAATTCATGAGAAATGTATGTTTTATATACTGGTATTCATATTTTCACTAATTGAAATTATTTCTGAGTTTTACCTGTGGATCTGGAGGTCTAGTTGAGTCTTTAACAACAGGATAAAACCTGGGAGCTTTGTCTGCATCTTTACGGGTTTTAGGAGTTCTTGGTCCTTTCTCCACTCTACCTGGTGTGTTTGGTACATATGCTGGGAGAGATCTGGCTATTTCTGTTTGACTACTCTGTGCTGGTGGTGGTGTAGGAATTTTCTTAGAAGATTCTGTAACAAGAATTATTTGTTATCAATTATATGTTTCACATCCCTTTTCGATGATTTTGGCAAAAATTTGTAACAAGATTTGTTTGTTATCAATTATAAGTTTCACATCCCCTTTCGATGATTTTGGCAAAAATTTGAAAAGTTGACATAAATGTGAAAGTTGACCATACACAGTAACACCAAACACCCAATCTTCGTCTTTTGTATTCTAGCGTGTTAAAACTTGTGATTATTTTTAACCTAAGACAGCAGGTGTCCTCATTGATTTAATTTTAGAAATCTTTCTTGAAACAAAAACATTTCAGTAATCTAGACACAAGTCAATTTTAATTCACATTTCAGTAATCTAGACACAAGTCAATTTTAATTCACATTATATTTTTTACCCACGTTCAAAACTATGACCTCTCACATATGAAGCGAGCACTCTACCAACTGAGCCAGTATTGATACTGGTCTATCAAATAGGAAGAAACAGGAAATGGGCTTGTGGATTTCTGTTTTATTTGATAAGTTACCTTTTTGTAGAGTCTGTGGTGGGGGTGGTGGTGGTGGTAATGACTGTTTTGCTGTCAGCTGTACTGTACCAGGTGTGATGTGTTCAAATATTTCTTTACTAATTACATTCACAGTTCTGAACTGATTAAAATCCATCTGAAATACAAAGGTCAAAATTATTAAAGTAATTTCATATCAAATCATTTTATGGTTCCTTGATGGAAGTTCATGTTTTACCTAATTTTCCCGTTTTCAATGTTTTTACTTTGCTTGGGATTGTAATTTGGACATGGATTGGTATGTTTGTTTTTGATTTATCATGGTAGGTAAATCATCTTTATCTGTTATTTGCACAAAGGACTCATATTATACAAAACCTATATAAATGATGTAAACAAAATCATGTTTATAAACATGTCAAAATCTCATGACTTTTGACATCTTCTTAAGAGTCTACTGTATTATATTTCAGTTTGGTCCTACTTAAAAATGTCAATGAAATTTTTTGCTTTGCATGTTGTCTTTAGCCTTTAAATTTATGCAAACAAACATACCATGTAAGTGCTACACCCTCTTATCTCTCCTCGATCTGATAATTTACACATAACACGCTCTTGAAGTACTTAACAATAATTTTCATTAATTAATAATACTTGGTCCTAAAATGACAGGATTTTTAAGAATTTTTCTGGCTATGGTTTTTAAACATAAACAAATTCACAAATACTATATTCTGTGCAATTCTGTGTCTCTAATTAAGTGAATATTTCATTAAGCAGCATCAAAACAATAACACTTTTTTTTCTTCAGTAACTTACCGTTAAATCTTCCGAGACTAGATCCTGTTCGTAATAATACAGACCATCATTAATGACCTTCATCATTTCTGCTGTCATTTTACTACGTGGTACATGGTCACCTGTACGGTCTCCACCTGGGTGCTTACGAAGCGATGGTGGAGTTTGTGTAACAATGAGAATCTTATTAACATCACTGTCTGTGATCTCATAGTCAGATTCATCATCCGTCCTACAAGTACATAAATAACAAAGTGTTTAAAATTATTGCTTGTCCATGCTTCAAAAAAAAGCACTCTGCGACTTATCCTGCCAAGAGTTAAAACAGTCCTGTGATGAGTGAAATTTTATTCACACTTGGCCTATTGACAAGTAGATTATTTGTAAAATGTCATTCATGATTCTTATCACATTTATCAAGATAATTTTTTGTACAAAATTACGTTTTTTCTAGTGCTGAGATACAACTACTTGGTGCCAATTATGCAACAACCGATTACTTGGCACAATGTCAAGCAGTTTGAAAAAAAAAATTATCTGAGCCGTTTTGTCACTTTTGATCTATGTCTGGGATAAAACAAAAATAAACTCCTCTATACTTTATGGAGGTGAGCTAAAATGAAAATAGTTTTCTTTTTATAACATTCAAATGCACAAGTCAAAATAAATGCACAATCGCTAAATACTAGATTTTAAACCATGATTTATCAAACATTTGTGTTATTTTAAAACATTTTTTACAACACACATGTATATATATTTAAGTAGATACTACCTTGTATATCCAACATGTAAAGATAGAAAACTTAACAGCTTCATACTGACTATTATTACTGAGAGCTACATATGCACAGTCCAAGTGAAATGCTTAAACATAAACTTAGTATGTGTGTATAAACTAAGTATGTGTGTATAAAGCACATAGAGAGTTCTAGACTCTTCTATGTCTGATGTAATGGAAACCGTCAAATGAATGATGAAATATCTGACAAATATTACACTTTAGGTTTTATTTTACTGATGAATTTAATTTTTACAACAATATAACTATCACTTTGTATTAAAGTTAAGCTTTTTTATAAGGCCCTTTAAGGGAACTAAGTGAATTTTTGGTGAACCTTTTGGATATAAGGCTAATTGAGTGAGTGATTGAATGAAGTTTTATGTCTCAGTAAAGAATATTTCACTTATATTGGGACATCACCAGCTACAGGCAAAGTGCTAAAAATTTACTTTTGCAGTGCATTCAGGGTGTGTTCTTAAGGTCACTACCATAGTGATAATATTGTTGTATACCCAGTTTAGAGTCTTTCAATAATGATCAGTTCTGAGATGGTGGAGAGAATCTGAGTTTCAATGATAATTGAAGACCTTGAAAAAGAGACTGACAAATCTCTTCACTCTAGGATCTGCAAGAGTGGTATTCAAATCTAGATAGAGAAAGGTGCTGGTTTTACACCACTAGGCCATGGAGACAAAACTATAAAGATGGCTTTATAAATCCTGTAGAATTTGACAAAAAAGGATACCTGTAGACTAAGACAAAAGTGGACACCTGTAGACTATGTGTTAAGGCAGCAGACTAAGATTTAAGGATCATGGGGTTTACAATGTCGAAACCTAGTGACGATTTTTAAAATTAGTTTAAACGTTGTAATATTTACCAATCTGTGAAGTTATTTCTTTTGCCAACATCTATCTGGTCAAGTTCTTCATCAAACATAAACTCTAGTTCTTCTCTCGGTGAATCTGGTCCATGTTCATCAGACTAAATATGAAGAAAAGTAAGTTACTAATTTGAAAATTTGATGTAAATGAGATTGGAAATGGCAATAAAACATAAAAAGAAGAATACTTACAACCATTATTAACTGATTAATTAAACATCGACTCCTAATGCAAACATGCTCTCTACATTAAGGGTTGCATAGAAAGTGAACCCAAATCCAAGTTGGAAAATATAATACATAGTGAAAACCAATAGAGACCTATGCCAACTAAGACAGATATATTTATAGACTGCAGAGGTATGTTGGTTATATATACACAGACATGGTCTTATTTTGGAAAATTAGTTACCCTTTCTTTTTCTTTCTTTGGAGTCTTGACCCTTCGTTTGACCTCTCTCCATTCTCCTAGTAATTCTGGAGCACTAGATGAGGAGACTGGACATACCACTGGGAGCTGGCCAGTGATGGTCATAGTCTTCATCATCTTCACCATCATCATCATGATCTGTAGTCAGAAAAATAATAAAACATTGTAGTTACAATTCTAGAAATAATTAAAATTTCATGTCATCAGCAGGTATGGAGTTGAGTGATGTGAGTTTTATGGCCGAGTCAATTACCGTTCACTTATATTGAGGGGGGCAGCAGTCAGTTCAGGGATGGTAGAAGAGTACCCAAAGGAAAACCACCGACCTTCAGCAACGGAATTGACAAACGTTCTCACACTAGGTCCAGAGTGGGATTGGAACCTAGTCGGTGAGAGGTACTGTGATCTGTAGGTGCATGCTTTAAACCACTTGGCCACAGAGACTTCTTTGTTTTACAATATAAACAGATGCTTTAAGTTTGCCCTGCATCACTACCTTCAAAAACAGAAATTTACACTAGATTTATGTAATTTATGACAAATATTACCTTATACAATATTGAATCATAGCAAAATTCAGTTACTTAAAACATAAATGTGTCATCTTGCATATCATATTACATCATTATTCAATCAAAAGATTACTTATTCATCGCTTATTTTTACACCAACATATGTTGTTAACTTGCAACATGTTTCAATACGACTACAGTCTGATGGAGAATTAATTCAGTAGGACTATGATAACTTTAAACAGTGGTTTTTTTTTCTTCAAATGTAGACGACCCAATGTCAATATTTGATCCCTATTGTTATTCTTTTATTATCTTTTGGAAATAAAATCCTTAAACATCCATAGAAATCAAAATTTCTCTCTCTCTCCCTCTCTCTCTGTGATTTTGTTAAAGATTTTTTAAAACCACCTTGTCTTTAAGAGTGGGAAAACATAAGTTCTGAACAATAGCAAATTGCACTATGACATGCAGGTAATAACTCAGATCCTCATAGCAAAAATGTAATATTGTGACAATATCTGATATTTTGTGGGCAAGTAAATTTAAGGTTTAATTTGATGGTAATCACTGTTTTGTGATCAATCTGGAAAGTTTTAGCCATTCTTCTCCATTGAAAACTAATTACTGGTTCCCTTGGGTGACATTTATAGACAGGTTTGACTGTATATTGGTTATTAATTTTAAACAAATAAAATCCCTGTATATACCGTGTATTCCGTCTTCATGATGCGACGGAGGAATTCCTGGATACATCTGACCAGGTACAAATTCTGGAACATCAGCATGTAGCGTAGACGATACAGACAGTCCTAATGGCTGTGCTTCCATTGGCCATTTTGTTGGATCAATTTTCCCTCTTACTTTTAGAGCACCTTCTGTTAGTTCTAAACAATCACTCTCCTTCAAAGACTGAAAACATACATAACACATTATTGTCAATACACTTTTTTCTACTCAAAATGCAGCATTCTATAAAAGGACTTTTAATTTACATTTTATTTTACTACTTTTTTCAGATAATTTTATTTTAAACAAGAAATCTGAGTTACTGCCCACTTAGTATATACTTCCACTTTTAACTTCAACCATTGACTGTAAATGTCTAAAATAAACTAAGTTGGTCAACAGGAAGTAAATGTCTGGAGGACTTGAAATTGGTACTTGGGGCATGGGACCTCATACTGAACTCACATTTTAAAATTTTAAGTGACAGCGTTTAGTACTTGCTGAGAAAACTCTTAAAAAATTTTTTGTTTGGAACGGAAGGACAGTGGTAAACCAGTAAACCCCCTCTTCTTAAAACCTGTAGTATAACAACTGTATCTTGTTTCTTATGTAGTTTTGAACAAGAAACTTCTATATCAAATCTTATGTTATTATATAATGTGCTTTACAATTACTGATTATTATTTTTAAAAATTCTCAAAGAGTGTAAAAAGATGTTAGGATTATTACCTCAATTACTAGACTGACATCCTGTGTAAGAGCTTGTACTCTATGAAAACTGGCAATCAAACTGATAGGTATATAACCTTCTTTATCCATACGACGACGTAAAAAGAAGTCACGTTGAAGGTTCTCTTCACTGAAGTAATACTCGCTGAAAGACAAAAGTTATACCACATCAAAATACAATATCTATATCACTTGGAAATAATAACAACGAATTCTATTTTCTGAAAATACAGTATATGCCAAGAGGATAACTGAAAATTAAAATTTTAATTATCAATATACATGTACATTATCAATATTCCAAACTTCAATAAATTGGCTGAATATTAAGTTTTTGCTTGAAAACCAATACATGATAGATTGATGGGTAGAAGGACTTACAAAAGACAAATGACAGGTACATAAAACTTATTATTATACCTCATTAGAAACATAGCACTGTCGTGCTGCTGTACAGCGTAGTTGGGAAAATTGTGTTGTGGCAAGACAGAATATAACCGAAAATTCGGGGGGGGGGGGGGGGTCGTTGATCTATGCATATAGTCCGACGGATGGGGTTTTTTTGGAAAAAGAAACAAATTTTTATGTACCAAACCATGTATTGCTGAATTAAATGGTAGAAAAAATTAATTTCATAAATATATGAAAAAGACAATCGGTAATTAAAATTTAAAAAAGTTGTACCCGATCGTTTTGTCATTTCGGATAGAGAGAAAGTAGAGTTTTGCAGATCCTACCGTCGCCATGAGGGGGTACATTCTAGCGGTTGTATGCGTAACTGGATCATTTAGTTGTTTTACCAGTTCCGAATTTTTACTACCGAATAATCTAAAATTTCAATCCCGTTCAATTAAAGGAATCGCAAAATAACTTTCTCAATTTGCTGTTTCTTCAACCACTTCCTAAATGTACGACAGATTGTTGGTGACCTAGTTTAACGATGTAAACAAATCGTGATCACGGAAATGCTTTTTTCAAGAAAACATACTACCACGTGTTTTTGAGGACAGGTGTCGATATTTTGGAATCAGTAAACATTTGTATTATTACACCACATAAATTTTATTTCCTCTGCTTGTGGATGACGTCTGCAGCAGCGCTTATATGAAACCCTGTTCGGAACTGGTAAAACGACTGTATTTAAAATTTGCATACAACACTGTACGAATTATCTCCCTTTCACGAAAGTAAAATCTAATCGATAAACATTTTAAAATATGACACAATTGCCTCAACATTAAAATACGTTATCATAACCTTCAAAATAAATTTAAATTTCCGTAGATTTCACGAAGAATTAATTAAACAACCTGCCGTTGCTGTTCATTTCTTAAAAAGTTATGATTTTACATCGTAGGACGCAAACTTCTCGAACTACTTTTTATTGTAAACATGAGATCAGTTCGCCAAATTGCAGAAATTATTAGGTGCATCCCGTCGCAATTTTTTACTAGATTCCGAAATGTATTCCGAAAATTTATTCCAAATGTGCATATGTAACCAAATGCATTACCCGTCTCAGAATACATATCTCACGATAAAACAGATATACTTCTTTCACGCTCATTTACCAGGCGCACTATTTCCAGGTGTACTCATATCTTATAATTTCATAGCAAAGAAGCTCGATATCTTGGAAGAAAGTGACAACAATGTACGCGTTTTCACGCTGTACAAAAATGATACTATCTGTAATTTGTTTGGATCGTTGGATCATGTGATCAGGGTGGAGAAAACATCGTGTATCCCTCTGAAAACATCATATCCCACCTCTTCGGAACACACCATGACGTCACAATGATATGATGTCATCGATGGAGAATCGGTCACGACGTTCTAGCGTTTGCCTCCGATGAGTTCCGATAGGAGAAAAAGCAATGAATCGGACAAGGAATGGTGTTTTCAGGCTGTCTTTTTAAAATATTTTTCTTTCTTTCTGTCTTACATAATTTAACATTTCTACAAATCAACAAAACTATCAACAAAACTTACATTTGCTTTCTGACATATTCTTTCAGAGTGAGGTCATCCACACAAGATGGTGCAAAATAAATAGTACCACCAAATCCTGGTGATACTATGGCAGCATTCTGATCAACAAAGAACTTCTCGTCATTCAAATATTTAAAGTCTTGACCTAAAAAAAAAGAAAATACACAATATCTCTAAAATGTTTGCATTATTGTAATCATTACTGATGTAAACAGCAAAGGAAAAAACAATGATGAAAGTATCTAGTTTATAGGCAAACAACATTGACCTGTCTGCTTGACCTTCATATACAATTCCACCCGATACATGGGTAGTGTTAAGATTCACCATTAATAAACATAAATATAGTTAAAGTAGGTTTCCTGTGACATAGACCTAATAGACATCTGTGTCTCCTATACATAAATGCACTGGTCGATCATAAATATTTACATTAAGGGTCAAGTGAACAGGTCAATGTTGTGTGCCTATATCTGCAAATCTATTAATCAAACAAATAAATTTAAAGAAGTGTGTACTGCAATAGACATCAGAGTACAAATGATGTCATCAGTTATGTCAAATGATGCATTGTTTGAAATTTTTTCCACACAATTTATGTGGCCTATTGTTATTTTACTTGGAAATGGCAAATTCTTGATGGTCACATGACAGGAAGTACTGTCAACCACCAATAATACACTCGAGCTTTTACCAGGAATTACATGTGATAAGCTTGCCTGTACATCATGTAAGTGACCTTAGTGAATTACTATATATCCATTTCCCTGATGTAAGTTAAGCAATGTTTTAGTTACCTTTGTCTGTCGTGAAAATAGGGAAAAGTAAAGTGTAAACAGATATAATGCCCTTAGGCAATATCATAATGACTATCTATATTTTGTAAATGCAGGCCAAATCAATTAATTTGTTTTGACCATTGGTATGTCTTCTATATAGAAATCAAACTAAAGTTAAGTATGAATGTAAACAATATAAAGTCAAGCAGAAAAAACATACAGAACAGCCTCCATATGAAGAGATAAGTTTAATGTAAACAGATTTGGAACCCTTAAATTATTTTGAATGGTATACAGAAAACAGGATTTGAACTTGTAAAATTCAGTGAATATTTGCTATTTAATAGTATTACTGGTACCACTGGACCAGCATAAGCAAAAGAATCTTATTGGCTTGTAGAACAATATCATTCAACTCTTGTGACTTATATGTTGTACCTGATATGGAGTTTTGTCTAACATTAGACTAGTTTTTCTGTCTGATTTGACGAAATACAAGTTTTATCAAACACATATGAAACAGAATCTTGTATCACCACACTGTGGTGATACAACACACCACAGTGTGGTGATACAACATTGGCGGTAAAGTATGAATACTTCTCATTGCGACGTCATTGGGGAATCTCTGATTTTTCAAATGGATACAATGACGCCATTACTACAGAACATGTCATAACATAGTTCTGGGGTTTTCTGTGGTAAAATGTATTTTTTCACATAAAGTATTTTTTTTTTTATTTTAAATAACCTAATTGGAAAGGTTAGATAAAAATACCATATACACACTGTGTGTGTATATATGTATGGATTTACCTATGAACACTGTACGGTTTTTATACCTAATGTCAGTGTCTGTATTACTGTGTTTGTATCAGTTAGAACTAGAACCGTTTCTTGAGAGCCAAAAATACCCCCCACTCCCCACCCAAACATGTCTGAGATAATTATTTTCACTGATGTAATTTTGAGCATTTATTTTTATTTTTATTTTTGAAAGAAAATCAAATTTGACCTCATGACCTTGACCTTTGACCTACACAAGATTGGTATTCCACTTTACATTTGTGCCAACCAAATCTGGATCAAAATCTATTCATAGTCATGGAGATTATGGAGTAGACATGACATTTGAACACTGAAACTAAGATTTGACGGTAATGAAGTATGCATGTTGGTATATATGTTGGTGTTAAGTTGGATCAAAATAAATCCAAAGATGTGGAACCTATGGAAGACATGACATTTGGATACTTAATGTAAGGTTTGATCTTGTGACCTTTACCTTTGACCCACACATCGGAATATGCCACATAATCTTATCAAAAGTCATCCGTAGAACGGCCTAACAATTGTCTTCGCTGCATTTTATTTGTTTTTTAGTTTGTAAACTAAGTACCATTAAATGATATTTTGTCGTATTACATGACTCGGAATTGTAAACAGAATGTCTGCTGTGGCTAGAGATGATGCTCCAATGAATGTTTTCCAAAAATACAATTCTACAAAATTCTCTCTCAACAATTTTTTTAACTTAAAAACAATGAAAATTTAACCCCATGAATATTTAGGATTCTACAGGAAATGTGAAAAACATATCGGTTTATGCAAATTATACTGTCTGCTTTAATTTCTAAAATTAACTTTATTAAATCCACCTTTAATTTTTGTAGTAGGTCAAATCAAGACACATTACTGACAAGTAAAATGTTTTGAATGTGAGAAGTTTGGAAAATTCTAATTACAGAGTAATACCTGGAGGGCAATATACTTAATGATACCAATACTTCAATATCATGTTATACACAAAATTTATAGCACATAAACACTGCAGTGATAATCCCTGTTTGAAAAACTTGATATATTTCACCAGTGATTTACACATTTTTTTTTATTTACAGTAAATCCTGCATATAAAGACATTCAAACAAATCTGAAAAAATTATCATTAAGGAGGTGCTCTCTATATACCTATATACAATTTGGTGACAGAATCTGTCTTTAGGCAGGTGGTTGTTTATTTTGTTTATTTGCAATGTTTGAGCTTTTCAGCAGGTAGTTTTTGTGTACAGGTTCAATTTAATTGAAATATGAATCAATGTCACCATTACACACTGTAAAATTTGTCTGTATAAAGACATCTTCTATTAGATTTGATTTTACCATTACAGAAGTTATGACCTGAACTATTTATAGACTATAAGATAGATAGCAGGTACAGGGATGATACTTTATCATGTCATGTCTATCTTAAAACTGGGACCAAGTTTTCAACTTTAATCTGGCAATAGGTATACCTATCACTTCTTAATACCGAGTATATCACTTCTGGTTTTCCCCTACTCAGAAAGATTCTGAAATTCTACTAATGGAAAGTTCATATTTAATAGCTCTATTACTATAACTTGTGACAGTTCAAACAATTTTTATATAGTGTTGCCTCCATGAGTTTAAAATGTGTGCATGAGTTCAGACAAACATTAGGCATATAGACTTTAAACAACAATAACAACCTAGAATAATAGGCAACAAAAAAAGTGCAAGAGGAACTCAAAATCCTTGATAAAATACATATTTAGCTTACTGGGGTCAGATGTTGACTTTTTACACTTTCATCATCTCGATAAAAGAAATATTTATTTTCAAAATTGGGTTTGTAAGTCTAGTTTAGAAATTTGGTACAATACACCAGATAAATTTGATGTTGGAAAAGAAACATTTCTGTCTATTATGTGTATTTGATTCATGACATGGTTTCTGATCAACCTGATTGTATGTGTACCAGGAAACTGGCAAGTGAATGCTCATCACAACAATTACACTAACTGACCGTATTAAATTAAATCAGGTTTAGAAGCTGTAGAGTTAACCACTATTCATACCTTTAAAATGATCAACATTTTGCTCAAACGATGCAGGTGCATCTACAGATTGCTCAAATCCTCTTCCTCTTCCTCCACGTCCACCTCTGCCTCGTCCTCTAACACCACCACGGCCTCTAAATCCACCTCTAAAACCACCATAACTTCGTCCCTCTCTGGGACTCTGTGGTCGCATATCATCTCTCCAATTTTTGGAATCAGAACCTGAAAACAAAATGTAAAATTTAATTTTTGTAGTAAAATAAGATAACAGCCACCTTCTGACTAAGGTCTACACAACCTTCTGAACAAAGGCCTAAGCCTAACACCTGGACTAAGATTTTGCTGGAATTAGACAGGGTTTCAGTTTACACAGGTTAATTAACAAACAATATCAATGACATCTCCTAAACAATAAGTTCAGTTAGTATTTATAACCCTACTAAGCATTCAAATATGACAATAATGCATTTGAAAGGGGGGAAGGGGGGGTTGAGGGTTTTTGCTGGAATTAGACAGGGTTTCAGTTTACACAGGTTAGTTAACAAAAAATATCAATGACATCTCCTAAACAATAAGTTCAGTTAGTATTTATAACCCTACTAAGCATTCAAATATGACAATAATGCATTTGAAAGGGGGGAAGGGGGGGTTGAGGGTTTTTGCTGGAATTAGACAGGGTTTCAGTTTACACAGGTTAATTAACAAACAATATCAATGACATCTCCTAAACAATAAGTTCAGTTAGTATTTATAACCCTACTAAGCATTCAAATATGACAATAATGCATTTGAAAGGGGGGAAGGGGGGGTTGAGGGTTTTGGCTAAGATGTTTAAATACTGTTACTATACTGCATAAATAAACTTGAAAAAACACTTGTTTGTTTATATTACATTGCATGACTTTCAACTTTCACCTATTCTAGATGAAAAGGGATATTGTATGAGCATATTCCTTAAAACATATATGCACATAACTTCTTTTATCTAAAAATTTTACAATGCTAGAGAGTCTAAACCATATTACCTTTGGACAGATATCGTATTAAACAGGGTTTCAGTTTACACAGGTTGACAGGTTAATTGCAATACCAATGACATGTTCGATAAAAATAAGTTCAGTTTTGGTCTACATTGGGCCAGGTTCCACTATTTTAATGAAATGTTTCAGTAAATCATGTAAAATGTGTATTAAAATTATAACAATCATGGTGACTTGTCATAAGTCTTAATTCTCACCTTTCTTAGGAATATTTGATGGTCTTGTTAAAGAAACTTCTACTTTCATGATTATTCATAAGAATGTCATGGTATATTTATATTAATAATTCATAAAATTTTAATTCCATATGGTTCACAATAAAACATTATCAACACATGTTTATTGTAAATTGCATATTAAATAAAATCCAAATTCTCATCTGTATCATTCAATATAAAATTCCTGGAACGATATTCCTTATTTGAAGTTGTAAAGCGAGAAGCACATGTATATGATGGTCGTTAGTATTGCCAACAGGTATATAGATTTATGGTAGACGTGGAAGCACATGTCTAATTATATGACCTCAGGAAAACTTGTCACATATGTGTACATATATATATATATATATAGCATTAATATAAGGCTGTTATTACCTGACTACTGGCTGGCACAGATATAATACAACCATACATTTAAATCAATCTGGTTTATAATACATATTTCACATGGTTAAAAATAGCCTAGCCTTCTTGTTTGTCCACACACACACATACACACATGCAAACAAACACACACCTGCATGTACACATAAAATCGTACACATGTACACACACATAGCATCTGCATGTATACATATAAGCAAACATATGCATGCACAGACAGACACACACAAACACATCCTTTACATATACAGTAAAACTTGCTTTCACAACAATCTCTATAAGACAAGCACCTGTCTATACAAAGAACAGGTTTTAATTGCCCCAAGTTTAATTGACATATGATACAAGGATTAGTTTTATCCTGTACTTCTGATTTTGTGTTGGAACCAAGATTTGGTATTATAAGGTTAAATGGTGATCAAGAACTATCCTTAGTATCCAACTTTTAGGCTGTGTGTTTAACTTTAAGAAGAGGGCCTCAGCCTTCCAACAATTAGGTATGATTTAATAGTAAAGACAGACATTAATATCTACATGCAAATCTATACACATGAATGAAAAGTATCTTAATAATAATGACAAAATATGTGACCTATTGTTAATTTATGTTAAAGGTTAAAGGTTAACTTTATTTATATTTCTTTATGTCAAAATGACAAATAGCAAAACAGATTAGGTATTTCCTTTAACAGTACAAGATAACTGAATAAATTCAGCCAATTATGTCTAAAAATGACAAATATTTGTAAGAATTAAGTGTCTTTGCATTAATTTTCAATATGATTGATTGATTGAATGGGGTTTTCCATGTCCAAGTCAAGAATATTTCACTTACATTGAGGCATCGCCAGCTATATTGATTGATCGATTCATTGAATGGGGTTTTACGTTCCGTCGAGAATACTTTAATTATATCAAGAAGTCACCAGCTAAACATAAAGTAGCAGGAATCTAAACCTTTGTTGTGCGCTGAGGGCAATGTGTAGGGAGGGTTCTTTTATGTACCACACCTGCTGTGACACAGGGAATCTGTTTTTAGGTCTCTTCTAAAGGACCACATAATTTTCATTTCTAAATGCCAAATGCTTGGTCAAACCTTGGCCATGGTCTGAACCCACAACCTCTTATATTCAAAGTGATCACTCTACCTACTGAGCTACTGTAGTTGTAAACTTTCAACATGAGAAACAAACCTCAAACAAGGGTTTAACTTATTTTAAACTTGGGATTTTACCAATATGACTAGTGTCTCTTACTCCATACTTCTCACCATAGATATGTTATTTACAACACCAGGATATATCATTATCAACAGGTGCCCTATATTTTCAGGGATCCATCTTTCATATTTCTGAATTTTGTGATAGAAGTTTTTGTTCTAGTTCATCAGAACTGGTGTTAGGGTGGTAATGTTCTGTAACTTCATATGAGGATGATCCAACAGTCTCTATAGGACAAACATCAACCAGAAACAAATATGTACCCTGCAGTTACTATTGGCATGGTGGAATTTCCTGATACCCCACAACCTTAAGCATGCAAACATAACCTGTATCACACTAAGATATTCTAACTTAGGTTGTCAGATGTTCAAGCTAGTGCTACATCACACATTCAGACAATACATGTACATGTATATACATGTAGATATTTTCAATTAGAAACTTCAGGATTTCTTGTTATTAATGTCTTTTTTAAATTTATTTAAGAGATTTCTCAATATCAGCGGGTGTCACTTATTTAAAAAGCAACATCAGGATTTCTCGGTTTCAATAATATCATTTCTCAGTTTTTATTCACTTTTAACAGTATCATTCCTCAGTTTCAACAGTCACAAGCTAACCTGTGTTTAGAGGAAGCTACTTTGGCTGAAATTTATGAAATCAGCTGGGGATCCAAAGGAAAAGAGATCCAGATAAAGGGGTCCAAAAGAAAGGGGACCAGGGGGTAATGAAGACCAGGCATTTATTTAGTGTATT
Organism: Anadara kagoshimensis; assembly: GCA_021292105.1. Classification (NCBI taxonomy): domain Eukaryota; kingdom Metazoa; phylum Mollusca; class Bivalvia; order Arcoida; family Arcidae; genus Anadara; species Anadara kagoshimensis. The sequence continues at coordinate 5,360,401 of CM037873.1, forward strand.
TATGTAGAACCTTTTAATGCCATTTAAACTCCATTACCAGACTGAAAAATATATTCAAATTTTCATACCATTTCCTGCAAGGAAGTTAATTATTGAAGTAAAGAAATACATGTAGTTTTTTGTGTACTGTTTATTCATTGATTTTAGATAAACTAAAGGGAGTAAATAAGGTATGCACAGTGTTGTCATAACAGAAACCAGAATGTAGACTGAAAATATGTCTTAATTGACCATTTTACTAGAATTTGCCATTACATTTACATTTAATAAATCAATCTATATAAAATGAAACCCTTTTTTATTCAAACAAAATCTTTTAAGATCCATTAGTGGTGTCTCCACAAGTTCTTGATCGTTAAAGAAACGAAAACATTCTTGGTCGATGTCAATTTTCTTTTCTGTTGTTTAAAATAGCCTAGGGCTATACAATTTTTCTTTAGTCAAAAAATGCTTTGACGACTGTTGCTGTTGCATCAAATTAATCAATCCAGTTTTGTTTGGATTCAACCTGTGGCTTGATGCCATTCGTAAACAACGAAAAAATAACAAGTAAAAAAAAAATTCCAGAAAAAATTGGACAAATGCTCAAGTCAACAAGATATTTTTGTACACACTCCTATGCAATATATTTTTCACACCTGTGGTAGAATTTAAGCCAATGGAAATGTTTAAATAATGAATGTTGTCATGACTTTTATACAAATCCAAAACCATTTAGACTTATCATTTGATTTTTTATATATTTACATGGTATAAAATAGTTACAAACCTTTCAATTCCTCTGGTTTCCTATCCATTCTTAATGGCAGTTTATCCATTTTCTTCTGATCTTTTGAGGGTAGTCTCCCTTGACTGCGACTTCTCCTACCAGACTTTGGAGGATCTATGTCTAGTGGAACCCACTTTTGTTTAGAACCTGGAAATTCGAAAGTAACAATTTATTAATGTTTGAAATTTTCTATCGCAGCTCAAAGCAAAATAGAGTTACAAGGTTAAATTATAGGATTTTTTCTGCATTGCACATTTACACTTCAATGTTTGTCTTAAATACTAAAAACATTTATTTAACAACTCACTTAGGTTTTTTTGAAAATATGACATTACCAGCATACCAGCCTTTTTTATGGCTTATTTGCAAAGATTATGACCTAGCAATGATGCTCTTAATTAATAGTTAAAATTGTTTGCCTCGCCTAAAATTTGACCGCTTGAGAAAAATATGAATACCAAAAAAAAAAATTAATAATAAAAATTGATCTCTTGATATTCATCTTAAATGTGAAAGACAATAATACTGTTGAGGATTTGTACACAAATGTGAACATCAAAGATAAATCAACAGTAATGATGTTCTAAATTAATAGTTTAGATACTCTTATTAACCTCCCCTGAAAATTGAAATTTGATTTTCATCCTAAATGTGAAAGGCAATAAAACTGTTGAGGATTTGAAAACAAAATTGTACATCATAACCAAATCTGAAAATGATAAACAAATCAGTTATTTACTTGGTTTTCCTCTTCTTCGAGGTGTTCTCTGACTCTCGTCATTAGAAGAGCCATTTTCTTTATTTTCTTTGGAGGAATCATCTCCACCGGAGTCGCTCTGTGACTGTGATGTCTGTACAGGTGGTGGTGCCGCTGTGGAGGGTACCACCTGTGTAGGTGATTGTGATGGATTTGGTGTAGTCTTCATCTGTTTCTTAGCTCCAAGAACCTTCAAGAGACAATAAATATTTATTAGTTACTGTTTCCATTCCATGCCAAAATCGCCATTGGCTACAAATTTCTGAGGATTTCTTTAAAAAAGTAACCCATTTTAGCAAATTTGTGAAAAGATACTTTAAAAAGGACTATATTTTCACTAATTATTTTAAATTTATGGAAACCTAGAGTTATGTCCTAGTCCAGATAATTTCACATATTGAGTCAGTATAGAACCATGGAAGAAACCAAACTATCCAGACAAATTATACCTATTCTAGCATACAAACCGATAAATTTTCTCACTTGTATGACAGTCAGAGTGAGAATTTTCATTTTTGAAGGTTGTTTTTTTTTTTTAAATTAAAACATCACAGACATAAACTGAAGGTCAAAGTCATACCTACAGCAACAAAGTTTGCAATACTTACTGTATTTAACAGACATTTCATGGTGTTTTGGGGATTTTTGAGGATTTCCAGAGGGAAAAGTTGTCACAACATGTGTATATGGATACTATATTAGCTTATTTTGATTAAAAGATCAATGGTTACATATTCTACATTTGTCCATCATTACCAGTGGTGTGCTAAACACATTCCAAGCTTGACCACAAAATACAACTTATACTCTTTCCAAAAAAGGCTTGGTGTTATAATGTATATACATGTAATTATGTTTTTTAATGTACACTACAGGCCTGTCCAAAGTTTAACACTAAGCACCAATGAATTAATGCTGAATCAGCAGCTCCTCTCGGCTCTCCGTTAGCTATGTTGGCTATACATTAACAGCTTTAAGGTAACTGTTATCTATCTCTAGGCAGTTTTTCGGTCTATAGTTAATAATATATCTGCTACTCGGACACAGAATTTTGTTTGCTTAATGTTAAACTTTGGACAGGTCTGTACTGAAAGTTAGTTTTAATAAAGTATTGTCTTACCTCTGTCACTTCATTTAATGCTGGCCAGTTTTCATCACTTAAACTAGCAGACTACAACAAATATAAAATCAATATGTAAAATAAACAACAGTAGCATATGTTACAGTTCCACACTTGTACTGCTCCCTGCTGTTGGTATGTATATATGTATATTACACATACTTATGCAGAAAACTTGTAAAATTCACCTGTACAGCAATGAATATCTAATAAAAAAAATTTATATTTTCGTTATTTATATATTTTATTATTTTGATTTCAGAAGATCCATAAGTTGAGACAAATACATCACTTAGGGTATCAATGTTCACTACTCTAGCTTTTGTTTTTAAGCAACAAAAATTTAAGAAAAGGTGTACTCCATAACAATCGAGTGTTAAATCAATCATGATGCTGAAAATTGGTGAATTTTTGATAGATTTTAGGCAGCCAAGACCTCATGTTTCCCAGCGTTAGCCCACAAAAGCTAAAATCATTTTCATTACACTAAAATTTGGCTGTGTGTTCTCTCAAGACAATCTCTTAATTAATTAATTCCAGTAGTTTCCAATAAATGATACAAAAGTTTGGATTGAAATTTTGTGATTTGAGGCCGACATAATCTATGATGTAAACTGATATTCTAGATATTTCTCCTATCAAAACAATTATTGTGATTTTATATTCATGACATCTAACTGTACATGTAAACATTCAGAAACATTATTTCCGGGTTATTAGAGACATCTTACATCTTTTTTTAACATAGAACATCACAGTACAGCTGAACTGAGACTTATTCAGGCAAATATTTATTTGTCAATAAAATTGGGATGTAAAAAGTGGCATATTCCGAAGTATTAAATTCCCTTTTATCCCATCCATTAAATATTATGTAAAATTGTTGGAAAAGTCATTTTTCTCAAAAATGATTGAGGTGCCATTTTTCAGGTTAAATAAAGAGTGCAAATGGAATTCTTTCCTGATTTGTAAAAGAAATTTCAAGGAATTTTATTTAAATTTTTTTAAGCAACTGCCTTCATTATTAATGAACAATAATCTCACTCTCTCATTTGCACTTTTGCCACAAAAACAAAATGTTTGTTACAGATAAACAGTATCTTTATGTCAATATACACTGCTAATGAATTAAAGAGTCAGGGTCACTTACTTATATACTGGAGAAAAAACTGGCGCTCATCAATCATTGTACTTCATTAATATTCACCACAGGTGAGGGGGTGAGAACACTTTATAGATATAAATATACATAATTTGTTGTTGATATATAGAATTTGATGGAATATATGTAAATATCAAGTTTCAACACCAATCCAGAGACCAACTGATGTAAAATATGATGTAACGTCTTGAAACCTTTCCAAAAAAAAATTCATGCTCAAAAAAATTTATGTCAAGAAAAAAACACTCATTGATCATTATGGTTTTTTTTCAAAATAAATTAAAAATTGGTTTCTGAGATAAGAAATTAGATAATTTATTTAGAGAAAATGTGCTTAGTTTGCATATTTAATAGTTATATGAATAATAAGCATATCAATTCCACTACCCAGAATTTTGGTAAATAGCCAATCCACTTTTCTAAAAGTTCACTGTGTACAATTATGATTGATTGATTGATTAAATTCGGTTTTGGGTCATAATCAAGAATATTTCACTAATATGGAGATGCCACCGGCTATATGTGAAGTAGCAAAAGTTTGATCTTTGCAGTATGCTCAGGGTAATGTGCATACAGGGTTCTTGACATACCTGCCTTAATATAGGGGCACTGATTTTTAATAAAGGTCTCTTCCAAAGGACTGTGATTTTTTGTTCCAAATGCTAAGTGCTTGCAGACAGAACAGTCACTGCCTCATTCAAGTCTTGGTCAGACCCAGTCTGAGGTTTGAACCCACAACCTTCCACAAATTAAGCGGACACTACCAATTGAGCTTTCCCTAGTGGCTTATGTACAATCATGAAGTAGACAAGCATATATTTCCTTTCTTGGCAAATGTGTTAGTACATGTATATTGTACTATCTAAAATTGAACAGGTACTCGGCACTGGTTGAGATAAAATAAAACGAGGACAAGTAATAAAGTTTACCTGTTCTTTTTTATTGGCATCTGTATTATCTTTGATCACCTTGGTTTCTACAGTTACTTTCTCTGTAAAAATAAAATAAACAATGATTACAATATTGTATAAAGAAAATCAACATTTTCAAATATAACAAAAAACATCTGGTTCAACAAACCAATCCCTTTTTCAGTTTATTTTCAGGACAGAAAGGACTTACCAAGGGAGACAAGGTTTTTTTTTTTTTTTTTTTTTTTATTCAGTTTACAGAAACATTTGACATCAGATGGTAGACAAGGGGGTAGACTATGCAAAATACGCAAGTGTTTTTTGGTAACAAAGCCAGGTACTCTGTTTTGGTTTATTGACAAGAAACTGATTGTAATTTGCAGATGTATAATATTGTACATTGTAGCATTATCACAAACACGTTCTACATGAGAAAATCTTCAACTCGACCAAGAGGATATAACAAAGGGTAGGACTTTCTTTTGTTACCCTATCCATTAAATTTTATGTAAAATTTTGAAAAATTGTTTTTCAGACATGTTCACAATAGCTTGATCATGGCATTTTTTTAAAGCTTTTCAGTGAAAATTAAAGTGGAGGAAGTGAAAATATTCCTAGACAAAGAACAAACTGAATACGGAGTGGGTGGGGAGAGGTGGAGAAAATGTAACATGTGTACATTTATACTGTACACAAATACCTTTACTTTTTATCTGCTGACACAAATTACATTTAGATCATCAATATAAGCCATTTATTACCTCAAGACAAATGTAAAACAGGAAAATAAAACAATACAACTACATGTAATTCATGTTGTCAGGTAAGTTATTTTATATTTTATATATTTGTTTATATATAACATTTTACCTGAGTTATTGACATCTACTGGTATTTGTTTATTTTGTCTAACATTTCCTTTTTTTATACATACTTATAAGTAGATTTATAATATTACGTTTGTGTAGGAAAACAACAATGACCTGTCCGCATGACCTTTAATTTAAATATTTATCATGGACCAGTACATATAGGAATAGGGAATACACGTTTATTTTGTCTACCTAATGAGAACACTTTAATCATGAGTGATTTGTATATGTTATCATTTATAATGAACTCTGAATCCTAACCCTACCAATGTATTGGATGGATCCTTTTATTATGAATATCACGTATGAAAGGTCAAGCAGACAGGTCAATGTGGTTTGCCAATAACTTTTTAATTAATATCAAATGATTTTGTTCGCCAAAAAATTACAACCAAATACAGGTAGTTTCCTCAAGGGAAATAAGACTAAAATTTCTGATTCGAAGACTAAAATTCCCAAAACATCAGTGATGCCAAAAGCAAATTGAATATAATTGCCTTTTATAACCATAAAATTTCAATTTAATGTCACAATACAACATCTTTGTGATGATTGATTGAATGGGGTTATATGTGCCAGTCAAGAATACTTCACTTATATTGAGATGTCACCAGCTATAGTTGAAGTGACAGAAAATTTACCTTTGCAGTGCATTCACTGCAATGTGCAGGGAGGGTTCTTTAGTGTGACATGCCTGGGCATTGTTTTTTAAGTCTCTTCTAAACCCTGTGACTTTCATTGCTAAATGCCAAGTGCTGGGTATAAGATCTTTTTGATGAGAGTCCTATCTATTGCAAGCATGTTATAATAGTTTGGGATATTTTAGAGGAGCTCCAGTTTTCCCAAATCTAAAGGCAGAAGGTACTCTTTAATTTTCTAAAATAAGGGTCTGCCAGTTTGGACAAATTTTCCCAGTTAATGTACCAGTTGAATTTTACAAGCTATGAAATTTTAAAGTTGCAGATATCATGAATATGAACAACCATACTTTCATCATGAATGAGACACAATGTGTACCAATATGAAACATATGTTACACTCACCATGTGTAATATTCCATCAATAACTTTAAATCTTTGAAGCATATCTTACAATAAAACATCAAATAATTCCAACATTTGAAAATTCAATCTGTATATAAAATATTTTTGACATATTTTTCCAGAAATATTAATGTTCAATTTCGCACACATCCAAGTATAAGAACACCTGTCCATTCCCAGCCAGGTAAGCTCACGACGTACTGACCTTATCAGGTGGTGGTAGTAAATATATATAAATATCTGTTCTATATATACTACAGCTAAAAACAAGAAGTAAAATCAACCGAAATTTGGAAGTCATGTTGACCCCTCTGTGTCAATACTTGTATCTAAAATAAATGTGATGGTCTTGCTCGTCTGACATTAAATCTAGGATGTCAAAAAGGATGTCATTGATATAGTTAAAAAGTGATATAAAGGGACACAAATAAGTCTTAAGTTGAGGCTTGTCTGGCTCACTTAAAAAATTTGCAGTCAATCCTATACATCCTATCTTGTCAACAGTTTTTTATTCATTTTATTATAATTTGACACATATGCAGACACACATTGAAGCAAATACAAACAATTTTATCAAAGTTGTGTTGCACATTTCCATCATTTTCAAAAATTAATCTACTCAAACATGTTAGCAAACATGTACTAAAACAAGACACTGCATGGTAGCTTTCAAAGTGCTGACTAACTAAACCACAAGCAAACTTATATCATAAACCACTGTCAAATCAGATTTTAAAATTTAGGATAGACTAAAATCATGTAAAATGTAACTGTAATAATTTTTATGCAAAATTGAAAAACACTTGTTCTGGTTAAGAATGGAAACCACAGTTCCACTATGCTAGTACCAGCGTAAGTTCTTACAGACATTGTGAGACTGATTGAGGTCAGTTAAGTTGGAACTTTAGTCTAATGCATGGCACTATGTCAGATTTATATCACAAACCACTGTCATGTCACACTATAAAGACAACATAGAAACAACATGGTACAAGAATACAAAATAATCCAAAATATAGATGACTGCTACCTTAACAAGTTTTTTATTATGTAGAAAAATAGGTCAACACAAGGAAATCAAAAAGAAAAAGGTCAAATGGCCTCAACATATAGCAGTGTTGCTTAAAGGTGAATAACCTTAAATGTAAACCAATGTTAATCAACTTAGTCTGAAGTTCAGACTGCAAGGTAAAGCCTTGGCATGGCAAGAAGATATTTTAAGTAAAGCAATTAGCTGTTGTATTGTAATATATTGGCAACTGCAATACTTGTATTTCACTTCTGTATCACAATATGTGCCCGATAAGAATGGTAAATTTGAAAACAAATGAGATTCTTTCCCAAGTGAATAAAGAAAATGATGCCAGGTAAAGTAGGTGGTTAATTTAGTTGTGCTACCTGAATATTGAACTTGTAGGCAAACCTTTTAATACACCTACAACTGGCACAAGAGAGCTATTTGACATTTTTCAGTTGACTGAATGCTGCCAAACAAATGTCTTTATTAGATTTTTTTTTTATTTTCCACAATATGTTTCCAAAATATGTTTTCCTAACCAGGCCAAAACAGCATAGACAATACTGTAGCCAGAATTCACATTCAGAAATTTTGTTTTCAATTAGGGAATGTCTGTACATAAGTTCTGTCTATGTTGGTGAACTTTGGTCAACTTGTGATTAATTTTTTCAAGTAACATCAAAAGCTGATTTTTTGCTAATCCAAAAGTGTCATATGGTATACTAATATATCATTGCAACAATGCAACTCTATTAAATGTTGTAGAATTTCAGCTGGCTGTGGCATGAAACGGAGCCCTTTTGAGCTTCAGTCATTACCCAATAGTTCAATACAGAGAAAAGTTTTTGAACCATTACACTAGGCTCAGAGAACATTTCTGCTGTTTCACTCTTCAATAATTGGAAGTGAAAATTTTCTAATTGACAAAATACAAAACCACAGGCACAGGTAAGCAAAAACAATTGCTAAATAACATTAAGTTGGAGTGTTATAACTTAAATGAGATGTAATTCCAATTGTGTCCCCATGAACCCCAACTATCCATGTTTGTGTGCCATGATCAAAATATGAATGGCGAATTGCACACTTGCACCCAAAGATTGTTCCTGTGAAGTTTCATAAAGATCTGTATAATAACTTTGGAGAAAAGTGCAGACAAAATGGTGAAAGAAATGGAGTAAATAATATATGTCCCCTTACTTCATTTAGGTGAGTCCCCTTACTTCATTTGGGTACATAATAATTATATTATCAAGTATGTAACGATCTGATGGAATTTGACTACATACATGCACATCAGTGTTTTAAGTCAATATAAAGCTACACAAATATTCAATTAGATACATATGTTTCCCTTAGATTTACAAATTTTATATACATGCATCGGTATGTTTTTAGTCACATTATGTTTTTTTTTAAAAAGATTAATACTTTAAATACTTAGGAAAACATTTCTCTTTATGGGTAAATAAACCAGTGACTGTGGAGTGTAAACAACAAAACAGATTATTAAGAGTTTTGAAGACAATCACCACATGTCACAGACTTTCTATCAACCATTTTAACAAACTGACACTAGAACCATCTGTTGAGAGCCAACTACCCTACCCCCTACCCCTACCCCCCCCCCCCCCCACATTGATTGTTGATTTACATTTTTTCCAAGTTTGATCAAAATCCATCCATAGCCATGGAAGATATTGGCACAATATTGGGACAGACAACCAGACGAACAGACAGACAGGGTGATTCCCATATACCCCTATGTTAAATGGTTATATAGATGGAAATTAATGTAGGGTCTGCAAGTCTCAATTGTTATCCAGACATAAAACATTCCCTGCAAAGAGATAGATGTTAGAGAATAAAAGTTACTGTTGGTTACACTAATTGACAAATTATTTAAATTTGTTTCTAAGCAGATTGTTCCAAGACATCACAAATTCATGCTATATGACAAGACTTAAAGGATCTATAAAGAAACCTGTTTGTCTAAACGTATTTGTCTATATATCAATGTAGAATGAGAGGAAGGATTATTGGTTCCCAGCATGGGAAGAGTCAGACAAATAATGATGATTCTCAATGTTCAACAGACAAATGAGGCCAAAATCCTAAATATAACAAAAGAAACATGTTCAGTAATCACCAAAGGAAATTATCAAAAGTGTATGTGGATAAGTCAGTGAGTCTGCAGTTACAGTATTGTGTATGTGGATAAGTCAGTGAGTCTGCAGTTACAGTATGGATAAGTCAGTGAGTCTGCAGTTACAGTATGGATAAGTCAGTGAGTCTGCAGTTACAGTATTGTGTATGTGGATAAGTCAGTGAGTCTGCAGTTACAGTATTGTGTATGTGGATAAGTCAGTGAGTCTGCAGTTACAGTATGGATAAGTCAGTGAGTCTGCAGTTACAGTATTGTGTATGTGGATAAGTCAGTGAGTCTGCAGTTACAGTATTGTGTATGTGGATAAGTCAGTGAGTCTGCAGTTACAGTATTGTGTATGTGGATAAGTCAGTGAGTCTGCAGTTACAGTATTGTGTATGTGGATAAGTCAGTGAGTCTGCAGTTACAGTATTGTTACTGTGGATAAGTCAGTGAGTCTGCAGTTACAGTATTGTGTATGTGGATAAGTCAGTGAGTCTGCAGTTACAGTATTGTTACTATATTAGGTTTATCAATATCTGTTAATTCATATATAGACAACTAATAACTAAGTATTGTAATAACAAATAACACCATTACATAAGTCAGCTACCAATTATTGTCTGGGCTACTGTAAATAAAAGTCTAGATATGTCAGGATCGAGGCAAGCCAAGGATACACTTAAGACATCAAGTACGTGTATAGCCACCACAAATTAAGGATCTGTGAATTATCAGCAACATTGGTGATTATATTATTACTTGAAGCGAAGACACTAAAATGTGACACTAAGATGTTATACTGTTTTATTATTGTAAAGAGCTTAATATGGATAGCTTTGATGCATAGTGTATTTTCATAATTTAAATATGCCATTTGTATTAGCAAAATTTATAAAATTTAGTATTACCACCCAAAAAAGGATTACCTCTTGTAAAGTATTAACTGACCAATCAGAATGCATTATCCCTATTAATTATACAGATCTGATATACATCAAACTTAACCAAGTTTCTAGCATCGTAAGACAGGGGTCTCGATAAAGCGAATTTGGGGCCTAAGTTGGGCCCCATTCATAATACATTAAAGCATGTTTTTCCCATTGAATGGATAATGGCAATATTCCCAATTTATTTGTATGTTATGATTACATCAAAATGGTATGTTTTCCAAATTGATTTCTAAACCTTCCTCTCTCACATACAAAGCTACTAGAACATGCTGTAAATAAATTCAGAGGCATGAAATATAGACAAATAGATTTCTTATTTGCATTAATTACATTTTAAGACCAGTAAAAGTCTGAATTTAATATTTTTGCCTCTTGTTGAATTTTCCCAAAATTAATCAAAATGCTGCTGTTTTCCCAAATTCCAAGGACCCCAGCCCAATTACCAAAATGGGGTGAAAGATCCCTGTAAGTATAATCAGATTGCAGTTTTCTCAATAACCTGTGTTCTAATACATTAGGTCCAAATATATTGGAACTTTGGCTGAGATTTCCCTATCTGGCACCAAAAGTAGTGATAGATTATATCAGTAAACATCATGTAAATGTTTGAAAGCCACATGTTTTTAACAGTTTGACATACATAAAGTTGGTGATGCAGGTAAAAATCAGCTGTTTATAGACAAGTTCTGTGTTTACATGCTTCAATGTGTGAGGCAATAACAGGTTTTACATGAAGTGACCAATCTTGACACATCCAGAACAAAACTTGGACAGATCTTTGAACACTTACTCACTAACTTACCGGTTCTCCTAATTTTTAGATTTTTCAAAACACAATTGAGGGTTAACAATCAGTCAAGTTGATCATTGGCTACTTAGGGAGTGAAATTGAGTTATGGAGTTTACGCCCCAGTCAAGATTTTTTCACTTATATCGAGGCGGTCAGTTCAGGAATGGTGGAAGAAACCAGAATGCCCAGAGAAATACACTTACCTTAGACAAGCAAACCAACAAACTTTTTAACACTAGGATCTGCCTTAGCGATATTCAAACCTAGGCAGTGAGCGGTGTTTCTCACACTAGGATCTGCCTTAGCGATATTCAAACCTAGGCAGTGAGCGGTGTTTCATAAGCATACACTTTAGACCACTCAGCCATTGCAGCCCTTAAACAATTAAGTCACCAACTGATCTCACTCGGCCATTGCAGCCCTTAAACAATTAAGTCACCAACTGATCTCACTCGGCCATTGCAGCCCTTAAACAATTAAGTCACCAACTGATCTCACTCGGCCATTGCAGCCCTTAAACAATTAAGTCACCAACTGATCTCCAAAAGTAAATTTAACCACTTAATTCATTTGAAAAACTGATTATATTTGTTGATAGTGTGTTGTATATGGTGGCATTACCGGTAATATTGACACACGTTTATAATATTATGTGCATTGCGACGCCCATCTATTAATTTTTGCCCAAGTGGTAGAACTAACATAGACAGTTGATCATTTGAAATGTCCTTAACTGATGTAAATTTATTAATCAATAAACATTGCTGTATTAACCATGGTAGACAAGTGTACTGTTACAATAATTACATATGATTTTAAATTGTGTATGGGGCCATATATCTACCCCCCAAAACAACCAAAAGAGAGACCTATTTCCCAGTACTTGTAACTAAATGACACAATCATTAAATTCTGTAGTGACTACCTTAAATGATTATGAGAGATTTACAGTACAGGTAATAAACATTTAATCATGATGTCATTGTGACATTTAGTTTTGTTGGTGACACAGATGCAGTTAATGTGGTTTTCACTGTTTTTTAAGGTAATATTTGATTGTTTGTTCTATTACATAACACCCACAAAAACCAGAACATATTTGATAAATTGATACAGGAGAAAAATCACCATAGTAACCCTCTTACCAACCAAATTCACTTTAAAGATTAAAAGTGATTCTAAAATTATTACTAGACACATGACTTTGGATTCTTGAGCAAGCACATTTTTACCAGAAAATGGTTTGTTGACATATCCGGCATCATCCTTACATTTGTGCAAAACAATTACTCCCACTAAATACAGAATCACATCAGTTGGCATTATTCCTGAATTAAGGTAGACATATACAAAAATGTCCCACACAAACATTAAGGAATACTGATCATGTGGTATAGGCAAACAACTTTGACCTGTCCGTCTGACCCTTAATTTAAATATTTATTATGAACTACTGCATTTATATATATATAGGAACCACACAGGTTTATTTTGTATGCATAATGAGAGCACTAATCTTATCTTGTGTACACATTATTAACTGTGAATCCTATTTCAAACTATGTATAGGTTGGACTCTTCTATATGAATATTCCTAATGAAAGGTCAAATGGGACAGGTCAATGTTGTTTGTCTATATGCTGACAATCCCAATTATCTGCTGTCATTAACTTAAAAATCAATAAGAAAATATTTTTAATCCTATTCAATTCAACAAGATTTTCATTTTTAGTTATTTTGTCAAAAGTGTTCACAAAAGGACTGCCTTTAGGAAAATTTACACTATTTTTATAAATACGGAAAATTTAAGTTCTGAAATAAATGGTCAACTATATACAAAATGTAATATATATCATAGCAAACAGGATCTTCAATGCAAAGATTTATGCTCAGACAATATCTGAAAATTTTTTGAGTGTCATCCAGGACAGTACAAAATTATTTTAATGGGGTTTGTTTCCGTACCACGTGATACCTCATAACATTCCTGGGAAACATTTATTTTCATTAGATATGGCAACACATATGATGTTTTCCCACAAAAAAAATCTTTTCCAGCAATTGTCCAATAATGTTTTCTAAAACGTAATTAAGGGGACTTTTGTAGACAAACTGTGAACTTTTAGTCATTTTTCTCCAAGGGAACTACTTATGTCCAGTAGTAATTGTCGGCAAACATGTCCACTGGACACTTTATCAATGTTTAAGGATTTTGAAATGGGGGGGGGGGGGGGGGGTGTTAGGGGTGGACAGTCATACATATACAGTATACAAAACAGAAACTAAGTCGAGGCTACTCACCTTTTGGTGGTGCTGCAGCCACAACAGGTGCAGGTGCAGGTGCTGGTTTAGGGGATTTACTTTTGTTCCAAGGATTTGTCTTGGGAAGAGGTGCCTCCACATAGTTTTTGTTGTCAAACTTCTTGACTGTTGATGCTGACTTCTCATCACCATTTTTATTCTGTGCACTGTCATCGTCATCAATCTCCTTGTTTACAGGGTCAGTGTCATTTGCTTCATTTGGTTTTTTACTAGAGTCATTTGACTCTGATGTAAAATGTTCATTTTGAGCAGTCTGACCAACTGCGGTGGCCATGTTGATATGGTCACCAGATTATGGTGTGACCAGATGTTTTAAGTTGCAGGTCACAAAACGTCAAACTCTTATTTTTCTGTTGCTTAGCTACGTCAAAAACAACAAACTAAAACTTCTTCATACAACCCAACTTTCAACAACACCTGTCCAATTAAAATATTACGAAAACTCCGAATTAAAAAATGTAAACAAACAAGTCGGAAGTCAATATAACATATAGAGCCTCGCTTTAAAATTTCCAAATCATATGCAATACACCATATCGTCACGTATGGCGTGTTAATTTTCAGTTTTACTAGAATCCAGACTGTGACAGTCAAAACGATTACAATAAATCAGCACCAATATACATAAATTTTCGTAAAATTACTTAACTTTGTCAAGAAAATGTCCAACAGATGATAAATATGTGCCACAACTTCAAGGATAAAGAAGCCACTAACCAGGCCACGTTCGATAAAAATTTTCTGCGATTCCTTTGTTGATAACACTGGCAATTCTATACTACAGTCTGGTAAAATAAACTCACTGTGGTGATTATGGAATTGTGGAGGCCTGTCTTTCACAGTTTAAGCAATGTGCAAGTAGGCAAACATGGCAAGAGAAATTAAGCAATTTCTCAATGAGCACATGTCGCCATTGGCACATACGAAAGGAATGCGCATGGGCGAAAAATATTCCAACGTCCGTTTTTAAGTCCAAGGGAGACCACTTTTGTCCGGTATGATCTCTTACGGGTCGGTTGAAAAGTTAAATATATTCAAAGTTAAAATTTCATAAATTTTATTCACATCCTAGTAATAAAAACAACATAGATCTAGATCTAATACATTTACAAAACAGTGAATCCACTTAGCTCTTGCTGTTCACTAGAATCTGTCAGTAAAGTTTGCCTTTTGTTTTTTTGTTTTTTTTGGGTTTTTTTTAGTTTTTTTTTCAACTGAGTCTGTGGTCATATTGTTTACATTACTTCTTGTTGTTCCATTGACCAAAATAGCGTATGTATTTAAAGAGTCAAATATGTGATTTTTCGATTTTTAAACTGAAGATAGAAGACCAGGTGCACCGGAAATGGTCTTCAAATTACCGGTTCGAAATGTAACCGTCATTTTTACCAGTGATTAATCAGTGATACTGAATCATAAAATGTACCGTGATCTGGCTTGTATCACTGTGTATGTGGGACAATTTCTCCTCAGTTTCAAAATTTGTATACGTCGCCATATTAGATAGCATGATCAGCGTTTGTAACAACCAATATATAGGCATAGCCGGACCAAATAGAAAAAAATCTAAGATTTATTTCCGATATGATAACCGTGACAAAACTTTTCGACCGCCTACGAATAAAATTTTTCTTGATAACGAAAAGGACTGTTTGACGATTTTTTCTGTATTTTCACCCCAAATTCCGAGAATATTCTTTTATTTCCGAAGCGTAAGCTCGACTTAGTTTAAACAATATTAATTTTGATGACAAACATGATACAAAATCACAAATATAAAAATATTACAGTGAAATTTTAATATATGGATATATAAATCATCACAAAGTTACAAATATCAGATAGATAAATAAATAAATATCTTATATATTCATAAGTCCTAACCCTTTGATAACGGTCAACCAACTTTTACTGAGATCATGTATGACCAAACGTCATGAATATTCATTAAAACTACGGGCATGTGGCTATATAATATATGGCAAAGTTAAAAAATACAAAGACTGTTTTGTTAACTTGTCTTTGGTCAAATGGAAAAACGTAATACGAAACTTAAATAACTAAAAAACAATTATAATAACGAATCCATGTCCAAACCACAATCCCAAAGCAAATCAAAAATTTGAAGCTGGCAAATTAGCTTATAAACGTGAAGTTCTACCAGGGAAGTGAGGTCGCGTGATTCGGAAGGGTAATCACCTCCTGTTTAGCTAGCTACACCAGTTAGGTGAAGTTAAAACTATAACGAAAGGAACATGTCGGGACTATGGGGCATCAAACATATCAAGGATAAGTTTAGATTGTCAAACCTAAAGGGTCTAAACTTTCTCCAGTACCAAAGGACCCTGCATTAGATTTCGACAAGCCTCACAGACATACATGACAAGTATGTGATGAGACTTCAAACAACATTATTGTCTTTTATAAGGGATTCTACATTATATTCCATATTAAGAAGTTTGGGTTGGATAAGATATAGGAGAATCCTATAGGAGAAACCAAATGATTTTTTTTTTCAACCAAAGGGAAGTTATCGATTCTTTCAGTATGAGTGTACAAGAACATGACCTTTCTTACTTACTTCACAAAGATCCATAGAAGGACAGATTATAGCAGGTTCTACCAAATCATTATCAGTAACTCTAACACAAACTTTTACAGTCGTCAAAGATGGTTTTAGTCTTATCAGATAATTTGAGTCTATTCTACATCTGTCACCAACCTAATGTGGGTTCTAATACTTTTTAAAGATTGTCTTGAATATCTTGATTCTAATACTTTAGCTCGTATAAACTTTTATTTTTTTACACTTTACATCACTATCACTCACTCTAACTATAACAAATCATTTTTTTTACCAAAGGCGAACTAAGATCTAAATTATTTTCTCAATCACCATATACGAACTGTAAAAACAAATATATGATGAAGGTGTTTTTCAATATCATCTTCCAACGAACAATCGGTATACCAATGGGCACAAACTGTACAACATTATTTGCTGATTTATGCGGCGAATTTTATTCAGAACATTATTAAATCTATAGAAAAACTGTCGCCAAATCATTCAACTGAAAATACAGCTAAATACCAGTAAGTTTCAAATAAAAGAAACGCCTGGTTCTTCAAGTTCTGTTTCAAAATTGGACTTATAGACTAGTTTACATCAATTAGAAGCCATAATTTTTCTTTTACTACGCAGCAATATACTAGCTTCTGCTTCATGTGCTTATGGTGTCACTGTATTTTTCACAACTTATACGCTATGGTAAAACTTGTTCCCAATATACGGAAACGTATATGAGTCACAAATAAATGTTTATGGCCGTTGTCACAATATTGCTTATAAGTATGATATCTTTGTATCAAAACTACCCTGGATATATTTGACTTCACATAGTTTCATTATCAATTTTGATCTCACACGTGACGGATGTAGCTAGCTAAATAGGAGGTGCTTCACCTTCCGCAGCACCCGGTCCTTCTCACTTCACTTGTTAAACTTTGCTTTTGGAATTGTGGTTTGGACATGGACTGGTATGTTTGTTTTTGATCGAGTCAAGCCATGGTATACTAAAAACAAAAAATCGTCTGTATTATACTATATATAATTGAAACTGGGCCGACTGTTCACTAGTCTATTCGCTGTTCCATAGTTCTTAAAACTGGTTGTCCTTTTTTAACTGAGATTTGAATTATACGGGATTTTAAAGTGTTATAAAAACTTACGTATGATTATCTATTGTGTAACTGTGTTAAATTAGCATTATCACATTCAAGTTACAGCTTATTATTGATAAATACTTGTAGCTGGACTAGCTAACTACCACGTGTTTTAAAATATGAATCTGTTGAAAGTTACACGTGGTAAAATATGTAACTAGCCTTCAGCCTCAGGCTTCAATTCTTAACCGACTTTTTTTAAACAATTCATCGATCGTTTGCTAGAGAATATAAACATGGTATCTGTTTGTTACTTTAAATATCAACGGTCGCTGTTTAGAATACCGTGACGAATTAATACTTTACAGAGAGTATATCATAGACCACAAAACAGAACCATGAGACAGAATACATAAAGGGTAACTATTAGTCTAAACAGATGACGACAACAACAGGTGCGACAGGTCGAGTTGACATATGCCGGCAATTATATACATTTCATATAAACCTGGTGGGCATTTCATATTTTACATGAATGAAACGCAGATTGCTTATTATTTCTCTAATATACAATAAGTACTTTTATTATATAATCTACTCAATAATCCATGATAATACGGTCATACAATAAAAATCGTATTGAATGAGTATGACGTCATAAAAGCGTAAAAGTCATGATCATTCCAGAGTGACGTCACATAATTGACCTAGTTCACAATTGTTTGTTTCATTTCATTCTAATTAAGCTGATACTTTTCTTCTAAAAAGAAGATACATTGTATTTAAATTGAAAATGTTTGTTTTGTTTTTGTATCTTGCGGACAGACTATTGTTTACTTTTAATATTTCAACAGGATTACTTTTGGCGCATGTACACAGTTACGTGAAATTGTTGTTTCGGTCAATCAGCTGTTTTCTTATAATGATAAGACAAGTTTTAAATCTACGAAAACCCCGTTTTTATGGGATTATATAATAAATAGAATCTTGCATTTGTGTTTATGCAATATTGAATTTATTCAACTCGTTTAATAAATTCAATATTACATAAACACTCATGCAAGATCCTCTATGTCTATGTTGCTAAAAGCCACAGAATTTTCCGTCCAAACTAGGAAATTTTGAGCAGGGTACCCAATTAGTTTTATCAGTTCACACCTGAGATTAAGACTGAGACATGGGGCATATCCTCAAGTGAGCCTCAAGGCCCATTGACATGTGTATCGAGACATTTTGTTAACTGTAAACTAAGCAAAGTTACTGTGTTATATGGTTTAATTTAATGGAATATACATGTACATGATAATAGTCACAGTACAACCAAGATCACGAGACAATACACGGAGGAAATGAGTAAACAAGATAATACAAAACATTGGAACACTCCCGACTTTAGACAGGCGCCGGGTATAATAACAATGCGATGGTGTGGTTATAGTTGTCGGAGTAAATAGAACATGATAAATACAATGACATTAGAAGATCAACACAGAGACACTGATAACAAAATACAATAACATTAGAAGATCAACACAGAGACACTGATAACAAAATACAATAACATTAGAAGATCGATAACAAAACTCACTCTTTTGAATAAGCAACAGACATTACAACAAAATGAAACACATACATATACACATTAACCGCTCAAATTGGGTAATGGTAGAGTAATATTGGTCAATTTTATTTTGTCTCCTTCGATTACCGTACCTTTTTATACAGGATGCACTACTATCGGTATTTGTTATAGTTTTCTAACATGGTATAGGATTCTGAAAACTACAAACATTTGATTATTTTACTTTTGTGAGGATTACCACTCACATTTTTGACAGGAGCAAAACTCTCACAAACAGCTGCTCAGGTAATCCTGCGGCAGCCATGGTCGATTCATGACCTGGAGTTTCATATTCAAGTTATAGACTAGAACAATTTCAGAAAATGTGACAAATTTTGGTTAAAAGATGTAACATGCTTTATTTAACATAATTCGACGTTGTTTAATTAAAATAAATGGCGGATACCAAGGTAAATATTGGTAAAAGTTGTTAACATGCTTTATTTAACATACTTAACATACGAAGTTGTTGAATTAAAAAATGTCCGTTTTCCTTTTTGATGTTAATTCTTGATAGATATATGCATTTGCAATTCAATTATGAGCCCCAAAACAATATTTTAATGATTTCCCCCTAATTTTGCATTAAAATGGATTTTCCGTTGCCATGGTAACCAATATCTGACTAAAATTGATGGAAACAAAAAGTTCAAGTCATATGCTTTGATAATATATAGAGAGGTTGTATTTGACAAAATTAATGCAGAACCCCGAAAAAAATGCGATGAAAATTATTCAAGATAATTTCAATATAACCCTGGTGCTCAAAGGGTTAAGACAACTGAGTTTCCTTTTTACGAAAAATTCACGACAAAAATTCGTGTAGCATCTTTTAAAAAATCCCATAACAACACAGTGCGTGAAAAAGAGGGGGCAAGCCTCTGTCACGGATTGGAGTCCGTCAATAAAAACGGCTCATTCGAACGCAGAAAAAACCACACATGCGCAAGTATACATTTGGATACAGCCAATATTCAGGAAAGGGGTGACAGGTTTTGAACCCAGCTAAATGTTTACATTTCCGCTATAAAAATACGACAGAGTTCGTGTGGAGTGTTTTTTCTTCCTTTTTGTCAAATGCTACATAAATTTTATATCCAAAAACTTATTCTTTCTTTGCGATATGGAATCTTAACATTACTGTCTCCCCCTTTATAAACAATAACCCAGATAGCAAACATATGTTGGGCCAATGTTGGCCCGTTGTTGTTGGGTTTGTTGGCCCTACGTTAGCTGCCATCATTGGGCCAACGTTATCTTGCTCATCGGGCCAACGTTGTACCCAACATAAATGCCAACGATGGGCCAATGTAAACTGCCAACGATGGGCCAACGTAAGTTGCCAATGTTGGGCCAACGTAATCTTGCTCATCGGGCCATCGTTGTACCAACCATAAATGCCAACAATGGGCCAACATAAACTGGCCAATGTTGGGCCAACGTAATCTTGCTCATCGGGCCATCGTTGTACCAACCATAAATGCCAACAATGGGCCAACATAAACTGCCAACGATGGGCCAACGTAAGTTACCAATGTTGGGCCAATGTAATCTTGCTCATCGGGCCATCGTTGTACCAACCATAAATGCCAACAATGGGCCAACATAAACTGCCAACAATGGGCCAACGTAAGTTGCCATTGTTGGGCCAACGTAATCTTGCTCAGCGGGCCATCGTTGTACCAACCATAAATGCCAACAATGGGCCAACGTAATCTTGCTCATCGGGCCATCGTTGTACCAACTATATATGCCAACAATGGGCCAAAATAACCTGCCAATGTTGGGCCAACGTTATCTTATTTATCTGGTAGCGTTGAACCAATCATAAATGCCAACGATGACCCAATATAAGTTGCCATCATTGGACCAACGATGGCAGCCAACGGTGGCCCTTCATTGGGCAGACAGGCAAAATATGTTAGGACAACTTTGTTTGCCATATAAGGACGATAAATCCACATTTGAAACATGTTGGCGATAAAATATCTGTCAATACTGCCCCAGCTTATCTGCGAAAATCATTTTTAATTTCTTTGAATTTTAAAAGTAACGATGATCCAGTAAGATCCAGTGACAATTACAAAGACAGTGAAAACATATATATCCTAATTATGTTAAATGTCTCCAATGAAATGTCACAGATGCTGGTTCAATACTAACAATATTTCTTTACAATAATTTAAGGTACAAAAATTTGACATAAATTTAACTTTATTAATATGCAAACAGAACCAAACAAAACATCATTACAAAGTAAATACTATACAGATTATCACAAAACTTTAAAAGTGTCTTTTTCTCAGTTCTACAGTTATTGATCTTGGTTATTATTTTATTATCTAAATCACATATCTGATTTATTTTTGTTTATCCTGTTTTTTCTGCCACCATTTCTATCGGATGCAAATCTGAACCAGACTTTTGCAGTTTTTGCAATTTCATTTTCTGTCGCACTTGCACATAATCTCTCTTTCTAACAGTTTCTGTAATTAAGATCGAAATTATTTGTATATAAGTTGCTGTTAAATGACATGAAACAACTATATACACTACCATCTCTAAAAATATGCAGGTATTTTTCTATTCGATATGTAATCTTAGTATCGCAATCAATATGTACAGTACAGACCTGTCTAAAGTTTAACACTAAGCTAAGAAATACGTGCCGAGTCGGCTCGATTCCTCGTTACCTGTATCTCCAAAGTTTCTCGAATGCAGTTATCTATATCTGTGCAGCTTTTCGACAACTAGTTATCCATATATCAACACGTCAGCAATCAAGCTTCTCTCCTTTTCGTTAGCTCATTGTTTAACTTTGACAGGTCTGTACTGTAGTTTGGGTATTTTGCTACATCGCAGGGCTTATGACCAGTTTATTTAAAATGTACATGGACGTGCATATAAACATGGAAAATTAAATAATTTTTAAATGACTCATAACAGAAAATAGATAAAAATAAATAAATAATTAAATAAATAAATAAATTAATTAATCAATGTCTTTTTGAAAAATATAATTCATTATGGTAATATAGTTTGTTTTATACATGTACCTCAAAGATTTACTAATACTGTATTAAATTCAGTTGAGTTGAGTTAAAATACTTAAAATCAGGAATATTATGGCAGTGAAGTTAATATGTTCACATTTATTGAATTAATTAATCAATTGGAAAATATCAATGGCCTTGATCAGTTTTTTTTTATTTCACAATCAAAAATGTTAAATAATCTAAAACGAAATTCTAAAATAACTTGAGGAAATATAGGCCACTTGAATGCACACATTTTACAATTGCATCTTAAAATAAAGATATAATTATAATCAATTGGAGAATTTCAAAGGAAATGTTACAAATTTATGTTATAAAAATGTTCCTCCAAATAATTAAAACAACTTAATATGTACACATTCATGCCCATGGGGTTACAATTTCTGTACAATGAAAGTGCTAAAACAGGTGTTCAAGACCGGTGTTTGACATTACAAATGTGTGTGTGTGTGTGTGTGTGTGTGTGTGTGTGAGAGAGAGAGAGAGAGAGAGAGAGAGAGAGAGAGAGATACTCTGATGAAAAACATTAAAATCAAATTGGCATCAGGTCACTTTGGATTTTCGACAAAAAGTCTTTTAAACAGATTTTTATTAGCAAATAGTATATTCACGTTAACTTAAGTTACTGCAAACCTTGTGAATATAATTATGCATATTTGCAGATTGACGATGGTGTTAATTAGGGCATTAAACCATTAAAAATAAATTTCAATTCAGTAAATCTGGGGTTCCTATCCTTACATCAAAAAGTTTGTTATTACAAAGCTTGACTGGACAAGTAGCTGAATATAACACATACATACTTTCATATTGAGAGAGAGAGAGAGAGAGAGAGAGAGAGAGAGAGAGAGATTTATATAGTATAATAAAATTATACTTACATAATTAAATTAAACTTCAGTCTTTACAAGAGAGTACTACTAATATTTGTCTTGGTAATACTGTTGTCCAGGTCTTCTTTTAAACTTTAAAACCATCTTAGGTAAAGTTAATACCATCAAAACCTGTCCACTTAGTATTGGTTAGATGACAATAAGAAAAATCTTTATGAATAAGAAGGGGGTGGAGTGGAGCACAGCCCTTTCTTATTCATGAAGATTTGCCTTATGTCATCTAACCAATTTAGACCACACTTTCAACATGACCCAACTGGGATGAAAACCATTAACCCAGCTGTTCATTCAAAAAGCTCACCTGTTTGAGAAAAAGTAGAGGAAGTTGTTTTTTTTAAGGTTGTAACAAATATAACTAAAAACCTAACTTTTGTGATGGTCGATATTCAAAATGAGTGACCAAGGTGTAGACTACATCCCTTTGATGATTTTAATTAATTTTCGCATTCCTTTAGGCTGTTTTATTCAAATATAAGCATGTTTATCTATTTTAGCAAATTAACTAACAAATAAAATATTAATTATTGATATAATTAACAAATATGGTTTTGGGCACAGACGCACAATCGTAAAATTAAAGCCACAATTTTGACTAGAGTGAAAAAAATCATTATAATTGAAAACTTGACCAGAAAAGTGATTGAAAACCACCAAGCTCGAAAACACGCACATGTAATTCAGAAATTACACATGAATTACATGTGTCATTAAAAAACTCCTTATTTCAGTATAAATTTTCATGACGTCATTGTGAATACGAAAATCCTATTTTTTTTTAAATCTGAAAGAATTTTGACAATATTAAAAAAGATATCAATTAAATTTTGTGAAAAAATGTCTTTATCAAAGGTATCAAAGGCAATTCTTAGTGATTCAATGGTATCTGTTGAATTTATCAGTGTACTGTATTTATGATTTTTTTTTTTGTATATTTTCATTTAATCTTTTAATTGATAGACATAATGTATTTTATTTCCTGTAAATAATTTATCAAAAATTATAACAGTTACTTTAAGTTAGGACTTTATCAATAATACCATCAAAGCATGTACAAGCCATGCATAACGTTAGCGTCCATTTGTACTACTTGGTCCTAAATGCATCCTTGGGAAAAAGAAATGTGGAATTATGCCTGTTTGTTGGCAAATGTGGTAAGAACAACAGTTTTTATGTTTGGGCATGGATTAGGATGTTTGTTTACCATTGGCCCATTGTTGGTCCAATGTTGTCAGACCAACAGTTATAATTCATATGTTGGCCCATTGTTGGTCCAATATTGTCAGACCAACATTTATAATCCATATGTTGGCTTGGTGTTGTCAGACCCAGTTTAATTCATATGTTGGCATTGTTGGTTGTTGTCAGACCAACTGTTATAATTCATATGTTGGCCCATTGTTGGTCCAATATTGTAGACCAACATTTATAATCCATATGGCCCATTGTTGGCCCAATGTTGTCAGACCAACAGTTATAATTCATATGTTGGCCCATTGTTGGCCCAATATTGTCAGACCAACAGTTATAATTCATATGTTGCCCATTGTTGCTTTAATGTTGTCAAGCTGTCAGTTAGAATCTGTTGGTCCCATGTTGGCCAGGTCCCATGTTGGCCAAATGATGTTTAACCGACAATTACTACTCGTATATCGGGCCAATGTTTGTTCAATGTTGTTTAACCAACTATTCGAAATTCTATGTTGGTCTAATGTTGGCCCAATGTTGTCACACCAATAGTTAGAATTCCTATGTTGGTTCAATGGTGGTCCAATGTTGTTTAACCAACAGTTAGAATACCTATGTTGGTCCAACGTTGGCCCAATGTTGTTTAACCAACTGTTAGAATTCCTGTTGGTCTAATGTTGGCTCAATGTTGTTTAACCAACAGTTAGAATACCTATGTTGGTCTAATGTTGGCCCAATGTTGTTTAATTAACAGTTAGAATTCCTATGTTGGTCCAATGTTGGCCCAATGTTGTTTAATTAACAGTTAGAATACCTATGTTGGTCCAACGTTGGCCCAATGTTGTTTAACCAACTGTTAGAATTCCTATGTTGGTCTAATGTTGGCTCAATGTTGTTTAACCAACAGTTAGAAACCTATGTTGGTCCAATGTTGGCCCTATGTTGTTTAACCAACAGTTAGAATACCTATGTTGGTCCAATGTTGGCCCAATGTTGTTTAACCAACAGTTAAAATACCTATGTTGGTCCAATGTTGGCCCAATGTTGTTTAATTAACAGTTTGAATACCTATGTTGGTCCAATGTTGGCCCAGTGTTGTTTAACCAACCGTTAGAAATCCTATGTTGGTCCAATGTTGGCCCAACATTGTTTAGCCAACGCCAACCATACAACAATATGCCAACGTTGGCCCAACGTTAGTCTGCTATCTGGGAATGTGGTCAAAAATTGCCCCTGGCAATGTCAAACGGATAAAAAGGTAGATCCGGGTACTCTTGAACATTTTTACAGGTAGTGATCACAACAGACGAGAAGCAGGTGAGTGAAAGCATGTTTATTTTTTTCTGCGGGTTTTTGCCCCGATCAAGATTGCAATGGAAAGTAAATATGTGGGTGTCTAAGTCTTCAAACTACAGTGCAAAACCACTTTTGCAAGTATTGTCAAATCGTTGTTTAAATCAGTTTTGAGAATTTTTTATTTTCTTTATCGGTGAAATTTTCACATATTTTATTGTGAATTGATTTTTTTTAAATGGCGCGAAACCGGATTGTAGCAATAACTCGTTTGTAACTACAGCGGAAATAACAAGTCACTCCATCGAGACAATATTCATTTTATGATTGAAAATAGGGCTCCCATGAAGTAATATTTCCCACTTTAATTTTGGCGCCATTTTTGACAATGGGCACTAGGATTTTTTTTGTTGGGTATGGGGTAAAGTTTGCCTTTAAAACGATGATTTAAATGCATTTTTAATTTTTTCCTGTATATATGTACCAGTTTGTGACATCATAATATGTTTGTAGCAGAAATTTAGTGATTTTTTTCTTCTGGAAAAAGTCATTGTATATCACAGATTTTGTTTTTGTGTTTTGTTTTCTAGGACTTATTGTGCATTACTAGGAACCCCATTTTTAAATTGTTTTGTTGGTAAGGACAACTAGGTTTAATTTGCCAGTATATCAGTTGTTTTGGGAATTTTTGTGGTAAAATTGGATTTTTTAGTTCTCTTCTCTAGGGATAAACTACCATTTGGTAGTAATTTTAACCAAACAAAATAGCTGTTGGATATTGTTTTTGTGCCTTTATAAGTGTTTTCAACATATTGTCCATTTATGTAATTCTTGATGTTAAATGCCCATCATAAAGGCTTGTTCATTCATGTGAGTATTGGTGTTTTAAGTGTCCAATATAAAGATTTGATGTTCCTCCATGCAAGCATTTGTATTAAGTGTCCATCATAAAGTCTTGTTCTTTAATGTGAGTATTGATATTAAGTGTCCATTTTAAAGGCTTTTCCTCCATGTCAGTATTGGCATTATGTGTCCATTATAAAGGTACATGAGATCAATATGTGTATAGATACCAGTAATTCTGAAAAAGAAACAATAGTACAAGAATATGTCTTGACCTGTACCATCACAAAAATAGGTAGTGGCTGTTCCTTTGGCAAGCATTCAGTTCTCACCTGTACAATCACAAAAAACATGTAGTGGTTGTTCCTTTGTCAAGCATTCAGTCCTCACCTGTACAATCATAAAAATATGTAGTGGTTGTTCCTTTGTCAAACATTCAGCCCTCACCAGTGCAATCACAAAAATATGTAGTGGTTGTTCCTTTGTCAAGCATTCAGTCCTCACCTGTACAGTCACAAAAATATGTAGTGGTTGTTTCTTTGTCAAACATTCAGCCCTCACCAGTGCAATCACAAAAATAGGTAGTGGCTGTTCCTTTGTCAAGCATTCAGTCCTCATCAGTACAATCACAAAAATAGGCAGTGGCTGTTTCTTTGTCAAGCATTCAGTCCTCACCTGTACAGTCACAAAAATAGGTAGTGGCTGTTCCTTTGTCAAGCATTCAGCCCTCACCAGTGCTATCACAAAAATAGGTAGTGGCTGTTCCTTTGTCAAGCATTCAGTCCTCATCAGTACAATCACAAAAATAGGCAGTGGCTGTTCCTTTGTCAAGCATTCAGCCCTCATCAGTACAATCACAAAAATAGGTAGTGGCTGTTCCTTTGTTAAGCATTCAGCCCTCATCGGTACAATCACAAAAATAGGTAGTGGCTGTTCCTTTGTCAAGCATTCAGTCCTCATCAGTACAATCACAAAAATAGGCAGTGGCTGTTCCTTTGTCAAGCATTCAGCCATCACCAGTACAATCATAAAAATAGGTAGTGGCTGTTCCTTTGTCAAGCATTCAGCCCTCACCAGTACAATCACAAAAATAGGTAGTGGTTGTTCCTTTGTCAAGCATTCAGCCCTCACCAGTACAATCACAAAAATAGGTAGTGGCTGTTCCTTTGTCAAGCATTCAGCCCTCACCACTTCATCTGTAACTGGTGTCATCTCATTGTCAGGGATTTTTCTGACTTTTTTGGGAAAGGGACCTTAGAATGGAATTGGAGGAAAATAAAAAGGATTTACTTATTTGATATCTTTTAATAAGAGGTAATGTGAGTACGGATTTCTGTTAAACAAGTTGCATCCCTTTCACCAGACATATATTGAATACATATCACCATAAGTGTAAATGCAGGTTATTATAAAGATATGAAGCCAAGTGGAAAAGATGGGATTTTGCAGCTTTTTTTCTGATTTCTATGCTGAATCATTTTGGTGATTTTTACCTACAAAATTGAGAAAGATGTGCACTTTTTGTCATTGGGTAAGGGTCCTTTTACCAGCCCATTGAGTGGCCAAAAAAATCCCGATTAATATAAGTGCAGTATTCTTGACAGGAAAGTAAAACCCCATTGAATCAACTGATCGAGGCTTGCACACTTTGCAATTTCTTGTCAAACCCACTGGTTTTGCTAGTACACAAATACTGTAAGAGTTATCCCTCTTGTATGTTTATCATCCATAGTCATAATATTTGCTTAATGTTTTTATGGTAATAGCGTGTATTTTTTGCAGGGTTTTGCCTTCGGACTCTCCAAAATTTTGTATGTGCATCCACTTTGAATTTGAACTTATGTGACCAGAGTATAGATATTATTCTGCATCACAACAATTTTCATGATACTGTTACCAATTCTGGCAATATAATGGACATTTTTCATCATCATTATTGTTATTAATAACACTGATGTATGTAAGTTATTATAAGTCAGTTGCACTTTCTTTTCTATACCTAAAATATGCCTTAATTTTCCTTCATTTGCAAGAAAAGATTGCCTGGCCATTTGGAATACCACTGGCCACCTGAAAATTTAAATTGGTGGCTAGCTGGCTACTTGGTTTTGAAACCCACTTTAAGGCTGATATTTAACCTGAAAAAATGGTTATCTGTATAACACGTCAGTGGTCTCCCATTTTGTGTCCGGCTGCATATAATAGCCTTGTTTATACAGCCATTTTGTATGTTTATGGTGTCATGTGACTGCCATCACTTGTTTTTCTGTTCTTAGTTGTTTATGATTTCAAACTGTGATTTTTATGATATATTATGGTATGGATAAACAATAAATCACAAAAATATCAACATGACAAGATCTAACCAACTAGCAAGTTTTGGTCTTGTAACTACAGTATTATAATCCATGAGTTGTTGCCCTTGAAATGGCATTTTTATACGCCTGTCAATATTGATAGGACGTATTATGTTATGGTGCTGTCTGTCCAGCTGGGCGTGTATCCAGTAGGCTGTCTATTAACAATTTGGTTTCTGTTCATTTTAACTGTTTGATTGATCTCAATGCATGGGATTGCAAATCAGGTCACTAGGTGAAGGTCACAGTTACTATAAATAGAAATTCAGTTTTTGTGCATTTAAAGACGTACTATCTGTCTGATTGATCTCAAGTTTGAACAACTTATTCCCTGTGAGAAGACAATGCATAGGATTGCAAATCATGTCACTAGGTTAAAGGACAAGGTCACAGTAACTATGAATAGACATTTAGTTCCAACACATTGAAAGACACACCATTAATTTGTCCGATTGATTTCAAATTTGGTCAACTTATCCTTGTGACAAGACAATCCATGGGATTGTGAATCAGGTCACTATGTCCGCAGAGTTCTAGTTTGAAACTTAGCAGATATATGACTTGTCCCTTGAAGATTTCCTTACTTATACTTCTTGTTCACATCATAGATAGTGACAGGTGTATATTGCCCAGCTTGACAGTGCTCTTGTTTTGCAAATGCATTTATGTAAGTAAATTCTATTTCTAGGAATCTGGATAAAAGCAGCCATTGGATTGGAACTAAATTTGTTTCACATATATAACGGTATATATTAACAGGACTTTTGGTGGGTATGGAGGTGGTACATGTATATTGACAGGTATGTATTTACTGGTATATTGGGGGAAGGGGGGTATTTACTTATTTACTTTACTTTGCTTCTTCTTAGGTAAACCACAGGCTTTATATTTAGGTAAAGGCAAAGCCTAATTTGTTTCCAGTTTTAGGTAAACTACAGATTTTCTTTTCAGGTAAAGGCAAAGCCCAATTTGTTTTCTGTTTTAGGTAAACTACAGATTTTCTTTTCCGGTAAAGGCAAAGCCCAATTTGTTTTCTGTTTTAGGTAAACTACAGATTTTCTTTTCAGGTAAAGGCAAAGCCCAATTTGTTTCCAGTTTTAGGTAAACTACAGATTTTCTTTTCAGGTAAAGGCAAAGCCCAATTTGTTTTTGTTTTAGGCAAACTACAGATTTTCTTTTCAGGTAAAGGCAAAGCCCAATTTGTTTTTGTTTTAGGTAAACTACAGATTTTCTTTTCAGGTAAAGGCAAAGCCCAATTTGTTTTTGTTTTAGGTAAACTACAGATTTTCTTTTAAGGTAAAGGCAAAGCCCAATTTGTTTTTGTTTTAGGTAAACTACAGATTTTCTTTTTAGGTAAAGGCAAAGCCTAATTTGTTTCCAGTTTTAGGTTAACTACAGATTTTCTTTTCAGGTAAAGGCAAAGCCCAATTTGTTTCCTGTTTTAGGTGAACTACAGATTTTCTTTTCAGATAAAGGCAAAGCCCAATTTGTTTTTGTTTTAAGCAAACTACAGATTTTCTTTTTAGGTAAAGACAAAGCCCAATTTGTTTCCTGTTTTAGGTAAACTACAGATTTTCTTTTCAGGTAAAGGCAAAGCCCAATTTGTTTCCAGTTTTAGGTAAACTACAGATTTTCTTTTCAGGTAAAGGCAAAGCCCAATTTGTTTTGGTTTTAGGCAAACTACAGATTTTCTTTTCAGGTAAAGGCAAAGCCCAATTTGTTTTTGTTTTAGGTAAACTACAGATTTTCTTTTCAGGTAAAGGCAAAGCCCAATTTGTTTTTGTTTTAGGCAAACTACAGATTTTCTTTTTAGGTAAAGGCAAAGCCTAATTTGTTTCCAGTTTTAGGTTAACTACAGATTTTCTTTTCAGGTAAAGGCAAAGCCCAATTTGTTTCCTGTTTTAGGTGAATTACAGATTTTCTTTTCAGGTAAAGGCAAAGCCCAATTTGTTTTTGTTTTAGGCAAACTACAGATTTTCTTTTTGGGTAAAGGCAAAGCCCAATTTGTTTCCTGTTTTAGGTAAACTACAGATTTTCTTTTCAGGTAAAGGCAAAGCCCAATTTGTTTTCTGTTTTAGGTAAACTACAGATTTTCTTTTTAGGTAAAGGCAAAGCCCAATTTGTTTTTGTTTTAGGTGAATTACAGATTTTCTTTTCAGGTAAAGGCAAAGCCCAACTTGTTTTTGTTTTAGGTAAACTACAGATTTTCTTTTCAGGTAAAGGCAAAGCCCAATTTGTTTTTGTTTTAGGTAAACTACAGATTTTCTTTTCAGGTAAAGGCAAAGCCCAACTTGTTTTTGTTTTAGGCAAACTACAGATTTTCTTTTCAGGTAAAGGCAAAGCCCAATTTGTTTCTGTTTAGGTAAACTACAGATTTTCTTTTCAGATTAAGGCAAAGCCCAATTTCTTTTCTGTTTTTGGTAAACCAAAGACTAAATCTCTGGGGCACACAAGGGTTATTTCTATCACTAATTTTCCTTTGTTTTTGTTTGTTTTTCTATTCACATTTAAACCTGTTGGACAATCTAATGAGGATAAGAAGATACTAGATGCTTGGCAAATAATAATTAAACAGTTATTGAAAATATGAAAGGTACAGTATTCATTTCAAGTTATACATACATTGTAAATATATGGTCTTATAGAGCTAAACTATACATGTCTTTAACAGTGCCTGCTGTTAAGCTCAACTGTCTATAGTTAAGACGAGCTTATGGCATGGTAAAGCATTGGTGTATCCATTTGTCTCTTTGTACATTTATGTATCTGTAAGCTTTAACCTTCTCTTAAACCCCTACAATAAATTGAAACAATGAGTAAGGTTATTATGAACCAATACTTTGAAAATCTTGGTAAAATGGCTAATAAGAACCAAATTTGGTTGATCAAATTAAAAAATTGTCTGGCATAGCTGTCCAAAACCAGAGATGACTGTCACTATCAATCGCTGCATTTTATCTATTGTGGACTAATGACCAAAGGATTTCTAGTTAAAACTGTATTAAACATTAAATATAATTGCATTTTTATTCCATGCCTGTTGAAGAAAGATGGGCTATTATATATTTAAAGTTCAGTACTTCCAGTATGGAGTTATTTGCAAAACTATGAAGCACTATTTTACTTAACATGGCGCAAAGCAACATTAAAAGCTGCCCATATCACTAACATAAGTTGGTTTGCTCATTTTTTGGGTGTTATGATATTTATGTCAGTGTTGACAGGTCACAGCCATTTTTTTACCATTGTGTTTTTACAAATTATCTGCAAAACTTTACACAAGTGCAAATAATAAAAAAGTGCACATTGGTGAGGGATTCTTAATTACTAAATCTTCTCATTATACTTGTAGATGTGAATAAGAGCTATGAGCAGATGCATCAGTTTGCTGAAGATTTTTATGTTATTGTATAACAGCAGTAACAAAAGATAAGTAACCATATCAATATATATAGAAGAGGGTCAAATGGCTGTTCAGTAAGGAATTTATTCAATCAGTATGGTCTCAATAAGTGTGTTTTAGATAGCTGCCTGTCGCCCCTTCTTTCATGTTGTAATTTGTTCTTGGTTGCTGATTTTTTGTGTCTTTTTGGTGTTTAAATTTTAGTAGTGGTTTGTCCTTTCCTAAAGTTTGACCCCAATACTTCTGACAAAGAAAAGGATTAAAAAACTGAAGACAGTGTTTTTAATTTTAACTCGAGATCATTGATGTATTGCAAAATTGAATTTTTGGAGTATATAAATGTAATCGATGACCAAATAATGGCAAACAGTCCATTACTTACATTTGTCCTGTGTTACTTTTGAGTTTTATGCATGATTTTATAAATATTCAAAAGTTGCATATAACATTCACAAGACTAAAACACTAAAATATCTTGTTTGCTAATCCTGCATTCATTTTCTACCTTTTTACTTCACTCTTTTTTATATCCCATAACATTCATGTCATTATTTGTAAAGGGGTATTTTTGCCCTCATCGAGAAAAATGCAAATTAGTGTTGGTTTTTATATACACCAATGTACTTGGGTTAATTGAAAAGACACTGTCAAGGTTTCTGAATTCATTCTGTTTTTAAATTAACTTGAAATAATTGAAGTAGAGGCATCAAGCATTAACTACTGCATGAGACAAGGGAAAGACCAGCAGTACACACCTTGAGACCAGAATAATTGATGAATCCTAACCTCTACAATCATTAGACACTCATTGCATGCACTTAAACAAGCCAAATAAGTGAAATAATTTAAGAATATATGTCTGTGCTCTGTTTAAATTATCAAATATTGGGATCAAATTTCACTTATCCACAGACCTATCATACAAGCTGTTCTTTGGCCGAGCACTTGACATTTGGATATGAAAGTTGGACTCTTTCAGAATAGACCTTATAAATTGATGCCCTATGTCATGGCAGGCGTGACGACACATTAAAGAGCCTTTTCTGCACATTGCCTTGAGCTCATTGCAAAAGTCAACATTTCTCTCACTTCACCTATAGCTCAGGATGTCTCAATATAAGTGAAATATTCTTGACTATTCTTGAAACCCCATTCAGTCAAATACAAGCAGTTGAGACCTGCAAAATTACCATCATCTTTAAAGAACAAGAGAATCTGCAAGTTGCCTTCAAAGGCCATGGAAGTTTGTGTACAAGATGAAACAAGATCATGGGGTAAATTGAGTACTATAAATATACACTAATGTAATTGATTTCTTTTACATGGATCTTCAAGAGATTGGCAGTTGTAATTGGACTAGTATGGAGGTATATTGACGAAATGTTTTGCAGGTATGGCAATATGTTGACAGTCTTTCAGAATCTTGTCCAGCCAGATCTCCAGCACAAATTATTTTAATAACAAAAAATTATTTCCACTAGAAGTGTAACACATAAATTGTCAGTTCAAGATAAGAAGTTGGTGCTGGCTTCCAGAGTGGTTGAAATCCTGAGTTTAGTGTAACACATAAATTGTCAGTTTAAGAAAAGCAGTTGGTGCTGGCTTCCAGAGTGGTTGAAATCCTGAATCCTGAAGAGCTGAATAGCACAGTAACTTCAAGCTTCTCCCCACTGCCCTTATCCAAGGCACATAGTTCAGATGACTTATATAGATACACTAATGTAGCCAATTTCTTTTATTAGGAATCAGATAAAACAAGTGTTGAGTTGGACCAATATCTTGCCTTGCAGGTATTGAGGTATACTGACATTGTTTAGCATATATCATAAATCCTGTTGGGCATGTATAGAGGGAAAATTCAACTTTTATCGCCCATAAATGGAGAAAAGATCAGCATTGAGTGTTGTACACATATGTATAGAGTTTTCATTCTGCAACCAGGCAGAACAAGATGACGATGTAGCACCATTTTATTGGATAGGTATAAATGCAATATTAATCTTATATTAATCTTTACAGATTTGATTTTGCTTGCTTAGATATAAGCCCGGTGTTTATCTTTAAATGGTTCCTCAACTGCTTCTGTATTAAAAAATTCTTACTGGGACTTGATATAAAAAGAAAACAATTTGTAGCTTAAATCATAATGCCAATAAAAACCATTGTATCCAAGAACACTAACCAATTGAGGTAACACTATAAAAGTCCTGACTTATTGGAAAACCACTAGGTTAAATGGCGAAATTCCAACAAACCAACCAAATCAATCCACCTACCCTTTCAATAGTTTGCTATGGTATTTTGACTTTTGTCATGTTTACCTTGATTTAGCTTGGACCATACAACCAGATTAGTTGTAATGTCTCAGGAATTTTGTTCCATTCATATGGACCACTCATTGTAAAATACCTGTGGTGATAAAATCCAAATCCCTTAAACAACATGCACTATATCCAGCAATTGTCAAAAGTTGAGAATAAAATAATCAGAGGTCTGTTTGACTTGATTTATTGGTTCTTTGTTCTTTTTCTCTTTTTCTCTGTGACATTGGCTAACATCAAGTTCATGATTTTTCAGATAACAAAGGATGTATTGGACTTCAAGGAACCAGATATGACCCAAATGATGACGCTAGAAGACGAGAAGAAACATAAAGCATCAAGGATCTCATTGTGGTATTTTTTTCTGTAATTGACCTTGCAAGCTGGAAGTCATTCATTTGAAATTCACAGCAGGGGAAGATTAAATGATAGCAGATCTCTATCTCTAATAATGGCCAAGTTAATTGATAGATGCTTTTGCCAGGCAACTAGCATCTCAAGTTTATTTTAACAACAGTCGAGATTATTTCACTTGATATTACAGTCATAAATCTCATGATTCATGATGGCAGATTCTCCAATTAAAGCCAGTAGTTTAAATTTGGGCATACACTATAGAGTTTTACTTCTGGTCAAGACTGTTTCACTTGTATCCCAATTCTATTAACTGTAGGCAGAGCAGAAATGCTCACCTGGTCAAGAATTTATTCACTTATATCATGATAAATCATTTCTTTTTTTGATTGTAATTAATGTCTATGCTTTTGTATTCTAGTAGGCCAGCGTGGATAACCACCTCTTCATGATCTCGGGAACCAGGCTTGTGCTAATGCATCGTCCACCAAGGGAGAACGTTGAGTGGAAACATAATGCAACGAGGGTCTGGTTGGCATTATGATTCCTGGAATTGACCTGGCAGGCAGAAATATGGAAGTCATTGGATATTTACAGCAGAGGAAGTTGAATGATGACAAATCTCCAATAGTAGCCAAAGTTAAAATAAATAGATGCAAGTAACAGGGAACTAGCATCTCAACTTTAAAGTCAAGATTGTTTCACTTGATATTACAATCCTGTTACCTATAGATGTAACAGAAATATTTGGCCATCATGATTTATGATGGTAGATCTCCAATTAAAGCCAGTAGTTGGTTTAAACCGAGGCATACAGTATAGTGTTGTCTGTAGATGAGTGTAGGCAGGGTGTTACCTGTGGTCAAGATTATTTCACTTGTATCCCAAATCTGTTAACTATAGGCATAGCAGAATTGCTCAGTCAAGAATATTTTCACTTATATCATGATAAATTTCTTTTTTTTCCAGTTTCAACTAATGTCTATGCTTTAGTTTTCTAGTAGGCCAGCAAGGATAATTAGCATTCACATATGGATGTTTCAGTCAGCAAACAGGCAGATGAACAAGACAACCAAAGAAATACCATTTTATTGGATAGGTATAAATTAAATAATGTTATGGTTATTTTCACAAATTTGTGATCTTGTCTCTTTGAAGGTGTTATTATTTGCAATTTTGTCCATTATTGTGAAACAAAACATATATGAAAATTGATTTCCCCTTAATTTTTAGGAGGGAGTAATTTTCCTTTTTTTTCAATTCATGAAACCAGTAAGAATTTCCATCACATGAAAATTACCATGTTTACCATAAACATATAAATCTTTACAAATTGATTATGCTTTCTTAAATATCAATATGCTATAAATTTTATCCCAATTGCTCATTATTCATGTCATTTGAACCTGTATAAAAGGGCCACCTGCCCATAAATGCCTCTCTTACTCATGTTCCCTTATGTGGCCTTTAGTGAAATATTCTTGACTGGGATGTAAAAACCCATTTGATCAATCAATCAATCTTAAAATTTAGTAGACAAATGTGTTGCACATTTTTGTATTTCATTTAAAATGTTTTACCTTGTTATATGACCAGACAATGACATGGGATGTTCAGTGTTGAGATTTTCTTGACATAACCTTAAATTTAAACAAGAAATCAAGTTCATGACCATTTCTTTTACCTTTCTGCTTTTACAAATAATCAACAAAGCTTTAAACATAGTGCAAATTGCAAAATAGTGCCTACTGATGGAGGATCCTAGTTCACCAAGTTTGTTGTTATATTTGTAGATGTGAACAAAAGCAGAAGCAACAGTATGTTATACATGATGATGTTAATGTAACAGATTAGTAACAAAAGATAAGTAATCATATCAATATATATAGAAAAGGGTCAAATGGCTGTTCAGTAAGGAATTTACTTAATCAGTATGGTCTCAATAAGTGTGTTTTAGATAGCTGCCTGTCACCCCTTCTTTCATGTTGTAGTTTGTTCTTGGTGGCTGATTTTTTGGTCATTTTGGTGTTTAAATTTTAGTAGTGATTTGTCCTTTCTGCAGTTTAACCCCAATACTTCTGATGGGGAAAGGATTCAAAAACTGAAGACAGTGTTTTTAATTTTAACTCGAGATCATTGATGTATTGCAAAATTGAATTTTTGGAGTATATAAATGTAATCGATGACCAAATAATGGCAAACAGTCCATTACTTACATATGTCCTGTGTTACTTTTGAGTTTTATGCATGGTGTTATAAATATTCAAAAGTTGCATATAACATTCACAAGACTAAAACACTAAAATGTCTTGTTTGCTAATCCTGCATTCTTTTTCTACCTTTTTACTTCACTCTTTTTTATATCCCATAACATTCATGTCATTATTTGTAAAGGGATATTTTTGCCCTCATCGAGAAATATGCTAAATTAGTGTTGGTCCTTATATACACCAATGTACTTGGGTTAATTGAAAAGACACTGTCAAGGTTTTTGAATTCATTCTGTTTTTTTAAATTAACTTGAAATAATTGAAGTAGAGACATCAAGCATTAACTACTGCATGAGACGAGGGAAAGACCAGCAGTACACACCTTGAGACCAGAATAATTGATGAATCCTAACCTCTACAATCATAAGACACTCATTGCATGCCTTTAAAACAAGCCAAATTAGTGAAATAATTTAAGAATATATGTCTGTGCTCTGTTTAAATTATCAAATATTGGGATCAAATTTCACTTATCCACAGACCTATCATACAAGCTGTTCTTTGGCCAAGCACTCAACATTTAGATATGAAAGTTGGACTCTTTCAGAATAGACCTTATAAATTGATGCCCCATGTCATGGCAGGCGTGACGACACATTAAAGAGCCCTCTCTGCACATTGCCTTGAGCTCATTGCAAAAGTCAACATTTCTCTCGCTTCACCTATAGCTCAGGATGTCTCAATATAAGTGAAATATTCTTGACTGGGACTTTAAACCCCATTCAGTCAAATACAAGCAGTTGAGACCTGCAAAATTAACATCATCTTTAAAGAACAAGAGAATCTGCAAGTTGCCTTCAAAGGCCTTGGAATTTTGGGTACAAGATGAAACAAGATCATGGGGTAAATTGAGTACTATAAATCAGGGCTCCAAGTAGGATTTGGTTTTTACTAGCCTTCTGGCTACCATGTTTTATTTTTACTAGCCAAGGCCAAAATTTACTAGCCAGGGTTAAATATTTTGGTCGCCAAAACAAAAGTTCCCCGTGATCATGCAATGATACAAAAAAGCTGAATTTGTAAAACTTTTAATTCAAATTGAAAGCATAATAAAATTTGACAAATACCTGTGTGCCAGCGGAAGTCGCATATCATCACTGTCATCAAGATCCAGATCATAACAAAGTCTTCTGGCCATTCTTTGTAGGCCACCTTCATTTTTGTTGACAACAATTGCGCATTCTATACATACAACCGAGAAAATTCATTACACCATTTTGCTAAAAACTTTGGCTCGCTTGATGCGGCAGTGGACATTTGTTGTTCATTATCGGCAACACATTTTGATTTCGGAATGGATGGTGTGCCGAAACCGAATGAGGACAATTTCCCTTATGTCCTGCTGGCTCGTTTGGCCATGTTGTTTTCTATAGCAATGTGCAATCCGTTGTACGTTTGTATATTAGCAAGGATTATCATAAGTTACAAGCGTTTGTGTGACCTGCATAACACAGACGGGGTCCCTGTGTATATGAGCAGGGGCTATAAACAAACTGTATTCACCATTTCGAAAACACAAAGTCTCGCGTCTACCGAAGTCTCGTTTAAGTCTCGTGGGGGGGCAAGTCCAACAGGTTGCTGAAGAAAGACTACATTGAGATGCGGTTACGCTGTCGAAAATTGTGAATTAGTAGTTCTTCGTTATCGTTTTCACCAACAATTATGACGAATAAAAGAAATAAAATAATACAGAAAGTGAAACAGTGTGTATTAATCGTTTATTTGTAGAAATTATTTAAATTACAGCAACCAAAAAGGAAACCGAAAGTTGACACGGCTGTTAAAAAAAAAAGATGTCTACGTTTGTAAATTTATCTGTAGTTGATATATCTTTCCTATATGTCAAATAAAGTGGTATATAAATAAGTAAAAACAGTTATTAGTTGAGAGTAAGAACTAGTAATTGTTTCTATTTAAAAAAATAAATAAATAAACCACTCACTTGCCATAGTACAACTTTTCCTCATCGATAGACCCCGAATAGCTCAAGTTCCGATTTACAGTAATTAAATTATGAAGGAACGTGAATAAAATCGTTGAAAAAGTATTTTTTACCATTAAACCATCAATTTGTTATCATAAGTTATAAAAGATCGAAGTAATCCCGTGCCTATGGTGTAAAAATTATTTTTATATCTGATGTCTTTCCTCAGTCTATTTTTTTTTTTAAATTGCCTTTATTTCACCCTTTTTCCCTTATATCCAAAATCTTGATTATGGTTACATTTTCGACATTTGTTGTTTCTCAGGATATTTTTACATTTTTATAAACGACTTTTTGCTTCCAATTTGCGTTAAAGATGACAAAATTCTACGCCGGATTTTTACCGGTATTTCACAGGTAACCGGCATATCGTTACAGAATTTACACCCAAAGTTTTCCGTTTTAGAAATTAAAGAATTTGAATTTTATTTCATTATAAAGTCTTTTTTAGCAAAAATAATAATAGGAATAAAAATTAAAATTAAAATCATTTTGAGAATATAGTTCAAACATCTATAATTGTAGCTGGTTCAACGTCACAGAATTTTATTTCATGTGCTCTTCAACGGTAAGTTTAGAATGAATGAATGAATGAATGAATGAATGAATGAATGAATGAATGAATGAATGAATGAATGAATGTATTTATTTATTTATTTATTTATTTATTTATTTATTTATTTATTTATTTGAATACACAGTCATTAACTATACGAAGTCATGAAATTAGAAGTATTAATTCACGGCAGTTTCAAAACTAGTGTGGGTACTAGTAATTCAGAATCATAATATTCATCATAAATCAAGGTAATTAATTAATCTGTTAATGAGATTAACACCATGTAGGTACATTTTCCACGTATAATATACTATCATCTGATCCAATGGGAATTTGGAATTTGCTTCCGTTATCAATAAGTTACCGCGTCTGTTGATAAGGTATGCAGATTATCAACATTAATTAGCAACCTTTACCTGTGGGTAAAATATGTAATATACACTTTCGTACAAGTCAAAACTATCACTTTTGAAATAAAGTTTCTCGGTTCCAGTAATTTTCTATTACAGAAGTTCTGACTTCGAGAAATATTTACAGAATGAAATTATGATAATAAAAAATAATCAAAATATAAAATTTTCAAAATGAACAGTTAAAAATGTTTGTGCGGTTTAAATTTGTTTAATTTTTCAGAACCTCTTAAAATGAAAAAAAAAGTTAAATAAGGAAGAAGAAATGTGATATATATAATCAGCGACGTTGAACACAGAATACTTTAAAGACTCTATTAAACGTCACGGGCGTTGATCAAATTATTATGTGAAGATTTTTAGAGTAAAGTTTCATTCTTTCAAAATTTTTTGTTTATTTTACCTTAAAAAAGACTGCCAAACTGATTTTAATACATTATAAAATATTAAATTTTACATTAGCCATACACAGATATAAGGAAAACAAAACTGGCCCCGGTTTCACAATCATTCCTTAGCTAAGATTTTCCTTAACTTAAATTTAGCAAATTTTGTTAATCTCTTTTTGGAACTACTGGTGAATATTTTTATCAAAACTAAATGCAAATGTTTTATTCTAGAGGTGATCTTACAAATGACACATTAAATTCCTCCATATCTTCAAAATTAACAAAATTATAAAGATTTGAAATTTTGCAAGGTTTAAGTTAAGGAAAATCTTAGCTAAGGAATGATAGTGAAACCGGGGCCTGATTATTTAAATATAACCAGATTAAGAATTACATCACAGATAAAAAATTGAAATTGGACGTTATTCAAAATAGAAATAAAAGATAAATTATGCACTAAATGTTATAGTAATTCTATAGAAGATGAAATTCATTTCTTGATATCTACTGTCTAGTAATTTTGACAGATGATTTTCGGCTGTAATAAATACATCAAATAAATGCTTTAATAATCAAAACTCTTTAACAAATATTTTTGGATTATAAATTGTGAAGATTGTGATATACTTAAGACTTTTGTACAACCTGGGGTACAACAAAAGTCTTTTTTCTCCGTTTCAATCGTCATATTCTACGCTGCAACTATACTGGACGGATGTAGCTTGCCCCCCCAAGCCTCGTTTTCGTTCATAGGTGTTATCTCCCCTGTCG
The DNA here is from genome assembly GCA_021292105.1 of Anadara kagoshimensis. NCBI lineage: Eukaryota > Metazoa > Mollusca > Bivalvia > Arcoida > Arcidae > Anadara > Anadara kagoshimensis. The sequence goes on from CM037873.1 coordinate 5,401,636, forward strand.
TGTTTTCGAAATGGTCAATACAACACTAGCAGCCGAGGTGTACCAAATTACATTGTTTACATGATCATCTTTTGGCTAAAACGATGTTTACATGATCATCTTCTGGTTATAAAACAATCTTTTCAGTACAAAAAATAAATTTTCGGTCGCAGCCTCTGTATTTATTGATCGCCGTTTGGCGAGTGCATCAGAAATTTACTAGCCATATCTGATTTTTAGTCGCATATGCGAGTAATTTACTCGCTACTTGGAGCCCTGTAAATATACACTAATGTAATTGTTTTCTTTTACATGGATCTTCAAGAGATTGGCAGTTGTAATTGGACTAGTATGGAGGTACATTGACGGTATGTTTTGCAGGTATGGAAGTATGTTGACAGTCTTTCAGAATCTTGTCCAGCCAGATCTCCAGCACAAATTATTTTAATAATAAAAAATGATTTCCACTAGAAGTGTAACACAAATTGTCAGTTCAAGATAAGAAGTTGGTGCTGGCTTCCAGAGTGGTTGAAATCCTGAGTTTAGTGTAACACATAAATTGTCAGTTCAAGAAAAGCAGTTGGTGCTGGCTTCCAGAGTGGTTGAAATCCTGAATCCTGAATAGCTGAATAACATAGTAACTTAAAGCTTCCCCCCCCCACTGCCCTTATCCAGGGCACATAGTTCAGATGACTTATATATAGATGCACTAATGTAGCCAATTTCTTTTATTATGAATCGGATAAAACAAGTGTTGAGTAGGACCAATATCTTGCCTCGCAGGTATTGAGGTATACTGACATTGTTTAGCATATATCATAAATCCTGTTGGGCATGTATAGAGGGAAAATTCAACATTTGTCGCCCATAAATGGAGAAAAGATCAGCATTGAGTGTTGTACACATATGTATAGAGTTTTCATTCTGCAACCAGGCAGAACAAAGACGACGATGAAGCACCATTTTATTGGATAGGTATAAATACAATATACATATTAATCTTTACAGATTTGATTTTGCTTGCTTAGATATAAGCCCGGTGTTTATTTTTAAATGGTACCTCAACTGTTTCAGACCAGACTGCTTCTGTATTAAAAAATCCTCACTGGGACTTGATATAAAAAGAAAACAATTTGTAGCTTAAACCATAATGCCAATAAAAACTATTGTATCCAAGAACACTGAACAATTGAGGGAACGCTATAAAAGTCCTCACTTATTGGATAACCACTAGGTTAAATGGCGAAATTCCAACAAACCAATCAAATCAATCCACCTACCCTTGCAATAGTTTGCTATGGTATTTTGATTTTTGTCATTATTACCTTGATTTATCTTGGACCATACAACCAGATTAGTTGTAATGTCAGTAAATTTTATTCCATTCATATGGACCACTCATTGTAAAATACCTGTGGTGATAAAATCCAAATCCCTTAAACAACATGCACTATATCCAGCAATTGTCAAAAGTTGAGAATAAAATAATCAGATGTCTGTTTGACTTGATTTCTTTGTTCTTTTTTCTCTCTTTTTCTCTGTGACATTGGCTAACATCAAGTTCATGATTTTTCAGATAAACAAAGGATGTATTGGACTTCAAGGAACCAGATATGACCCAAATGATGACGCTAGGAGACGAGAAGAAACATAAAGCATCAAGGATCTCATTGTGGTTTCACTTGTATCCCAATTTTATTAACTGTAGGCAGAGCAGAAATGCTCACCTGGTCAAGAATTTATTCACATATCATGATAAATCATTTCTTTTTTTGATTGCAATTTATGTCTATTCTTTTGTATTCTAGTAGGCCAGTGTGGATAACCACCTCTTCATGATCTCGGGAACCAGGCTTGTGCTAATGCATCGTCCACCAAGGGAGAACGTTGTGTGGAATCATAATGCAACGAGGGTCTGGTTGGCATTATGATTCCTGGAATTGACCTGGCAGGCAGAAATATGGAAGTCATGGGATATTTACAGCAGAGGAAATTGAATGATGACAAATCTCCAATAGTAGCCAAAGTCGAGATTGTTTCACTTGATAATACAATCCTGTTACCTATAGATGTAACAGAAATATTTGGTCATAGCCAAAAATATATCATGATACATGATGGTAGATCTCCAATTAAAGCCAGTAGTTGGTTTAAACCGAGACAGTATAGTGTTGCCTTTAGATGAAAGTGTAGGCAGGGTGTTATTTATCCGAGGTCAAGATTATTTCACTTGTATCCCAAATCTGTTAAATATAGGCATAACAGAAATGCTAACCCAGTCGAGAATATTTTCACTTATATCATGATAAATAATTTCTTCTTTTTTTTTTAGATTTCAACTAATGTCTATGCATTTAGTTTTTTAGTAGGCCAGCAAGGATAATTAGCATTCACATTTGGAGGTTTCATTCAGCAAACAGGCAGATGAACAAGACGACCAAAAAAATACTATTTTATTGGATAGGTATAAATGTAATACTGTAAACATGGTTATTTTTAACAAATTTTGTGTTGTTGTCTCTTTGAAGGGGTTATTATTTGCAATGTTGTCCATTATTGTGAAACAAAGCATATTCTCTAATTTTTAGGCGGGGTAATTTTCCCAATTGTTTAATTCATGAAATCAGTAAGAATTTCCATCGCATTAAAATTACCATGTTTATTGTAAACATATAAATCAATTCAGTGTGTTGAAATTAGCTTGGAATAATTGAAGTAGAGACATCAAGCATTAACTACTGCATGAGACAAGCGAAAGACCAACAGTACACACCTTGAGACCAGACTGATGAATCCAAACCTATACAGTCATTAGGCACTCATATTGCATGCATTTAAACAAATAACTATAAGCCAAATATTCAGTTAAATAATTTCGGGATATAAAGCTTACATGGGCTGCTTATCAAATATTGAGACACTTAAGAGGTCATATTGGGATCAAGTTTTACATATCCTCAAAGTGTATGAGCAGATGAATGGAATTTAAATAAAAACCAATTTTAAAGTCCTGTAGAACATACCTTAACATTCTTAATTAAGTAGAACATTTTTATCATGCTACTGGGTAATAACTTGGTGGAAGATATTGTATTGTTAAGAAAAATCTGCTTATTTTAAAGTAATCCACAACTTATTGTAAGATGTGTGTACCACACTATATACATTTTTTATTATACCAGGTGCTTGTCCAAAGTTGAGAATATTATGAGTTATCTATTTGACTTCTTTCCCAGGGTTTTGTTGTGGCTTGCCGTCAGTGACATTGTTCATGGTTTTTCAGATAACAAGGGATGTATTGGACATCAAGAAACCAGATGTATCCAAAATGATGATGGATTTATATTATAATCACTGATCTCATTATGATAATATTCTGTGTGTTGCTTATTTGGTTCATTTGCTGTTGATGAGTTAATATTTATATTTATGAAAGGAATTTACTTTTGTATTTCTAGAAAATTTCAAACACTACCATGGAACCATGCGATACCTGTCCTAAATGAGGAACGAAGTTACAATTTAGAAAGAGAAGTGGATAAGAAACTAATGTGTGGACATTATATACAACTTTACAGAATTCAACAATCTCGAAATTAAACTTAAAAAACTTTTTATGAAAACAGACATTTATGCCATTCAAAATCATGCAGATATTTTAACATTTGGTTATAGCTGTACAGATCTACCAGGAAACAACACAAACTTTCACCAGGGAAGTTAGGCTTGGTGCTCTGGTAGGGTAAGCACCTCCTGTTTAGTGATCAACACTTATACATGTAGATAAGATAATGGTCATTTTTATACAGAGTGGGCTATTAAGAATTAAATGATGAAGTTATCTGATAAAAGATACATTTATAATCATGCAGTGATTTTGTTGCAATTTATTAAAAACTACCTTCTGCCATTTGAATTGGGAATACTTAAGTTCTAAAATACAAACTATGTTATGATATGTTTAAAATATCTTAGGATCTTCATTGCAAAAATATATTATTGTAACAATAACATTTTCTGGGTAATGACGTCTAGATTAAATTGTTAGTTTATCTTTTATTTTGGGAATTTTGGTGGTCAAATTGGGAAATTTTAGTCATTTTTCCAAGGGGAAACCCTTTATTCTGTAGTAATTTTAGGCAAACAAAATCACTGTCATGTGTCGTATTGATAACTTAATTTATTCATATCTTAAAAATCAATTTTTTAATGTTAATATTACAAAGTATTTATTTTGTTTTTACGGTAGTTATTCATGCACATCAAGATATCAGTAAGACTGTCATGACAACATATCTACTATATTGATTTCTATTTTTGAGACCAGAGTTTAATGATAATTTTAAGGGTTTTTTAATGGAAATAAGGGAGACCATATCTTATGTCTAATGATTGAGTATTAATGCACTTCAATGTGTAAATTTTTGCCAGAATGTTGTCCGTAGTGTATTTAAATATTCTAGACAAATATCAGAACGTGTGTATTAAATACTACCTGAATTTTGACTGTTTTATGAAACTTTGATGAAAATATTAGACCAAGAAAATCAGTATCTTTAAATACGAGCGTACAAGTGAAATTATTAAGGCCAATGAATGAGAATGGCTTATATTCACTTTAAAATTACTTTTCTTGTACACATGGACAAATTGTTCTCAATAGTCTTCTCCAAGCTGAAAACTCTGGTTATAATTCAAATTGGGTATGTTTTTTTTTTTGTAAAAGTCTTTCGGTTATTTGTGCCTTATGTAAACTAGGACTTTTCAGATTCTTTGGTTCTCTTTTCATACTTAGATCCTTTGTGACTCAAAACTGAACAAATAATTGCCATGTTGGTTTCAGAACATTTTTAATATCTGGCTTAATTCATCAATACATGTACTTGCAGCTGGCCTCATCTCCTAGTAGCACCACTTTTTATACCCCAATACACATAATAGACAGGAATTATGTGATTATATCCTCCAGTTAGGTTGTGTCCATCAGTCCCTGATTTTTCCCACATTTTTCCCAAATTATAACTTTTGAACAGGTCTAATTATTTTAAAGTTTGCACAATTGCTTAGTGCTATAAAAATCCAGTTATTGTGCTATGTTCTTGCTTCTGTTAGTTATTTCATTTCTTCCATAAATGTTCAAAGAGTTATTGCAGGGCATCCTTTACTTCCCATTTAGAAGTGGTTTATATAGGGAAATTAAAAATTGTATAAATGTTGTTTTAATGAGACATGGCATCCAGAACATTCTTTATAAAGTAGTAGTACCTCTAAATCAAGTCATTAAAGCTGTAGATTTATTGTGCATGTGTTCTCCAGTAAAACATTGAAACACTGCTACATTCCACCCAGCTGTAAAATCCATGGGGTTCCAACAAAAATGTTTGGGGTTCATCATTTGGTGGACATGGGGAGTATTGTATAACAATTCCTTATGTTGGGATTTTGTTTGAAATAGCTGAAAAATTGTTGATGTAACATAAAACATCGTGCAACCAGAGTTGCCTAGAAAATTACCATTTGAAATGGGGCACTAGATAGCCGTTCTGGGAAATATTGCCTGCTTCAACCTTTATGCCTTGAATTTTTTTCAAAATTTATTCTGTGTTTGAAATTGTGCAAAATAATGTCAATTTGACGAAACAAGTGTCCACACTAAAACAACTTGTTACTTCAGTAATTTTGTTACATTTTTAAACTAGTTATGTTATTTTGATATTTAATTATCTTTGAATAGGTTATAGCTTTTTTTCATCATAGTAAAACAAAAATCATTACAATGTACTTTGAGCAACATCTGGCCTTATTTATCCAGGATTTTTCTGAAATGTTGTTTAAACTACAGACCAAATAGAAAGATGTAACTTTTCAGTAGAACCCCTTATGAGGTCCCCCATTTAGATTTTTAGCTCACCTGAGCTGAAAGCTCAGATGAGCTATTGCTATCCATCTTCGTCCGTCGTGCGTCGTCCGTCGTCCGTCGTGCGTAAACTTTTTACATTTTAATCTTCTCCTCCAAAACCACTGGGCCAAATTTAATGAAACTTGGTAACCATCATGCCTGGGTGAAGCCCTCTCAGATTTGCACAAATGAAGGAGTTATGTCCCCTTGGGGCCCCATAAGGGGGGAAATAGTGAAAAACTTTAAAAATCTTCTCCTCTGAATCTACAAGACATATACCTTATTTATTTCATATATAACATCCTTAGGTCATCTAGTTTCAGATTTGCACAATGGTAGCCATGGGGCTCAAAATGGGAAATGGTAAGGTGCTGAGTGGGGAAATTGCTAAAAATTATGTATTTGTCAATATATCTTGAAAACTATTAACTTTTTGTATAGGCATGTATATTGGAATATTTTTATGTATTGGCCTAACGATCATTTTGATATATGAATGAAGGTCATAGGTTCAAAGGTCAGGTCATAGCTGCGAACGAATATTTAAATGGTTAATTATCTCAAAAACTATAAACATTTTGTATAGGCATGTATATTAGAATATTGTAGGCATTTGCACAACGATCATTTTGATATATGAATGAAGTTCATAGGTTCAAAGGTCAAGGTCATAGATGCAAACTAATACTTAAATGGTTAATTATCTCAAACTATAAACTTTTTGTATAGGCATGTATATTAGAATATTGTAGGTATTGGCCTATCGATCATTTTGATATATGAATGAAGGTCATAGGTTCAAAGGTCAAGGTCATAGATGCAAACGAATACTTAATGGTTAATTATCTCAAAAACTATAAACTCTTTGTATAGGCATGTATATTGGAATATTGTAGGTATTGGCCTAATGCACATATTAATATACAGATGTTTTTAGCTGTTTATAAATATATATTGTAGCTAGACTTTAAATATGTTATATATAGCATACTTATATAATAATTATTATAAATAATTTGCAAAAATACTTGCATATTATTGGCCCTTACTGCTGAAAATTTTGATATTCTCTTTTATTAATGTCATTGGCCATTGAACCTCTGCATAAGATATGTACTCTTCATCAGGTGAGCGTTAAGGCCCATGGGCCTCTTGTTTATAGAAAGGGTGGCCACATAAAGAAGGGTCACTGAAGTATTTTTGCCATACAGACATTTCTCTGGTAGTAGAAGTGGACCCTGTTTGAAATGAGGAGCTTCTACTGACCATTTTAATATTTCAGTACTAGTATATATTTTAACTGTCTATCTGAGGCAGTTAATCCAATTCTGACAAACTGCAGTCACATGGTTATACCATACACATCAATCTGGTTACTTCAAAATTTATATTAAGATGGTGTATTTGTTCACTATCAAATTTATATTTATTTCTGATTTTTTTTAACATATTCTAGTTACCAGGTGTTATGGTTGACCTCACACAGATCTCTGGTCTGCTGAAGTCTGAGTATTCACTAATGTTGAGCTTGTTTCAGTTGACCATATAACATCTTTCTTCAATGTGATATTCTGGTACGGGTTTATTCTTGTACACACCTAATCTTGGTCTGTTGGAATGGAACTCAAAAAATGTTGTAATATTGAGCCGTTTCTGCTGACCATATAGCGTCTTTAATTTGTTCTATAACTGGAATATACTTAACTGTCTCTATTGGGGAGGCAAGTGAATCAAATTCTTACAAATTGCAAATTGCAATTTCGCGGGTTAATCATGCGCAGTAAAACTGGTCCGCTCCTGAATTCAGTTGAAGATTTGGTATAACTGTGTGTCAGATGGGACCAGGTAGGGTGTTTTACTTGCTTTTCCAGATCTGGATGTTGTAATCTAGACTTGGAATATACTTAACTGTCTCTATTGAGGCAAGTTAATCAAAATTGAGTTTCCCTACATGGTTAACCATTTATATTTAAGGTCTACTGAAAAACCATTTTTTCTAAAAGTAATGACATAGATATATTTTCTGTAAAGGTATTGACAAATACCTATCTGTATATAATGGTTTCAGTGGACCAACTTTTATGATATTCCAGTCTTGGAACATTTTTGATTGTCTCTATTGAGGCATGTCATTCAAATTCTAACAATTACAGTCACTAGGTTAATGATGCACACATGCACACACAAACAGCAATGGTCTGTATAACATTTTTAACATACACACAAACACACACACACCAAAATATAAGCACACAATAACATTACATTACCATTAAGTAAATATTCATTTGATTTGTACCATCATTTACCCCTCCATATTTTCTGTAAAGTTACAATTTGTTATACTTTACTAGATTTTTTCCCTTGTCTACTTGCCAGTGGTCACCTAAAAGTTTTCTTCAACCAACCCCCTTTTATTATGCCCAAATGTGGCCTGAACAAGTGTCCACACTTAAACAACTTGTTACTTAAGTAAATTTGTTGCATTTTCCAACTAGTTATGTTATTTTGATATTTAATTATCTTTGAATAGGTTATAGCTTTTTTTCATCATAGTAAAACAAAAATCATTACAATGTACTTTGAGCAACATCTTGCCTTATTTATCCAGGATTTTTCTGAAATATTTTTAAACTACAGACCAAATAGAAAGATGTAACTTTTCAGTAGAACCCCTTATGAGGTCCCCCATTTAGATTTTTTATAGAAAGGGTGGCCACATAAAGAAGGGTCACTGAAGTATTTTTGCCATACAGACATTTCTCTGGTAGTAGAAGTGGACCATGTTTGAAAGGAGGAGCTTCTACTGACCATTTTAATATTCCAGTACTAGTATATATTTTAACTGTCTATCTGAGGCAGTTAATCCAATTCTGACAAACTGCAGTCACATGGTTATACCATACACATCAATCTGGTTACTTCAAAATTTATATTAAGATGGTGTATTTGTTCACTATCAAATTTGTACTTTGAATTTTTTTAACAAATTCTAGTGACCAGGTGTTATGGTTGACCTCACACAGATCTCTGGTCTGCTGAAGTCTGAGTATTCACTAATGTTGAGCTTGTTTCAGTTGACCATATAACATCTTTCTTCAATGTGATATTCTGGTACTGGTTTTTTCTTGTACACACCTAACCTTGGTCTGTTGGAATGGAACTCAAAAATGTTGTAATATTGAGCCGTTTCTGCTGACCATATAGCGTCTTTAATTTGTTCTATAACTGGAATATACTTAACTGTCTCTATTGGGGAGGCAAGTGAATCAAATTCTTACAAATTGCAAATTGCAATTTCGCGGGTTAATCATGCGCAGTAAAACTGGTCCGCTCCTGAATTCAGTTGAAGATTTGGTATAACTGTGTGTCAGATGGGACCAGGTAGGGTGTTTTACTTGCTTTTCCAGATCTGGATGTTGTAATCTAGACTTGGAATATACTTAACTGTCTCTATTGAGGCAAGTTAATCAAAATTGAGTTTCCCTACATGGTTAACCATTTATATTTAAGGTCTACTGAAAAACCATTTTTTCTAAAAGTAATGACATAGATATATTTTCTGTAAAGGTATTGAAAAATACCTATATAATGGTTTCAGTGGACCAACTTTTATGATATTCCAGTCTTGGAACATTATTGACTGTCTCTATTGAGGTATGTCAATCAAATTCTAACAATTACAGTCACTAGGTTAATGGTGCACACATCCACACACAAACATCAATGGTCTGTATAAGATTTTTAACACACACACCACCACCACCATTCTGTAAATATTCATTTTATTTATAGTTATACACAGAAACTTCATTATAATGCCATCATTTCCCTGTCCATAATTTCTGTAAGCTTTGGTTGTTTCTTTTGATAACTTGCCACTGGTCAGCCCCATTTGCTTTTTTTTTTGTTAACATACACACATACACACACATGTACACACATACTTCTACACGTATATACATGTTAATTGTGTTTGCTGATAGAATAAAAACAGCTTCCTTGTCTAATGGTAGTTCCATTTCAAAATTATTTTTGTTCATTTGGTCAAAATATTCTAGTTTTACCAAATTTCAGATTTATTAGTGTTGTAATAATAAAGTGTATATGATAAAGCATTGGTTGTAAAGGCAGACAATATATCACCAGTGTGCATAAGATTTGCAAGAATTTGGCATTTAGAAATGAAAATCATGTCCTTCTGAAGATCTCAATGTATGTATGAGGTTGTGGGTTTAAACCCTGGCTGGGTCTCACCAAGACTTAGGTAGTGACTGTACTTTGGCCAAGCACTCTGCATTAAGAAATGAAAGCCACGGAGTCCTTTGGGAAGACCTTAAAACTGGCAGGTGTGGCACCTAAAAATCCCCTGTGCCTGAGCAAACTACAAATTAAAAACTTTCTGCCACCTATAGCTGGTGATGTCTGGATGTAATTGAAATTTTCTTGACTCAGATGTAAAACCAATTCAATTAATCAATTTTTCATTAGAGACCTTAAAAACAGATGCCAAACTGCAAAAGTGCTGTCTCAATATACCTTACCTTAACCTTAATTCTGTCAGTGCCAGGAGGCACACAAGGCTTTGACGTCATTCCTCCATGTTGGTCTGTCTAAGGCTACTTGACGTGCCGCATTCCAGGTGTTCCAGCCTGCATCATTCCGTTCTGTTTCTACTATCCGCCGCCAAGTTGTTTTAGGGCGACCTCTTTTCTTTCTTCCCTCAGGAGTCCACCCAAGGGCAACAACGCAGTCATCTGTCTTTCCTTTCCTCAGTACATGGCCAATCCAATTCCATCTCTTCCTTTACTTCATCACTGATCTTATCCACTTCTGCCATTTCAAGGACTGCTTTGTTGGTGATGTGTTGCTGCCATCGAATTTTGTATATTTTCCTGAGGCATTTTGTTTGGAAGGTGTCCAGTTTTTGTTCCTCACTTCTGGTCAACTTCCATGTCTCACAACCATAGAGGAGAACTGATAGCACTAAGCTCTTGAAGAGAGATGTCTTTGTCTTTTTGCTAATGTCTCCTGACTGCCACACATTGTATAGTCTCTTGAAGGCTGCACAGGCTAACCCTAGTCTCTTTTTTATATCATTGCTGCCTCTGCCGTCTATGGTCACGTTTGCTCCAAGATATGTGAAACTCAATATAAGTGAATTAAATAAATCTTTTTGACATCAATGTGATTGATGATTACATTAAATATATATGTAATTTCTTTCTTTCAAATATAAATCAGATAAACCCAGATTTCTTTGTAAACCTGGAGTCCTGTTTGATATCAAATGTTCTCATTTTCTGATGAAAACATATTCCAATATTAATACTGAGTAGTCTCCCTTTAAAGAAGAGCTAAAACTCTTTCTGTTGACTTGGCTAAATAATTTTTACCCTAGTGTTCTGTGTCTGCATCAGTGTCCATTATTGAATTTATAGGATACACTTTATAAAATGATGTATTTGGTACTTGTATAGGTATTCAAGTTATTTGTTCGTCCCCACTGGTTAATATTTCAGTTTATGGTCCTGTTTGTCAATTTTTTGTTGCCCTTAAAAAGCATGTTGCTATGGTCTTATTAGGATGTAATCTTGTGAGGGGTCATTTATTTAAGTATATTTCAGTAAATTTTGTGATTTAAATTAACATTTTTGCAAAAAAAAAAAAAAAACCAGAAAAAACCCACAAATACACTGGTCTCTAGACGCAAATCAAAATTGGAAAATTTGCAAACTTGCATTTTGAAAGTGACGCTGGATGCTCTGGGAAGTAGTCTTCTGTCTAGCTAGCTACAGTGATTGTAAAATTATATATCAACGAATTCTGTAAATCTGAATATTATTAATCATTAAAAGTCTGAATTTTCATAGATATCCCAATTTTCTGGTGCTATTGGCCTTTTTAGTTGAATTGAAACATTGTAATACAATGTTATGCAGTTTAAAGTGATTGCCATAGTTATTAAATGCATTAACAAAATTCCACCACTGTAGCATATTTTGTAAATAACTATTGAATGAGATTTCTAAGAGAATTGAATATTCAAATCTATTAAAGAAGTAATTTTTCAGATTTTTAATCAGTTTTAATGCACACAGACTGGTATATTATTTTTCATCTTTTTATCCTTGTTTCTGATAAATGTGAAATAAGTATCAGACTCATAAAATATTATTAAACAAGTAAACAGAAATTTTTATCTTATTTAAATGTATAAGTTTTATATTTTTCCAATATGGTGGTCTCCCTTGTTTCATAATAAGTTTGTTTTGTAATGAAATTTTAAACTTTTTTTTAACAGATTTAAATCCAAATTTTATTGATATTCTTTCAAAATGATGGATAATTTAATCTTTGATCATGTTGAACTGCAAAACGATCTGACCATATGGTGAAAACAAAATGCCGGATCTAAAAACATATTTACAGTTTTGATCAAAATGATGTACCAGTACTTTTTGACCCAATATGACAAATTTCCTTTATTTATACTTTAATTATCACTCAACTGATGTTTTTAAGCCTATCATAGCCCATATACATGTATATTACAAAATACGTAATAATAAAATATGTGGTAATAACACATTTGTTATTGCCACGTATAGGGCAATAACCATTCTGTAAGAAGAAACATTATGTTTGTGGTACAAGAGTTGCAGTGAGATTGCAAATTTGTTTTTTCTTATACATGTACACATGTATTTAATACAACTATCTTATTTTATATATGTATATTATTTTTTATGAAATATTTGAGACCACTTATAATGGCAAGCATTGCAAGATATAGAGCTCTCTCCCCCCACCCCCACCCCCATCGATTTTTAGTGGCTAAGTGAGTGTCTGCAGGGGTTAATAAATCAATGTCATACCACCTACCTTAGTTTTGACTCTTGATCATACCAGGTTTGACTCTGATCATACCACCTAGGTTTGACTCCTAATTATGCCATCTTGGGAGGTCGCCAAGGAAACTGGAGCACTTTAAACCATTGGGCGTAGTTCAGGTTGTTGAGTGTAAGCCAAAGGACTCTTCTTTACAAGATTGTTCCAGACCTTCATGTGATATTAGATCCATGTCAGGGAGTAGAGGACCTTTTAGTTCCATGAAAGTGCCTGTTAAACCATCCAGTTCATCGTAAGGGAGTACATGTTCTTCATGGAAAGTGCCTGCGTGGCCTGGGAAGTCAGGGAGTAGTGGAGCTGCAAGTCACCTTGAAAGATCCGGAAAGTGGAAATCATCAAAAGGAAAGGATGAGATTGTGGAGAGGATGAGTAAACAACCTGGAGGAATTATTACCAGTGGACAATTTAGCAATATTGTGGGGAAGTGTGTCAGCTTTGAAGACAGCAGCAGCTTGGATGTTTGGGAGACCAGCAGGCTTACAGGTGTTCGGCAGTTACTTCAATATGAACTATCCCACCATTGCTTTAAACATTATTCCAACCAATTCATCAGTTAAGTATTTTGTCTTCAACATTCTGATTCTAGCATTACTAATAAGGACTTTCACCACTGCAGTAGGTCAGTTGGTAGAGTGCTCTCTGTAAGTGGAGCCTATAGCTGGGGATGTCTCGATATAAGTGAAATAATCTTGACGGGGAGGTTAAGCACTTTTACTCAACTCAACTAGTGAGGAATCAGGTTAAGAATCTGGGTATAGTGTTTAAAAATTGGTATAGAGTAAAACCTTGATTTATCTCCATCAATTCTTCAGCTAAATTTGGCGGTATAAAGGGGGGCTGGCAAAAATCAAAGGATTTTGTATAAAAGAAATAGATTCTTACTCTAAGAAATAGTATGATCATAAGATGGCAACTGAACTAATGAAGATTTGGATTCAGAATCTGGGTAGTGTGTAAAAATTGGTAGAGTAAAGCAATTCTTCTGTTAAATTTGGCGGTATAAAGGGGGACTGGCAAAAATCAAAGGATTTAATATAAAAATGGATTTTTAGGCAAAGAAATAGTATGGCCATATGAGAATTGGCAAAGATATGGAGGGCAAAATAAGAAAATTTTACTATTTAGCTAAAGCAAAATGTTTGGTATAATACAAGCTCATGTTATCTTGGATCAAATAATGGCAATAACACTGTAACTAACTGCATGCCACTACACTAACAGCACACAGTAACATGTCTGAATGCTAATTATTATGTTCAGATTAGAACTGGAAATCTTACTGTAAACATTGTTAAATAATGCATACAGTAACATTTCCAGTTTTAATCTGGTTCTAGTTTCACAATCATTCCTTAACAGAGAATTTCCATAACTAAAATCTGATAAAAAATCAAATCCTAATAATATTGTTAATTTTGTAAGATATTCAGGAAGTAAAGATGTCATTTTGATGACCACTTTTATCTTAAAAAGCTTAAAACATTTGTTTTTAGCTTTGTCAAAATATTTAGTTAAGTTAAATGATTGTGAAACTGACTCCCTTTTCCCCTGATGTAATACACTATATTTTTTAACCTGTAACTAATGTGCCATTATTTGATCATTCTGATAAAAGTATACTTTTTGATACAAGAAAATTTGGAAGATGTACAAGATATCCAGATTTCTGAATCCATTCAAAATGTTAAAAAGACAAAATGATTGATTAAGTTAGAATGATGATTTAGACAGCTGACTAGAACAAGTGGGAATACCATTTAAGAAATGAGTTGAGTGAGTAATGGTGTTTAACGTCCCAGTCAAGAACATTACACTTATATAGAGACACAGCAAGGCTATAGGCGAAGGTGCAGAAATTTTGCCTGTGCGTTGTGTTGATATCATTATACAGCAGGGTTCTTTCATTTCAAGACTTTCATTTTGTAATGCAGAGTGCTTGGCGAAAGATCAGTCACTACCCACAACCCAGTCAGGGTTTGAACCCATGACCTCCCACTTACAGAAAGAGCACTCTACTAACTGAGCTACTGCAGTGGTGAAGGTCCTTATTAATAATGCTAGAATCAGAATGTTGAAGACAAAATACTTAACTGATGAATTGGTTGGAATAGTGTTTAAAGCAATGGTGGGATAATTTGTATTGAAGTAACTGCAGTGGTGACCCCATTTAAAAAAACCAGCAGCTACAACTTTGAAGAATAAAATGCAACAAACATTGTAGTGGACTTAGAAAATATGTAGGTACAGTGTCATTAGTGTGAAAAACTTCTGAAGTTTCCTTGCTAAAGGTTGGTAGTTTTCTGCAGGTGTTCCAGTTTCCTTTATCATCCCAGGTCTAAGTGCTCAATCACGAAAATAAATTAGATTTCAAATTTGCCAGATTTAAAAAATGATTGTGAAACTGGGGCCTGATTTTATAAAATACATTTTGGTCTTGTTTTCCTTCTCATATCAACATCTTTAAAATATTTTCATTGCCGTTATTTTGGTCGGGGGGCTACTGTCTTGTGCTGCAAAATCAAAATGTGTAATTACTATAAACTCATTATGATAATGCACATTGTAGGTGTGAATAAAATGTGGTTGGATTGTGCAGGTGGTTTGATATCTTGCAATACTTGCCATTACAAGAACATTTTAAATATACATGTAGTAGACTCCATTGTATGATATTAGAATCTATCTGTTATAAAGAAATCATTTTAACAAATACAGTTTACTCATTGCTGTATAATGGTTATTGCATTGAAATATATATCATTTCTTTGTTTCCTGTATTTTTTTATGTAATCCATTTTATCCATGTTTATGCGGATTTAAGTAAAAAATTATGTCAGTGATAAGCTCTTGTGTATATACAATAACTGACAGGATGTATTTTTATTGTGAATTTATCTGTAAAATTAATTCAGGTTAAAAAATTTGATATATCTTGGTGTGAATTGTATCTGGTACTAGTTTTTTTATATATATAATTTAAAATTCATAAAATGAACAAACATATTTAAACAAACGAAAAAAAAAAAAAAAATTAAGTCCCTTAGATGTGAGTGTTTACAGGTCTTACTGTGTTTGATACATATGATTTTTTTAATTTCAATTTTTATTATAATTGTTATGAGTTCAATTCAATGTAAAGTTTTATCTTGTTTACTTGTTTCTTTTATCGGTTGTTTACACTGGCTGTTTCCAAGTACAGTTTATTTATTATAAATTTATAATACTTGTATTGTAATTGTAATAATTTACATATTTGTTTTTGTTCAAATTGTTTTTTTGTAAAATAAAGTTCATAAATATTGATCTGATAGTTAAATGTTTTTAATTTTAATTTTTAATTTCAAGTAAAATGTACTTAAAGTGAATGATGAAAGCAACAATTGCAACACTGCATTTGTTTTGAAAGAAAATAGAAATGATCAAAATTGAGAGATCCATTATAATCTGATACCCTTTGACATTTAGTGCTTTGTTGTAGTGTGCAAGATATATCGGGTTGAGATATAGGCAAACAACTTTGACCTGTCTGCTTGACCTTTAATTTAAATGCTTATGGTGGGTCGATGCATTTATGTACAGAGAACACAAGTACATAATGGGAAATATTATTATCAAAGAGAAAACACCTGTATTGTGTATGTATTGACTGAGAATCCTAACAAAACCCATATTTTAGTATGAATATTCCTAATAAAAGTTACAAGCAGGTCAATGTTGTTTGCATATATCTTCAAATATGTCGCTAAAAAAAGCTGTTTATGCTCATTTTGTAGGATTGATCAAATGAGGCTTTCCATCCCAGTCAAGAATATTTCGCTCATATTGAGACATTGCCAGCTATACATAAAGTGGCAGACATTTCAAAATCTTAGACCCTGCTAGGGTTTGAACCCACATATGGAGCATGCACTCTACCAACTGAGTTACCATAGTTCATTGTGCAATGCTTTCATCACATCACGTTTTAATAATTCGCACCATTAGGTAGAATCAGCATGCCATACAAAAAGATGAGACATTATGTGATGTGGTTCAATATATGTTTTCTAACATGGTAAAGGAATTCTGAAATTTAGAGCACAATCATTTTGCTGTTACTGATAAAATATTTTGTGTTGGTTACCCAATTTTGAGTTTCTAGCAAAACCAAATATTTTTGACAGCAGCAAATCTCTCGTAAGCAACCGGTCAGAGAATATAATTTGGCTGACTAAATGGGGTTTACCAATATTTCAATGTTTTATAGTCCTTCGGCGATATTGTGGCAGAGTGTTTATAAACACCGGTGAATCTATTATACACAAGTAGATATTAATACTGTGTTATCATATGTGTATATTCAAGCCTGCATGCGTTCGTTTATCAAAATCATCTTTATATGATTCCCATTTACATTTTATAGACTTGTCCATTTATAAACACTGCCACAATATCGCTGGATGTTTGTTTACTGATGCTGCTATATGACAAATGTTGTGGATGCTGCTATATGACAAATGTTGCTTGGGGTACCCAGTATTCGTGCAACCATCAACACTACTGAAGATATGTTTCAAATACAACTACCAGTAAAGTTATAGCTGTTGAAAGCACTGTTATACAGTGGCACCTTTACTGGTAAAATCAAGGTTAGAATACCGACAGCTGTAGCTGAATAACAGGTACTTGATGATTGTCAAAGATGGTAAAAACACCACAACAAAATACTGTAAATCATGCTTTTGGGTGTTTCGTGAGGACAAATAACCGTCGTGAATTTGTTTCCAAAAATGATTTTATTTATACCAAACATTCAGTTAAAGTCTATATCACGAAAATTAATAGTCGCAAAATGGTTTTGGTAATAGAATTGCAAAAGTTAATATCCACAAAAGTTCGTTTACATTACAAGATTGAACATAAAAAAACAAGATACATGTAGTGATTGTAACACGCCAGACTCGAGACCAGAAAAGGAACACTTACTGGAAAAATACAAGAGTAAAGTGTCAATATGACATATACCTGCTTCATTTATGATAGATTAATTGAACAAGATTTACTCCCCCATTCGAGTTTATTTCACTTATATCAAGATGTCATCTAGAGGAATTCCCAATGAAACTTATATATACATAAGTCCTAAGAAGGTAATCACAACGATATATGCAAGGTTAATTATAGTTCGAACACATTTTCAGTGATGAAAAAACATGTTTTAAATGGGTGGTGTGATTCAAACTTAGATATCTCACTTAATATAACTTCAATAGACTTAAAATTTTACATGTGTTATAAGAACATATTTTTTCATATTTTGAATATTTCTTTCAAATATTTTCAGCTTTTTCAATTTTTTGCTTTTAATTTATACGAATAAATTTTAATAAACTTTTCCGATAAAAGTTTGTTGAGCAATTAATACTTGTTCGTTTGCAGTCTTGTTTTAAAGATAAGTATTTAAAAATACTATTTTTCTATCTGCATGGTTAAATTTTTAATATTCACTGTAGTTTTTGAGCTTTTGGGAGTCAAAATTTAGCAATTAATTGGAAGATCGTAGGTTTGAACCCTGACCGGGTCTGACCCAAAACTTAAAAGTGGGTAGTGACTCTTCTTTCGCAAAGCACTTGGCAATACGCAATGAAAGTCGCGGTTCTATTGGATGGAAATTTAAAATAAACGATGTCCTGTGTCACGGTGGGCTTTGCACGATAAAGAACCCTGCTTTATAATGTCATCAGCGCAATGCACAGACAAAATCTCTGCACCTTTGCCTATAGCTGGTGATGTCTCGATATAAGCAAAATATTCTTGACTGAGACTATAAACACCATTACTCGACTGAATCTTTTACACTGATGTTTGTCAGCTTAATATAGATTGGTAGTTTTCTTCAGTTACTCCAGTTTTCCCCACCATTTCAAAAGTGACCACCTAAACAGTGAAATACTATAGACTTACTCAGGTGTAAATGCCATTTACATCAAATGCAAACCTACTTTGAAACAGATGCCTCTTTTTAAGGTCAGTAGTTGGTAACAGTGATCTAAAGTGCACACTTACAGATCACAGATCTCTTTGCCTAGGTTCAAATCTCGCTCATGGCAGTATGAAAAAGATTTTCAGCTCCCTTGCTGAAGGTCGGTGGTTTTCTCTGGGTACTGATCAGGTTTTCTCTGCCTCAATATAAGTGACAAAATCTTGTTAACAACCTTTGTTCTACTCTATTCCATTCTTAGTGTCCGACCAAAGAAAAGTATCAAAGAATACAATTAACAGATAACACAACAAAAGTTTAACAGTGTGTATAATATATTGTCTACTCTTATCATGTATGTCTGGAATTGTCTTAAAAATGAAAATGACATTGCACTGTAAGCAGATACCAGATTTGAGACAAAGACTTAAATATATCACAATATTTTACCATCACAGATAATGTAATGTAATACAAGAGTCAACTGAATAATATACAACAAATAAAGGCTACTTCAAAAAGGCTTTCAATAGCATATCATATACATCAAATACAAGCTACTTCAAAAAGGCTTCCATGTACTATAAGCTCTTGTGTTCAAAAATGGTAGTTTTTTATTTAAAAAAGACAAAATTTATTTGTTTTTTTTTTAACAGTATGATTTTTAAAATTTATATTCATGAAACTCAAGAAAATTAAGTTTTATGGTTTCTTGATACCAAAAATATTTTAGCTGCGTATATATGTTTTATTTGTTATAAGGATTAAGGATTATCTCCCTTGTTCCTGATTATGGTTCTGATAAATCTGCTTTACAACAAAATACAAACCTTTATAATTAAAATATTGAATAAATAAATCATTGTTATTGACACATTGCACTCTTTTTTTAACAAAAATAAACAAAATTTAATATTGTACGCTTATCTCCTTAACAAATAAATTTGTGCAATTTTCAAAAAGGGCAGTTTTAAAAAATCAAATCAAAAACATTTTCATTATACATCTAAACATGTATAGCTATGACAATAGACAGCTTGTCTGGATTTTAAGCTATTGTCTAATAAAGCTGATAGTGTATTAGAGATAAAACAGGTTAGTCTCTCCTAACATTTTTAACATCTCAACCTACTTCTATGGATATGAAAACTCTGATGTAAATTTATGTATATGAAACATATATATAGTTTGCAAGTTAAAAATGTATGGTAAAACCTTAATAAATTTGCCACCTTGTTTATTGACAATTTTGCCACAGTATTTTTAAGACCCCCTTGATAAATTTGCCACCTTGTTTATTGACAATTTTGCCACAGTATTTTTAAGACCCCCTTGATAAATTTGACACCTTGCTTCTTGCCACAGTATTTTGATGGTGGCAATGAATCAAAAACAGTGTTGATGAATCAAGAAAAAGTGGCATAGTTTCAAACAAACAGTGGCAATGAATCAAGGAAAAGTGGCAATGTTTCAAACAAACAGTGTTGATGAATCAAGAAAAAGTGGCATAGTTTCAAACAAACAGTGGCAATGAATCAAGGAAAAGTGGCAATGTTTCAAACAAACAGTGTTGATGAATCAAGAAAAAGTGGCATAGTTTCAAACAAACAGTGGCAATGAATCAAGGAAAAGTGGCAATGTTTCAAACAAACAGTGTTGATGAATCAAGAAAAAGTGGCATAGTTTCAAACAAACAGTGGCAATGAATCAAGGAAAAGTGGCATAGTTTCAAACAAACAGTGGCAATGAATCAAGGAAAAGTGGCATAGTTTCAAACAAACAGTGGCAATGAATCAAGGAAAAGTGGCATAGTTTCAAACAAACAGTGGCAATGAATCAAGGAAAAGTGGCATAGTTTCAAACAAACAGTGGCAATGAATCAAGGAAAAGTGGCATAGTTTCAAACAAACAGTGGCAATGAATCAAGGAAAAGTGGCAATGTTTCAAACAAACAGTGGCAATGAATCAAGGAATGGTGGCAATGAACCAAGAAATGGTGGCAATGAACCAAGAAATGGTGGCAATGAACCAAGGAATGGTGGCAATGAACCAAGAAATGGTGGCAATGAACCAAGAAATGGTGGCAATGAACCAAGAAATGGTGGCAATGAACCAAGAAATGGTGGCAATGAATCAAGGAATGGTGGCAATGAACCAAGAAATGGTGGCAATGAATGGTGGCAATAAACCAAGAAATGGTGGCAATGAATGGTGGCAATGAACCAAGAAATGGTGGCAATGAATCAAGGTTTTACTGTGTAACAAACTATCTTAGCTTACTTTACTTGTGATTTTACATTTTACTCTTTTAGACAGAGTAAAACCTTTAGTGTTTCTATGACTTTTAAGCCAATTGTTTTACAGTGTCATAAACATACATGTATTGCACTAACAACAATCTAACAAAAGTGATAAAATATGCATGTATATTACCCTAAAAAATTGTGCAAAGATTTTAATACTAAAGTGTAAGCTATGGTCATTTTATCACAAACTGGAAATTCTGGAAATTCCAGATTTATCTATGATTCCACCTGTAATAAATGAACAGAAGTTACTTGGCTAATACATGTACTTCATTCTACATCAAAGATTAGAACAATCTTATCCTCTGTCATAAGGGGTGAGAATGAGAGTGTTGTATTTATGAAATTATAATTAAAATGATTTGTCCAAGTCAAGTATATATTTTTTCATGTTTCTTAGAATACATGCTGTATTTAACAATGGGGCAAGATTCTTTTTTTCTCACACCTGTGATATGGAAATCCCTTGTTTTTGACCCATGTGGGATTCCCTTGTCTCACCCTAGGACAGAGACAGGCTACACACTATGCCTGAATAAATAGCTGTTTTCTGTGACTCTAGAAGCTTTTAAAGGAATTTTAAAGGAATAAGGTGTGAGAAAAAGAATCAATCTCTACTGGTCATACATATGATATAGAGTAATCTCAAGCCAAGGTCTTATATATTTGGTTCACAAAACACGGCAAGTCTCGTTCTGGACCAAATATATAAGACCTTGGGTTGAGATTTCCCTATCTCATATGACCATATGACCAGTAGTGATAAATTCTATTATTCTAAAAATCAATTTTCTGATAGTCTGTATTGTCTGTTGAGGGTAAGAATAATTCCTATGAGTATTTTCATTAAAAATGGATTTATACATAAATATACCCTTTGTGTATTTCTACAACTATGATTTGTCACAAACTGAAGACCCTGGACCTTAACAGCTTATGTTCACTCCCATAAATACAAACGGCAATACATATTGTTTTAATGTAACAACATTTCACATATAACATAACTTTAGCACCAGTGAAGTGTATAAAGAGCTATTTGGACATTCTTGTAATCTATGGCAAACAAACACCAGTGACCATAACACTTTCTATGTTTTAATGAGAAGCATTTGACGCAGAACAATAACAGGACCAGATCGTTTAGTTACAAAGATAATCAATTACATTTTAGCGGCAAAATATGTTTCTACAGAAATTTTGACATATTCTAACATGACCTGCATTTTCCTTGAAATGAAACAAGAAGATAGCCAACCGTAGTATAAAACGATATAGCCATGGCTGTTCCCTTTTAATGATATACTCCCTTGCTTCTCTTATGACGTCATGCTATGTGTCTCGAACAATAGTTGTGATGTAATTTTCATTCATAAAATCATTTATTTCAATGGAGGTAATCTCAACAGCCGAATTCTTTAAATGAACCTTTAGCAAATAAATAGTAAAATGTACTTCCGAGAGAAGAGTTCACAGCATTTATTTAAATGCTTTTGATTGCAGTCATGTTTGAATTGAAATTATCAACATTTACCTGTGGTACATCATAGATTATTCTATGACGTACCACAGGTAAATGTGGATCGTTGTCACATGCTTCACCACCTCATGATATATTCTTCAACATGTGAGCTCTGGCCCATGTGTTATTGTGACATACCACTGGTAAATGTTGATTATATTTTAAACGACATCATAATTTCTATAGATTCTGCATATATGGGGAAACATACCGGTAAGCCATGGCAATAAAATGATTAGGTCCAGATTGATTCACACCAAATATCCCTCATTACAAATGTACCAATTTATAATTTCTAGCTTGGTCCAATATGCCCATAACAATTTATTTTACAACATAAAAGATTTAATTAACAATAAATTCTAACTGCACCAAAGCTTAAAAAATAAATTACAAACAAACAACATAAAACAAGAATACTAACCTAAATTATAAACCTGGAGTTTTTTACAGTTAAAAACCTCAGGGAGAACCTTTTTCAACAGAATTATTTCAAAAGTGCCCAAGACCCAAGGAAAGTGGAAACAAAGCCGTTCAAGATTAGCTGATTGGCCTGCAAATATAGACTACTTGTAATTCAGTAAAACTATTACTGTATCTGACATTTAGGTATTCATCAAACTTTAACCAATAACTTAAACATTGAACACCAAATGATAAAGCTGATGCTCGAAGAAGGGGCACAACATCAATTGTACTGCATGTCAAGGTAAAACATGTAAAACAAATCTCTACCATATTTTGTGATTGTATTTGAGAACAATTGTACTACATTCTCTACTGGCAAGGCAATAATGGGTTGTCTCTATGTATGCGAGTGTAATTGTTAACATTTTCTTAAACAAGAGACCCAATGGGTCCGATACACTCACCTGATAAATAATGGATAAAACATAAGTAAAGATTCAAAGATTTTTTCATCAATACTGTCATAACCTGACCTTTGATATGCATGCATGGACACACACACATACTTTGCTATGTCATCAACTCACAAGACCTTTAGTCAGGTGAGCTAAAATTGGGTAAAATGGCTCACATACTCATTAATAAAATGTCTGTGTCTACAATTCACAACAACATTGATATTTGAGCATATTTTTAACATTGATAATTTAATAAAAAGCATTTTTACAACATTCAAATATTTTAAACATGATTGACCATCATAAATATATGTATATGGAATTAGTCTGTGAAACAACAGCTAGGGAGTAACATATCACAGATTTACAATTGAAAAACAAATAAATATATAAGGGTAACAAAATATAACACTTAATATATAACAAATACATTTGGAATGTTTAAAACAGTCAAATTATTATTTATCAATTATTATACTTGAAATTGTATTTTAATACAAATGACTTTCTGTAGACAAAAGGGCCCCTTAGAACAATCAATCATAATGCAGAAAACAGCAAATAAAGAAAATAAATACAGTCCGTTGTGAAAACATGGCTTTGTGTATTTTGACAATTTCTCCACAACTACTTGGGTGATTTCACTTTATTATTATTTTTGCATAACTCAATGTTGGCGCTTCAAAAATATAACATAAAGTGAAATGCCCAAGTCTATTACCTAATGGTCCTTTTTGCTTATTGATTGGTCTCATGTATATGATTATATACAAATACACATTTAATCAAGAATTTCATGGCTGGTTGATAAATAACATGTCCATGTATTCATACCTACTACCGCATGTGCTTTACTTCTACATCACTACTTTTGCACCATTGAGTGATACAAAATACAGAAGAATTTGTCTAAACTAAACAACTTACAGACTTAAGTGTCCATTCAGTTTAAACATAGTTGTGGTTTTATCCATAAACCAGACACTTCTTTAATTAAACATAGCAGGCAATACATTTGTGTTTGCCTTAAAAATGAAGTTAAAACTACAACTATAGATGCAATAGGGATTCAACAAAGATGATTACGTGACAAGCAGGTGCTCTTTACTATTATGTTGATATACATGATTGAAAAGTAAGAGGTCTTTACATAAAGTTAATTTTTATAACTAATGTGTAATGACATTTGAAAGAAATGTTAACAAAGTTGATGTAAAATGATAATTGATCATTCACGTCATGTGGAACGCTGAATACATACAAATAATTATTAACTGACAAGACACAAACACTGATAATGTTGGATATATAGATATATAGAGTGAGAGAGAGAGAGAGAAGTAACACAAACACTGATAATGTTGGATATATAGATATATAGAGTGAGAGAGAGAGAAGTAATAGACTGAGGTATACAAGGACACAACTAAGTAAATAATATCATTGGTTGTTGAGAGATCTTAAGTTAAATGATAAAACATTGAATCTTTTACATGGACATTAGGATTAAAACTTCCCTGTATTTCTGTCACACGAATCAAATTTTAACACATTATCAATGTATAAATCTAAACAAAAGCATGAATATTCATGTAATTATGTTGGGCCTTAATGCTCACCTGTTCATGTTCCATGGACTTTTGTATTGCAACTAAAAAGGTACTTTAATTTTGCATTAGGACTGGATTCAATTTCATATCCATATCAATTATAAACAATATTTTCTATTCATCACATGATCACACAACAAGGTGACTACTAAGAAAAGCTTATAAGGACATTTATTCTCATCTGGCAAGTCTAAGATAATGAACAACAAAAGCCACAAGGAATAGTTACCAGATTAGAAGATACATGTCATTAGTGAACACTTAATTTGGTCAGGTGAGCTTTAAATGGGCCTACAACATGTAAGTGAACTTCTAAATTACTCCAGAAGTTCTAGTGGTGATAGGATTTCAACAAATTATCTGATACAACTCAAATCATTAAGTACTGTTAAGTATCAGACAAAGATAAGGCTTGTATGAAAAATATAATCTTTATACGAGTCAACATGAGTCTAAAAAAGTCACAAAATAAGATCTATCCCATATATCTTAATCTGATAAGTTTAAGGACCACGATCAATAAAGATTTCAGAGATTGTCTAGTGTTCAACTAAAGAAAACAAAAACTAATTTAGAGTTCATATTCAAAGTACTGTACCAATAAAGAACTACTTTTGAAACAACCTTTTTTTCTCTGGCACAATTTTACAACTTAAAAGCATTTTTTCTGATTCTTTTTAATTACTATATTCTAATTTTAACCTTTACTTTACAACCGTAGACCCAAGAATACAACCACAAACTGTTAAAACTGATCAAATTCATATCAGTGTTCACCCACATTTCCAAAATTGAAACACAAAAATTTACAACTGACATTTTTTACCAAAATCCAAAATAACTAGCAATATAATAAACCGAAAACACTTTAAAAAATCCATGCTTTCCAAAAACAAAATAATAGATTTAATGTACTGCCCCCTTACTTATAAAGAAAAATGTCTCAAATTGAGTCAAATTACCCTGTCACTTAAATTCTTTTAAAATGATTATTAGAACCATTTGTAAATTTAAAACCAACTGTTAAAATATTAGTAATTAAGTAAGATAAAGGAATTCTTGCTGCTTCTAATTATTATGATAAAAATGTAAACTTTATCACATGCCCTATATTTGTTTGAGAAAAAATTCTAAAGTAAAACCTAACTTTGTCAACACATCACAAGCAAATCATTACAAATCATTCTAAAATGTCTTTTTAAAATTTCCTTCAAATGTTGAAGCACTAAACAAGTGCTGTTCATACAACCAAATAAACCTCCAGATGTTATAATTCACAAAATCCAGACCTTCATCAGAAAGTCCTGATTAAGTTGATTCTCTACAAATTGGTTACTTTGAGTAAAAGAACAATATGTTTTCTATCATTTACAGGAATGTACATTCGATAGGTATATTTCTATTCCTGGCTGCCAAAATTTTGAGAAATTATTTCAAAAAGTAACCCGTTTTAGCAAATTTTTGAATAAAATACTTTAAAAAAAGGACTAAATTATCACAAATGTTGAAAATCTGGCTACTGGTACTAGTAATTTTAAATTTCTGGAAACCTAACATGGTCAAATATAACTTTCTTTCAAGCACCAAACTCAAAATGGCAGTGAATGTTGACATAAGTTACGTTTTACCAGTAAAGAACAAAATATTTTTATAATTGTAAAAATAATATTTTCCTTCACCAAGCCCTATGTTCCTCGATCTGTTGTGACGACATCTCCCTGTTTGACTGAGGTTGTATCAGATACTCCATCATTATCACTTAGACCTACCTCACTGTCTGAAGATTCAAATTTAAACGCAATACCCTCAGAGCCTATCAATTCTAATTCTTTAAAACCATCCCCAGATTCTATAAAATCTCTTAAATCATTGCTGGACTCTACACAAACATCATCTATCATATTCCTAGAAGATCCATTTTGTCCTGCAGATGGAACTCCATTTCCATATAATTCTGTTTTATCATCTGTCAAACCAGGTGTTTCCAAGGCAATGGACTCTTTATCATCAGCTGTGAATACCAAATCAGGCGTTTCCAAGGTAACAGAGCCTTTATTATCTGCTATGAGTACTAGGTCCAGTTTCTCCTCGCTGTCCATGTTACCAGATAATTTTTTCCGTTCCTCCTCTTCCTGGTCCAGACAATACTGTAAACCAGCACAGTAATGCAACATCATCATCATCAATGCTTCTACTTTCTCATCTGACTTGGCTATCAGTGTCCGCAGTGCCTCTTTCTGATGTGGGTCTGTAGTATCCCGTTCTGCTTTCATTATCTCGGTTTTGTTCTCTGATTCTGTGTCAATCTCTTTTTGAAATTTTGTGACCTAAAACAATAAAATTTTGTGACTACCATAAAAAATAACTCTTTGATAATAATTTTTTAGCCAGTAAGACATGATCATCAAGTTATCAATCTCAACCCATGCTTGTGTGTATAACGGAACTGAAGTTAGCCTGGTGACAATAGTAGAAATGCCAGACAATCTAGTTTGAATATTTTAGCCTCTCGGCAACTATACCCGTGTCATTTTACTAATTTCTGACATGTGTAAGCTAGAATAATTGGTTTAAAGTTGAATCAGTGCCTTTGAGTCTTTGCTAAATTTCTTCACTGTCAAAGAACTTTTGGAGGAAAATGTATAATTTTGGATGTAGTACTTATGACATACCATTGAGTCCAATTTCTCTTTTCTTTCTTCTAGCGAAAGTTCAGCATATAACTCTTTACCCATTTCTTTAGCAGCTGTGACAACTACTTCATCCAGGTTTTGTCCAGTGGCTCGCTTTTTTGTTTTTCTTATAATATTTTTCATCTCATTCTCAGATTCATCTGATGAATCATAGTAGTAATCACGATCCTAATAAAATAATAAACATTATTGTATCAACTGTATTGAGAATACAATAAAACCTCATCACAATAAATCCACTCAGATTTTGTCATTTATAATAAAGGAGTTTGGTAATATATCAAGGTAGGCTTATAAAAGAAGTATTGCGACTTCAAAATAGTGTGGAAAGAAGCAAGCTGGCAAAATTGTCAATGGACATTAAGGTTTTACTATAATTTACAGATTGGATGTCAATAAGTCAATAAAACAAAACCAAATAGCTTCTTTTTACCTCCAAGGGAAATTTCAGGAAAAAAATCATTTTAAAAAATAAGATTACAGATCACAACTGTATAATAATTAATGTTCACAAAGTACACAAATTAAGTTTAATAAAAACTGCATTTTAAAACAACTGATAAAATAACTGAAGGTGTTTTATGTCTGACTAACTTATATCAAAACATAACCAGCAAAGTTACATAAATTTATATGCTATATAGGGATGATGATACCGGTATATATGATGCTTGCGTTCTGTGACAAAGGGTCTCCATTTAAATCAAAAGATAACCAGCAAAGTTACATAAATTTATATGCTATATAGGGATGATAATATATATGATGCTTGCGTTCTGTGACAAACTATCCATTTAAGTTTTCAGGAGTTGGAACAAAAACAAAAAAACAAAAAAAAAATTCAGGCTCAGATCTGGTGTAACATGAAGCCTCGTGACCTCCATTTTAAAAAGTTCATAATTTTTTATGGTGATATTTTTATCTCCTAACTATCCTGACTGTAGTAGTAACTATAGATAGTTTAATTGACAGGTTTGAAGGTTCTTTTTATCCAAAATTACATAAATTTTCATACACATTCTAACTTACAGATATTTTAAAGAGTAGTATGAAAATATCATAATTAGTAAGTCAGTTAAAATCATGCCTAAAAACAAGTTAATAAAAGCACTAGCGACAAGAGTATATGGAGTATTAAGAGAAGTGTTACTCTAAACAGATACATAGAGACATACATACAAACAGAATTATTAATACTAGTTAGTATAGCAAAATACATTAATTACTCACATCAGTTTTTTTCTTACTTAAAGTTGACACCCATGTGAAAACTTGTAATCTATGATGATTATATACAGTACTGAGGCTTACTTAATTTACTATATTTTATTTAGTTGTTGGTCACAGAGATTTTATCTGTCCTTTGTTTTGAATAATTCAATACGTATCCAAAATGCAACTGAAAATTTCATATTTTTTAATTTAACTTGCTTTAAAATATGAACAACCTTGTCAATCTATTCAAATATATATACGTTGTATTAGTACATAAAACCAAAGGGTTCTTACAGAAAAGTAATTACAAAATTGTCACAACTTTTTTCAATTTGTGAGTATAAATGACAAAAAGCTCATCACCTACTGATAGGTAAGTCAACAAACAATAATTTTAAAATGAAAATATTAATGTACACTGGTACTAGAAAAAAAGAGGTAGAAAATGTTAAAAGTAATGAATCCCATTTTTTAGGTAACAAAACATTTTCTAATTTCTGTTATTAAATCATTTAAATTTGTTTGTAAATTCCATCAATTTTCAATATACATGTATTCTAATGAAATTCATCGATTTTTTTCTAGAAGTTGCCAAAATTTCACTAACTTTTCTAGAAATTGCCAAAATTTCACTGATTTTTCTAGAAATTGCCAAAATTTCACAAACTTTTCCAGAAATTGCCAAATTTTTTATTAAAAGTTCCAAAAAATTGCAAAAATTCTGATATGTAATCTGATCTGTAAGAACCTTGAGAACACAGAAGCTAGAAGACAAAGTTAGTAAAGCAGAAGTATTAACTACCTTTATATCTTCCTTAGATAATAAAGAAGACATTGACTGATTAGTAATAAGATCTTGTAATGCAGCAGCAGAATAAGCATGAGGCATAGTATGATGGACCGACAGGAATGGTCCGGACGATACACCAACCTCCTGATCTACTGGCCTGTCAGCTGGACCTGGTGCTGAGTTCCTTCGTCGTGATGGTAGAGGACTAGTGTGTGGACTGAGTTGTGGACTTCGCTGAGGACTAGGTATTGGACTGTGTTGTGGGCTGGATTTTGGTGAAGGTATAGGGAATATCTTAAGTACTGGAATGTGCTCAGGTGTGGAATGTGTGCTTGCTGATTTTTCTGTAAAAATAAAAAATATTCACAATTTCAATCCATCCATCTGATCTGGACCTCACTAAAACTGAAAACAAAAATTAAAATTAAAATGTTTTGCCAGTTAAGACAAACAAAATTCATATTTGCTAGAGCTGACACATCAAGTATCACAGCTAGGAGTTGATGTTGTTGTCAAAATGTGGTGTTATACTGTATTTTCAATGTAAACTCTGTAACATTAATTACATCTACAATTTTTTACAAACACAGATGTTAGTAAGGCATGAAATATGTGACATTTGATGATTCCATTAATTTCCAGGCAGATCGGACTTTGCTACTTTCTAGTCATATAGGTAACATTATACATTAAGCTGACATCAGTGTATGCTATTCTTTATTTCATAAAAAACTTCAAACTACTGAATACATTTTTAGACAAACAAGAATTCCATTTTTGACTCTGTTTTGATTACAATGTACATTGGTAAGCTTCTTGTTGTATAAGTAGCAATGAAGATGCCTCTAGGCGTGTTCAATTTGGTATTAATAACACCAACAATGTTTGTTAGTCTAGCAATGAGAGAAAGTGTGTGGTTGCAATGACATATTTTACAATTGTAGAGATTATGTAGATAACAATGATGGCAGTTTTATAACATAACAACACAAGTTTACTGTGGTTCTGAACATTCTAGTTGTACCTGGTTTTCTGTCTACTCCTGCTCCCGTGCTGTCTTTCCTAAATTTACTGAGTATAATTCCTGCTTTTGATTTTGCAGTTTTCTTTCTGTCTTCTGATTGATTAATTGGAGGTTTCCATGGCTCTGAAGGCATTGTTCTTACTTTAGCACCTTGTCTATAAATGAAACAATATATATTTTATACAATCACGTCAAGCACACAACAATAATACAAGTCAATGGTCCACGCATTGGTCAACAGGGCAATGTGGACGCTAAGCTCTGACAATCAACAAGCTTTGTACATTATTACTTATCCATGGATAAAGCCGCTTACTACTTCTAGGTCTTAGTTTAAAGAGTAACCATTGTATAGTATACAGGGATTCAAATTAATTAAAACAATATATGAAAGTTAGTCAATGTGATCAAGCATTTGTTGTGTAACAGATGAAGTTAAATCTTCAACTCTCATTATACCATTCAAGTGTAAGCTATAATTATTTTATCTGAAATCAATCATCTTTACATCTGATTCAATGTGCAAAAGTACACAACCATACTTACTGCGTACATAGTGTCTTTAACTGACATTCCTCTGTACATTTCTTATGACAAATCATACTACATGTATCACACTGAACCGCTGCCTTCAACCATATCTGTCACAAAAATAAAAACAACTTAAGAACATATACTTTATTTAAAGAACATTAAAGATCATATAATACATTAAAAGGAAGACACTTGGGCAAACCTGCCGCCATATAATATCAGCTCATAAACCTCTCTATTTTGTTTGACACTTTAAATATTCAAACACCCCCGATTTTCAAAATATTTAATTTTCAAATTTTCTCTAAATTCCTAGATACTTGAAATTGAAATTTATATTAAATCTGTCCCAAAATGAAGAATTTGTTACAACTTTAAATCTCAAGTCCTTAAGAAGCATTACTTAAAAATTGCACTCATGGGATCTAAGGAATACAGATTTTATAGACAGGTGGTCTTTATATGAAGCTTTATCTCGGTTGAAGTATGAAACAAAGGAAACCTGATAACTCTGGTGTTAAAAGACAGATGGTCTTTGTAGACAGGTGGTTGCTATGGCAAGTTGTACTGTATTTTGTATTTTAGATTGAGGTTATTGGAATGGGTTTTATAATAGTTGTGAATTTTTTCCACCCATCCCTGAAGTGATGACTTATTATAATTGTAAGAATCTTGACAGGGGCGTTAAACACCATTACTCCACTTTCCTCCATTATATTGTGATGAATCAACATTAGTAATAGAATTTTAAAAAATAATAAGGAATTTATAACATAAATGACATCATACCTTTCTTCCACAGAAATGACAGTAAGTAGCTGATGTAAAATTTGCCAAAGTAAAATCATGTCTGCCTATTTCCAACCTGTTATGATCAAATCAAAATGTCATTATGCATTCTGGTGTAGCATTAGAACAGTCATTTATTTATCCATAGACTTGTGACTAGTTTTAAATCAGTTTCAATATAATGTACAACAAGGTAAAGCTATTTTAAACAAGAAATCCTGCAAATGGGGAATAATGTCTACTCCCAAAAACTGTTACAAAAGTGAAAATTTCAAAGAACCATAACTCTGCCAAAACTGATTGAAATTGAGGCTTAGTTGAGAACTTGACTTCTAGGTCAACTATATAAAGTTACATACCAAATATGATGCCATGTCTCAACAAAAAAAAAAGAAAGAAAAAATCCGGAAAACTTTGAGGGCATACAGACAGTTGGAAAACCTATAGTCCCCATCCAGCTTAATGAGACGTGAATATATTATAGTTACAATTTCATCCATACAGCAATACAAATTAATAGAAATATGTGCAATGATATTTATGGATATTAAAATTTAACTAAAATATCTGTTGTCCAAAGAAAAGATGAATGTTATGAATATGGTTGATCCTAGCAAAAACTATTTCTAAGGCACTCAAAAGTATAGAAATAAAGCCACAAGTAACATTATAATCCCCCTCAATACGTTTACCACCTAGTTTATGGCCTAAGGAATTTTCAAGTCCTGTAATCTATTTCTCTTGTTTTTCTTTATAAGTCTCCCTGGATTTATTGCAAAATCGTTTAAAATGGCAAAATCTTATTGAAGAAATGATGGTAATCAATCAAAGTTTTACTGTACAGTGTTCATTCTAGATGAGGCTGTGGGACCATTGATCCTTTATTTTGTAAAATGACCCTACTATTGAGGCCTTAGTGGGCCATATTTCATATTTCATGAATGCAAAAAGGATGATGTTATGGTGTTTAAGAAGAAAGGTTTCGAAAATGGCCCCATCAGAAAAATCTTAGATTGAACACTGTTTTACAATAATCAAACAGTAATGTAACCATGGTAACCCTACCTTTTAATCTGTATGTCAGGTATACTGGGATCTTGATCTAAGTTTTCTACTTTTATATTTGTGTCTTTCTCTGCCATCTTTGTCCTGACATGATTATCTTTGTTTAATTCTCTGTGATCTTTACGTGTTAAGTATTTTCTTTCCTTGTCCGAAAACTTTGTAGGATTATGGGAAAAAGCAAGAGTCACTTCTCCATTACAAAGACGCTCTTCTTTACCCTGACAGCCAGCAAAGTTAGATATTTTTGAACGACTGAAAAAAAACATGAAATAAATTTTTGTGAGTGGGTAAATTTATGAGCTTTAGAAATCAAGGTTTGTAATGAATAAATTCACTGCTTCATACAGTAAGATTGTTTTTTTTAAATTAGGTAATTTTACACTAGATTTTTAATGAGTAGCTAAATCTTGTAAGTACAGTTTATGTCCATTTGAATTTTTCAAATTACCAAGTAGGTTTCCAATAAATTAATCTAATGCTTTTTAAAATGAAATTTTCTTTCCAGAATAAAATAATTATTACTTTGAAACATAAATGACCAATGGAACAATCACATTCAATTTCAACAGCAAGTTACGAGGGATGTCTTTTGAGCAATGTATATAATTCCCAATACGGTTCAAAGCGGTTACAGGTCAACACTATCACAATCCCTCCAGAGATGTTGCACTTGCAGGACAAATAGTGTGGATAAACCAACATGGGATATTTATCTGGCTCCAGCTCTTTGTTCTGGTGGTACAAGACTTATTGTTTGTTGTGTATCACATTGTAATGTGAGACCTCTCTTTGTTCTGGTGGTACAAGACTTATTGTTTGTTGTGTATCACATTGTAATGTGAGACCTCTCTTTGTTCTGGTGGTACAAGACTTATTGTTTGTTGTGTATCACATTGTAATGTGAGATATTTACCTTGCTCCAGCTCTTTGTTCTGGTGGTACAAGAATTCTTGATTGTTGTGTATCACATTGTAATGTGAGATAATTACCTGGCTCCAGCTCTTTGTTCTGGTGGTACAAGACTTATTGTTTGTTGTGTATCACATTGTAATGTGAGACCTCTCTTTGTTCTGGTGGTACAAGACTTATTGTTTGTTGTGTATCACATTGTAATGTGAGATATTTACCTTGCTCCAGCTCTTTGTTCTGGTGGTACAAGACTTATTGTTTGTTGTGTATCACATTGTAATGTGAGATATTTACCTTGCTCCAGCTCTTTGTTCTGGTGGTACAAGACTTATTGTTTGTTGTGTATCACATTGTAATGTGAGACCTCTCTTTGTTCTGGTGGTACAAGACTTATTGTTTGTTGTGTATCACATTGTAATGTGAGACCTCTCTTTGTTCTGGTGGTACAAGACTTATTGTTTGTTGTGTATCACATTGTAATGTGAGACCTCTCTTTGTTCTGGTGGTACAAGACTTATTGTTTGTTGTGTATCACATTGTAATGTGAGACCTCTCTTTGTTCTGGTGGTACAAGACTTATTGTTTGTTGTGTATCACATTGTAATGTGGGATATTTACCTTGCTCCAGCTCTTTGTTCTGGTGGTACAAGACTTATTGTTTGTTGTGTATCACATTGTAATGTGAGATATTTACCTTGCTCCAGCTCTTTGTTCTGGTGGTACAAGACTTATTGTTTGTTGTGTATCACATTGTAATGTGAGATATTTACCTTGCTCCAGCTCTTTGTTCTGGTGGTACAAGACTTATTGTTTGTTGTGTATCACATTGTAATGTGAGACCTCTCTTTGTTCTGGTGGTACAAGACTTATTGTTTGTTGTGTATCACATTGTAATGTGAGACCTCTCTTTGTTCTGGTGGTACAAGACTTATTGTTTGTTGTGTATCACATTGTAATGTGAGACCTCTCTTTGTTCTGGTGGTACAAGACTTATTGTTTGTTGTGTATCACATTGTAATGTGAGACCTCTCTTTGTTCTGGTGGTACAAGACTTATTGTTTGTTGTGTATCACATTGTAATGTGAGACCTCTCTTTGTTCTGGTGGTACAAGACTTATTGTTTGTTGTGTATCACATTGTAATGTGGGATATTTACCTTGCTCCAGCTCTTTGTTCTGGTGGTACAAGACTTATTGTTTGTTGTGTATCACATTGTAATGTGAGACCTCTCTTTGTTCTGGTGGTACAAGACTTATTGTTTGTTGTGTATCACATTGTAATGTGAGATATTTACCTTGCTCCAGCTCTTTGTTCTGGTGGTACAAGACTTATTGTTTGTTGTGTATCACATTGTAATGTGAGATAATTACCTGGCTCCAGCTCTTTGTTCTGGTGGTACAAGACTTATTGTTTGTTGTGTATCACATTGTAATGTGAGACCTCTCTTTGTTCTGGTGGTACAAGACTTATTGTTTGTTGTGTATCACATTGTAATGTGAGATATTTACCTTGCTCCAGCTCTTTGTTCTGGTGGTACAAGACTTATTGTTTGTTGTGTATCACATTGTAATGTGAGACCTCTCTTTGTTCTGGTGGTACAAGACTTATTGTTTGTTGTGTATCACATTGTAATGTGAGACCTCTCTTTGTTCTGGTGGTACAAGACTTATTGTTTGTTGTGTATCACATTGTAATGTGGAATATTTACCTTGCTCCAGCTCTTTGTTCTGGTGGTACAAGACTTATTGTTTGTTGTGTATCACATTGTAATGTGAGACCTCTCTTTGTTCTGGTGGTACAAGACTTATTGTTTGTTGTGTATCACATTGTAATGTGAGATATTTACCTTGCTCCAGCTCTTTGTTCTGGTGGTACAAGACTTATTGTTTGTTGTGTATCACATTGTAATGTGAGACCTCTCTTTGTTCTGGTGGTACAAGACTTATTGTTTGTTGTGTATCACATTGTAATGTGAGATATTTACCTTGCTCCAGCTCTTTGTTCTGGTGGTACAAGACTTATTGTTTGTTGTGTATCACATTGTAATGTGAGATAATTACCTGGCTCCAGCTCTTTGTTCTGGTGGTACAAGACTTATTGTTTGTTGTGTATCACATTGTAATGTGAGACCTCTCTTTGTTCTGGTGGTACAAGACTTATTGTTTGTTGTGTATCACATTGTAATGTGAGACCTCTCTTTGTTCTGGTGGTACAAGACTTATTGTTTGTTGTGTATCACATTGTAATGTGAGACCTCTCTTTGTTCTGGTGGTACAAGACTTATTGTTTGTTGTGTATCACATTGTAATGTGAGACCTCTCTTTGTTCTGGTGGTACAAGACTTATTGTTTGTTGTGTATCACATTGTAATGTGAGACCTCTCTTTGTTCTGGTGGTACAAGACTTATTGTTTGTTGTGTATCACATTGTAATGTGAGACCTCTCTTTGTTCTGGTGGTACATGACTTATAGTTTGTTGTGTATCACATTTGTGGGATATTTACCTTGCTCCAGCTCTTTGTTCTGGTGGTACAAGACTTATTGTTTGTTGTGTATCACATTGTAATGTGAGATAATTACCTGGCTCCAGCTCTTTGTTCTGGTGGTACAAGACTTATTGTTTGTTGTGTATCACATTGTAATGTGAGACCTCTCTTTGTTCTGGTGGTACAAGACTTATTGTTTGTTGTGTATCACATTGTAATGTGGAATATTTACCTTGCTCCAGCTCTTTGTTCTGGTGGTACAAGACTTATTGTTTGTTGTGTATCACATTGTAATGTGAGATATTTACCTGGCTCCAGCTCTTTGTTCTGGTGGTACAAGACTTATTGTTTGTTGTGTATCACATTGTAATGTGAGACCTCTCTTTGTTCTGGTGGTACAAGACTTATTGTTTGTTGTGTATCACATTGTAATGTGGGATATTTACCTTGCTCCAGCT
The DNA here is from genome assembly GCA_021292105.1 of Anadara kagoshimensis. Lineage (NCBI taxonomy): Eukaryota > Metazoa > Mollusca > Bivalvia > Arcoida > Arcidae > Anadara > Anadara kagoshimensis. Next base: position 5,438,652 of record CM037873.1, read on the forward strand.
CTTTGTTCTGGTGGTACAAGACTTATTGTTTGTTGTGTATCACATTGTAATGTGAGACCTCTCTTTGTTCTGGTGGTACAAGACTTATTGTTTGTTGTGTATCACATTGTAATGTGAGATAATTACCTGGCTCCAGCTCTTTGTTCTGGTGGTACAAGACTTATTGTTTGTTGTGTATCACATTGTAATGTGAGACCTCTCTTTGTTCTGGTGGTACAAGACTTATTGTTTGTTGTGTATCACATTGTAATGTGAGACCTCTCTTTGTTCTGGTGGTACAAGACTTATTGTTTGTTGTGTATCACATTGTAATGTGAGACCTCTCTTTGTTCTGGTGGTACAAGACTTATTGTTTGTTGTGTATCACATTGTAATGTGAGATATTTACCTGGCTCCAGCTCTTTGTTCTGGTGGTACAAGACTTATTGTTTGTTGTGTATCACATTGTAATGTGGAATATTTACCTTGCTCCAGCTCTTTGTTCTGGTGGTACAAGACTTATTGTTTGTTGTGTATCACATTGTAATGTGAGACCTCTCTTTGTTCTGGTGGTACAAGACTTATTGTTTGTTGTGTATCACATTGTAATGTGAGATAATTACCTGGCTCCAGCTCTTTGTTCTGGTGGTACAAGACTTATTGTTTGTTGTGTATCACATTGTAATGTGAGACCTCTCTTTGTTCTGGTGGTACAAGACTTATTGTTTGTTGTGTATCACATTGTAATGTGAGATATTTACCTTGCTCCAGCTCTTTGTTCTGGTGGTACAAGACTTATTGTTTGTTGTGTATCACATTGTAATGTGAGATAATTACCTGGCTCCAGCTCTTTGTTCTGGTGGTACAAGACTTATTGTTTGTTGTGTATCACATTGTAATGTGAGATATTTACCTTGCTCCAGCTCTTTGTTCTGGTGGTAGAAGACTTATTGTTTGTTGTGTATCACATTGTAATGTGAGACCTCTCTTTGTTCTGGTGGTACAAGACTTATTGTTGTTGTGTATCACATTGTAATGTGAGATATTTACCTTGCTCCAGCTCTTTGTTCTGGTGGTACAAGACTTATTGTTTGTTGTGTATCACATTGTAATGTCATCAAACATTCTAAAGCTACATCAGTTAATGACAAGGTTTTCTGCAAAATATAACAAAACAATGTCAATTCAGGTACTTACAATGATTTTTGAAAAGTCAAAAAATACTTATCACAACAACTCAAGCCCATTCACTATTTGTACGTAAGCTGTCTTTTTCACAGTTAAATAATTTTTTCCCTCCAGGTACTCTGGTTTCCTCAACCATTCTCCACCCCCACTTAAGCAATATTCATTACATTATTGGTTGAATGTTTGACTTCTGACCCACATGTATTTTTTAACTTTGTGTCACTGAATTCAACTGGTAGACAGAACATCCAAGATAGTACTAAAGAAGACAGAAGTATGGCAACAAAAGCTTTAAGCTTACAAAGATGTTGATGGGTAGTAAGATAGTAAGACAGGGTTCGTACAGAAACTTGGACTCCAAATTTATGGACTTTTTAGGGTCTTTTCAGGGTCTTATTTGAAAATTTAAGGCCTAATCAGAGGGACAACTTTAGCAAAAACATATTGGCGCAAAGGCAATTAAATCAATAAAACAATTATTTATGTGTCCATAGTAAAGACACTTGAAGTGGAGGTTGAAGTTGGGCGTTTGGTTGGGCCAGGTATCTTTAAATTGCCCATTTCAATGTAACTTATCAATTAATTATTTATTTATATCAGTCCATTTGCAACCACTTAATATCGAAATACAGACTCCCAACTGGCCAAATTCAAGGGCTTTTTAGGGTCTTTTTAGGACAAATCTCAAAATTTAAGGACTTTTCCAGGTCTGTATGAACCCTGTAAGAATTTGTTTAAAACAAATTGAAGCATTTGTACTTACATGTCCCATGAGGATTTCTTTACCAGGTTTTACAACTCTTTCATGTTTGTCTAATTTTTCTGGACTTCTACACCAGACACAAATATTTAAATACTTATGATCTTCATCTACATCAAATGTAAACTTCTGATTCCATACTGGATTCTGTTAGGAAGGAAAATATTTTTTAAGGTTTTATCAAACAATGGAAGTGTTCATTAATTTTGAGAACTAGTCAATCTTTTATTTTTTAAATTAATTTGAACATAACTAGGGTATATGATTTACAAAGGCTATACAAACAACCATCTTCCTTGTGTGGACATTCAGTGAAAATTAATATTGGATATAGAAACAGACACATAAACTGACACAGCCAAGTATACCTGAATAAAAGAATAAAAGAATCAATTTGGATATATCTGTGTAAGATGAAGAAATCTTAACCTGAGGAGATGTTGTTTTTAATCCAGAATGAATCATCCAAGTCATTAATCTATCAAATTAAAATGGTACAAAGACATTTAATCATTACTGTTAACTTGAAGGTGTATGGTATACCATGGTATATTATACATTTATTGCCTGAAAATATCATTCCTTCTCCGATTCATTGCTTTTTCTTTTATCAGAACTTATCGGAGACAAACGCTAGAATGTCGTGACCAATTCTCCATGGTGTGTTCCGAAGAGGTGGGATATGATGTTTTCAGAGTGATACACGATGTTTTCTCCACCCTGATCACATGATTCAACGATTCAATCAAATTACAGATAGTATCCTATTTTTCTAATGAGGTATAATAAATCGTGGTATTTAACAAACATACCTGACAAGATATAACTTCTCTTGTTCTTTTCATATCACAGACATCTTCCTCATCAGATAAAGATTCTACATCGCTATGGAAACCATTTTCTGTTTTATCCTCAGGTAACTGTAATGTAATTATAGTAAATGCAGGTTAAGAATACATATCCAACAAATTCTCTTATCTTTCCTCTTCATAATGCTTATCTTTCCTCTTCATAATGTTCAAAAACACATCAATATGACATGGAAAACAGAAATATAGAAATCAACTAAACACCGAGTACATTAGTCACTGTAACATGAACATTCGTCCTCTGCAGGTAATGCCGTAAAAGAAATTACTGATCCAATGTGGTAATCAGTGTAGGATTAAGCGACTGCCCATAAGATGTGAAGCCAAAAATTAATTATAAAATTGCAGTGAAAATAAAATATGATCTTGCATTATCTTTATGACACCATGATGATGTTATAACTTCTTCATTTCAATTTGGTAAATTTTTTATACAGGAGGCTTTGGTGGCTGAGTGGTCAGAAGCTTGTATTTATGGATCACAGTGGGTCTCATTGCCTCCACTCTCCAGTCAAGAGAAAGTTTCTCAGTTTGTTTAAAGATCTGGCACTCTGGTTTCTTTCACCATTCCTGAACTGAAACTAACTGCACTGATATAAGTGAGAGATTATTTAATGGGGCATAAAACAAATTACTCCACTCTATCCCACTCTTTTTATACATGTGTTACTTTATTTATTGAAAATACAAAAAGAAAATCATAGATGATGTTTTTTTCTCTCATCTGTGACAAGGAAATCCCACGTTTTTACCCATGTGGGATTTCCTTGTCTCACCCTAGGGTTGAGACAGGCTACACGCTGAATTTACCGCGTAGTTAAACCTGCTCTGGATTTATCGTTGAGAGGCCTTAATAGGTTGGGAAAGGTTCCGAAGTCAACCAACACTTTCTCAACGTCACAATCACTTACACACGCTTAATTGATGACGTCATAATCATTTTATGTGAGAACGTCAACAAAAATCAATTACGTCATTTTCAGCAGGCAAGGATGATGACATGAAAACTGAACATTTGAGGCAATTTTTTGTTTACAAATCATGTTTTATGCTGTAAATGTGTGAGAAAAAGAATCCTACACCAGAAACAGGGTAAGACAGAGATATCTCAAACTCAGAGTTCTGGACATCGAAAATATTCATCCTCTTTTGAGATATCTCTGTCTTACCCTGTTACCAATGTAAGATTCTATTAATATTTACCCTAATTAGACTAGTATCACTATGAGCTCTCTGTCGTGATTTGTCAGGTAGATGTTTGGGTGACGATGACGCTGACTGTGACTTATCATCTATGTCTCTGTAAGAACTATTTTTTCTCATTGGTATTGGGTTTGATACTGAATGTTTGATCATGTTCTGTGATGCCGCCTGAGCTGCCTCAGTCTGACTTTTTGTTTTCCGTTGTAGTAATGCCTTCCCCGTGTTTACGACAGACATAAGCCTTTTCTGAGGACTTCTGTCATTGGCTGGTTGGGTGTCTTTGATCTCTCGAACCTGTCTCACTTCTGTATCACATTGTTTTAAACTTATATTGACAAAATCATCTCCATGTTCACATTTGTCATCTTTTTCAAAGCCTTCAAAATCCTATAAATACAAAAATTTACATGTACATGCACACAATGAATATTTACATGAAGTTTTTATAAAATCTTTTAAAACTTAAAAGTAAATAAAGAAACAAGAGTTTTATTGGAAACTAAACTACAAATATATAACCGCAACAATAACTCAGAACTTGTTTTTATCATATAACAAAAATATACATCTTTCAACCAATATTAAGAAAATTTACTAGACACTTTTCATGCTGGAAAGTGGTATAAGCAAGTCCTTCCAAAATACATGTATAATATGAATTTAGATAGGCAGATACTTATAATACTGTAATTTGGGATATACTTTGGCATCTGTTTTATTTTCACGTAAATTTGCAAGAGTAACAAAATGCGAAAATAAAACATTTGTGAATATTTTATTTTGATACACAGTAAATCCTGTCTATAAAGGCCACCCAGGGGAACAGTAAATGTGGCCTTCATGGACAGGTGGCCTTTAAATACAGGTTCAAATAATATGAATAAAGAACAATTGGGATACAATTCTACTGGCCTTTATAAACAGGTGGTCCTTATATAGAGGTGACCTTTAGGCAGGTTGAACTGTAATTCACTGGCATTTACAATAACCATCATCCTATGACAAGGAACTAAATGTATGCAAATATTTGGAAATGTTGACTCTTGTGAAAATTTATTGCCGCAAAATTTTCCCAATTTACATGTACAACATAAGTATTACAATATAAGCTTGTACTGCTAGTTTTACAATCATTTTGTCATGCAGCTATTTATAATAAACAATGTTACCTTGAGACTCAATGTTTCTTCACTAAACTGTGGTTCTTTATGTCCTGCTTTTGATTTTGGTCGTTCTACACGAATGTTGAATCTACAAAATAATATGTTAACATTGTCATTAAAATGTTATACTAAGTACATAAACAAAGATTGTTATATACAAGTTGAAGTACACTAGCTATCTTATTGTTTGATTTATATTTTCATCATGTATTCAACAACAGACATTTTATTTTTACTGACATAGAAAGAGAACTGCATGAAGAGGAACAGTAGAAATATATCAGAAATATTACGGTCCGATTGAGGGAAGCATGGGGTTCCACATACCTTTCTCCAGCATTTTTGAATAGTTTTTTAGCTTGTTTCATAGATGTAACTCTGGATGTACCAACACTGACTATAATATCACCCTACAAAATAAATATCAATAAATGTTTACACTATAAATGTATTCAAGTAACTTATACCTTATCTGCTGTACATACTTTATCTCTATACTATAGATCCAAACTTTTCTTTGCATCAGTTAATTTCCACAAGAATAACCATTTCAAGTTATTTTCATACTGTTACTCTTACTTTTGTGTCAATGAATGACAGTCAGTGCAAAAAAAGTGAATCATATTAAAATTAAATATTCACATAGTTTCATTTTTACATTTTGTTAGTCTCACATAAATTTTGCAAAAGTCAAATGAATGAATTTTTTTCCAATTAACAGTAGTAAGATAACCCTTGACATCATCCTTGAACCCTGTCACCATCCTTGACCCTTGTCATCATCCTTGACCCTTGTCACCATCCTTGACCCTTGACACCATCCTTGACCCTTGACACCATCCCATCCCTGACCTATCTTTTAAGATCAGCCTGACCAGCAACAATATTCTAGATTATAGTAATAACACATGACCTTTGACACCATCCTTGACCTACCTTTTTAAGATCAGCCTGACCAGCAGGTGAGTCTGGGGTAACTTCGTCTACTACAACAGCATCCTCATACTTCTCTAGGATAAAATCCTAAAACCAATACAAAATGTCTTATTAAAATGTACTTAGTACCAAGCTGTAGTGACAATGAAGGTGGTACTTTTTTGTTTTTTGTTTTTGTTGTTGTTGTGCTATGAGAAAATATTTTTACTGCATTAATTTTAGCCAGTTTCTAATGGCCAGAATATATCATCCCTTAGATGTGCCCAATTGCCATACATTTTAGGATTTCTTTAGGTATTAATTTTTCTTAATATGCATTTGATGAACGAACAAAAACAGTGTATTTGTAATTTATGAAATACAAAAACCCATTTTCGAATTCAAAGCATTAAAATAACTGAAAACATCACGAAAAACAAAATGCTTGCTTAGTTTAAAACGTGATGTACAGTTCACAAGCATACCATGTGATCAATGGTCTGAAAATGACAGCATCATTTTTGTCAGACTAGTCTAACACATAATCTGCAATCAGACTGCATGCGACATCCCATGTTTGTACAAATCAATTATTTTCATTGTGTATAGAATCATATGAGTTGATATTTTCCTGTAAAAACATTATCCATGAAAGTTGTGATATATATGTCATCCACATTGATCCACACAAATGTTAAGATATAATAATCATGTGGTATGATGGTTTATTTCTGAAGTATTACCTCTTTAAATGTCATTCCTATAGATGCTGATTGTCCTCTTATTATCTCTATATCAAATACTACCCATACTTTCTTCCTTATCTCAATTAATTCTAACCAGGGTAATGTATCTATAAATAGAAGAAAATATATAAATAGTACCTGCTTTATAAAACTAAACAAACACTCAATATAGAAGTTAGTTGAGAGCCCTGCATGGTATAATGAAAAGACATTTATTTTATAAAATGTTTGCCTGTCTTTAACTTTGGTAAACTAAATATAGTAATGACTCTACCTATATAATTATGTATTTAAATAGCTTTAATAGCTTACATTGAGAGTTACCGGCCTTTCATGGTGAATCAATTCGTGTTTTTCTTTAATTGAATGTAAATAACAAGCAAATTCAGTGAATTAGGATCACCCTCCAGCAGGTTCTTTTCTTGTGAATTGCACTTCAATGGGCCATAACGCTGAGGTAAATGAGCAAACCAAATTGGGTTAATGATATGCGCATCTCCTATCTAAGTTGATACTTTGCACCAAGTTTCGTGAAATAGCACTGCATAGTTTTGTAGAATTAGTGCAGACAATAATTTTGGACAGATGAAAGGACGGGAGAAAGGAAACTCGAATTTAATATCTCCCTCTTACTTCCAAAGGTGTGGGATAATAATATTGCGTCCACATCAGTGTAACCATTGCACTAGTTGAATTTAATCAACATACTATAGCTATCCTCAAGTATGTATGAATTCCTGAAAGTAAAGTTTCACCTACCTACAGATAATGTACAGTATATAGATGAGTCTGATGGCATTGCTTTAAGTCTACTGCATTCCATGACTATGACCTCAAGTTGACCTTGACCTAATTTCTTTCCATGTAGATAAATATCATTGGCTGGTTCAAATGGTATATACTTGTCAAAAAATGGTTTATATCTAAACTTATAGTTAGGTAAAGTATGCCGCTTTCTAACAACTCTTTTTATCTACAAATACAAAAATCAAGAATTATTTTAAATGTTTTTAAACCTCGCTATAACCATTGAAGTGAGGCAATGGAATAATAAACACATTTTTTATCATAGTTTCATTATTACTTATTAATCTTATTTTATACACAGTAGGAATGATCCAGCATCATTTGGAAATCATGCCAATTAGGTCTTTATGAAATAAATACATAATAAACAAGAGGCCCATGGGCCTTAACGCTCACCTGAGGAAGAGTACATATCTTATGCAGAGGTTCAATGGTCAATGACATTAATAAAAGAGAATATCAAAATTTTAAGCAGTAAGGGCCAATAATATGCAAGTATTTTTGCAAATTAATTATAATAATTATTATATAAGTATGCTATATATAACATATTTAAAGTCTAGCTACAATATATTATTTATAAACAGCTAAAACATCTGTATATTAAAATGTGCATTAGGCCAATACCTACAATATTCCAATATACATGCCTATACAAAGAGTTTATAGCTTTTGAGATAATTACCAATTAAGTATTCATTTGCATCTATGACCTTGACCTTTGAACCTATGACCTTCATTTATATATCAAAATGATTGTTGTGCAAATGCCTACAATATTCCAATATACACGCCTATACAAAAAGTTTTTAGTTTTTGAGATAATTAACCATTTAAGTATTCATTTGCATCTATGACCTTGACCTTTGAACCTATGACCTTCATTCATATATCAAAATGATCGATAGGCCAATACCTACAATATTCTAATATACATGCCTATACAAAAAGTTTATAGTTTCTGAGATAATTAACCATTTAAGTATTAGTTTGCATCTATGACCTTGACATTTGAACCTTTGAACTTTATTCATATATCAAAATGATCGTTGTGCAAATGCCTACAATATTCTAATATACATGCCTATACAAAAAGTTTATAGTTTTTTAGATAATTAACCATTTTAATATTTGTTGCAGCTATGACCTTGACCTTTGAACCTATGACCTACATTCATATATCAAAATGATCATTAGGCCAATACCTACAATATTCCAATATACATGGCTATACAAAAAGTTTATAGTTTTTGAGATAATTAACCATTTAAGTATTCGTTCGCACCTTCGACCTTGACCTTTGAACCTATGACCTTCATTCATATATCAAAATGATCATTAGGCCAATACCTACAATATTCCAATATACATACCTATACAAAAAGTTTATAGTTTTTGAGATAATTAACCATTTCAGTACTTGTTTAAATCTGTGACCTTGACCTTTGAACCCATGACCTTTATTCATATATCAAAATGACCGTTGTGCCAATACCTACAATATTCTGATATACATGCCTATACAAAAAATTCATAGTTTTGCAGATAATTAACTAGTTTGGTATTCTTGGACATCTGTGACCTTGACCTTTGAACTCATGACCCTGATCTATGTATCAAAATGATCGTCATGTCAATACCTACAAATAACTGAAAATCCTACGCCATTATCACAAGAAATGTTAAAAAAATACAATTTTTTATCAAAGGTCAAAAACTGGGACATGACCTTGACCTTCGACCTTGACATCAATTGGAAGAAAATTGCAAGACAAGATCAACAGTGAAAACTCCATACAATTATCTTCAGCCGTTATGAAGTTATAACAATAAATGTCTCATTTTAAAAATTACATAATTTTACGCAAAAAACGCATAACCTATTTTTCGTCTAATTTTCATGAAAAACACAATTTTAATGTTCCCAGGTATGCTGAATCCAAATATCTAATCAAAATTTGCCTGCACCTTTTGGTTTCAGAGAAGAAGATTTTTTTGTCTTTTTGCTATTTTTAGTAACAGCGGCCATTTTGTTGGGCGTGGCCAAACCCCGAACACAATTTTGAAAGGCTGTTACCTAGGCATGATAATCACCAAGTTTCATCAAATATGGCCCAGTAGTTTTGGAGGAGAAGATTAAAATGTAAAGTTTACACACGACACACGACGGACGACAGACGGTGATAGATTGCAATAGCTCATCTGAGCCTTTGGCTCAGGTGAGCTAAAAACAAATTTACAGAAAAGGGTGAAGTGGCATTATGGAGTTTAATATCCAGTCAAGATCTTTTTCACTTACATTGAGATAGTCAGTTTAGGGATGGTGGACGAAATTAGTGCCCATAGAAAACCACCAACCTTTGGGAAGCAAACTGACAAACTTCTTCACACTAGGATCTATCCCGAATGGGATTAAAACTTAGGTAGTGGGAGCACTATGATCTGTAAGCGTATGTCACCACCATGTTCCAAATTTACAGAAAGAAAAAATATGTAAATTATTAGAAAATAGTAAACATTTTAAATTTTTTTCTACTCAATGTAATATTGTCAAACTGTTAACACAATGCCTTCAGTTGATAAAATACAAATTGACCTCATCACCATGCTATAATTGTTTAGTATTGCCTGATGTTTAATGATGTTACCTGATTTATAATAAGTGAGGTTATCTGTGGTAAAGGCCGAGTTCCAAATCGAGACTCCACTGTAAAATCCATCTGAGGTTCCTGTGGAAATATGTCAACATTCACATAACTTGACTCAACTGACAACAGCAATTTCCTTAATGGCAAACATGTAAAAGCATAACTCCAAACATCATTTCTTGAAAGAAGATACTGACATTTCCCTTCTGGAAAGACATTTAAATGCAATGTGCTTTTGGACTTCAAAATACTGTGACGATAAGTGAGGTGACAAAGTTATTGATGGGCATTACAAGCAGGTTCTACTGTACTTCAAAACTTGATTCATAAAATATTAGGAATCTAACTGTGAAGTCTATTTTGATGACTGAAGACTTGAAAGTTCTTCAAATGTTTGTTGAGAAATTTATAAACAATTAAAATACTGCTTCCTTTTAGTTTTGGCTCAAGGAAATCTAAATTTAAATCCTAAAAAAATTCTTGTGAGAAAAAACTTTTACAAAAAATATATTGCAATATTTCCTTATTCCTAGATATATCCAGTGCTCTTAAAGACTCCTCATCTTTGATATATATCAGACAAACTCAGTGCAGCATTATATAAATGTTACTTTATCAAAAACTTACCTCAAGAAATAAGAAAGACCAATGGGTGTAAGGCTGTCTGGTAAATCGTAATCTAGCTGATCCACGCAGGTTAGTAACTAACACAGATAAATATGTACATTTACCAAACACTAGATCTATATCAACAGATAACTGGAAGCCGCCACTGTAGTCCAGATCTACAACTACATCTACCTCCTGTAGTAGACAAAATAAAATTATACTTAATAATATCAGTGATAAGAAATTGTGTTCAATGTTCTTGTTTGCATTTCAAAGGCAGAATATGTGAGAACTAAGATCATGATTACCATGGCGTCAAGCCTATGATTGATTTATTGATTGAATGGGGTTTTCCATCCCAGTCAAGAATATTTCACTTATATCAATAGTCACCAGCTACAGGTGATGTGGCAGAAATTTTACCTTTGCAGTATACTCAGGACAATATGCATGCCTACCAAGAAATGGGGTATTGTTTTTTTAAGGTCTGTTTGTAGGACCAAAGTTGGTTGTCATGAAATAATGTAATAATATGTCTTGTTAAAGGACACGTCAAAGAGCCTGTCTATGGCTAAAAAAATGCAAGTTATGGCATACCTAAATGACCAGTCTGCATTCTTATTTAGTCACACATCTTTACACATGTAAATAAACACATCTTTACACTAGGTTTCCACATATTAAATAAAGTCAAATTTCCGAACTTTGAGAAATTATAGTCTTATAATATATTTTTTCACAAATTTGCTAAAATAGGTTATCTTTGTAAGAATTTTCAGACAAATTATTAGGCAATGGTGACTTTGGCTACCAGGAATGGGAACATAATTCACATATGTATACAAACCTCTATTGTATCTTTTTCCACAATAACATTATGTACAGCTACAGACTTTATCACAGGGAATGTATTACCAAGGCTGAATTCTCTTACCTGTAACAGAAAATATAGAAAACAATTGGTTGATCAAGACACAATAATGGGCTATTACTGCCAATCTCAATGTTGAAATAACTTGTAAACAGGTGCAAAATGTCAGTTTAATAAAAAGGTTGTTATAACATAAGATGTTGTACAATGTACACAATGGTACATACATATGTACATTACAGTAAAGCCTCATTATAATGCACCTCAATAACTTTGCCACCTCGCTTATCCTCACACCATTTCTTAGTAAAAAAAAAATCCATTTCTTTAAAATTTTTCTTTGAGTCTCTTTCAATTTAACCCCAACCCCGTTATGAACACCAAAAAAAAATTACTCTGAATAAATGATTGGCAATGAATCAAGGTTTTACTTCATCTACTTTTTCTAAAATTCCAATACTTATGGAACTTTCAATATTCATAAATGATTATAAACTTGACACCGATTCATATTTGATATTTCAGTACCTATGTACCATACTTACCGAAATCTGGTCAATAACTTTTCCTGTTGTTGTGTTTGTCAACAGTTCTGAAAATTCAACATTCATCTTCTTCACAGCCCATCTGTCAATGAGAAAATATATAAGTATGTGATTATTTGATGTTATATAACTCATCTTAATGTTCATTGTTGGTATGGAAGGACATTCTTGTTCATTCTATGGGTTTTAATAGGAAGTTTTATATACCATAGTATATTAAAGCAGGGGTTCAAAATTATGTTTTGTAATGGAAGGTCCAGGACCTTTTGCCTTTATTTTTGGCAGGTCCCACATAAAGTTTTGAAAGTCCAATATCAACATTGAAAGATCCATGTGCAATTATGTAATTATATTGAAAAAGTAGAATTATTCTCGTAAAAATGGCAGGTTCAGCGGACTTTTACAATTTAAATATCAATGGTCCCAAGGTAAAATCAATAGGTCCCGGACCTCAGACCCAGGGAATTTTGAACCCCTGTAAAGTATATAATTATTATGTGTTTAACAGCAGTCATAGACACTACAGTAATCTAAAATCAAGAAAATATACTTTGGTTCTACTAAGAAGTATAAACTATTCAAACTTACTTATACCTTACACAGAATAAAATACATGTACAGATTCTTTTGTGAAAATGTCAATATACTTCACATCAAATGACCTATGTTTCTAAAACAATTAATTATTAGTAACCAAATTTGAAGATTTCAAAATATTATTTCACAAATTTGCTAAAAAGTAAATTAAGTTACTGGTACTTTTTGAAAGAATTTCTCATAAATCAGTAGCCAATGGCAATTCTGGCTACCAGGAATGAAAACACAGTATGTTTAGTTTTTGGGGCTAAGCTGCTTGTTTTTCTCTATTTTTCAGTAACATGACTATAACTCACTGTCTAAGAAATCTGGTATCCTTCAGTTCTTTAAACAGAAATTGGCATATAAGGTTTAATGATAAACAACTTTCCTTTTTCCCAATCTGTTCTGGATCTTTTGTTAGCTTCAACAGTTCCTGAAAATGTGAGATAAAATTAACTTCTAGTACGAGTGAAAAAATGACAACTTCTAAGTCTAGTGTCTCCAAACCTCAGTACTGATCATCATTCAATTGTTCAAAGTGTGATTTACTTTATGTTTTTCTTTTATGCCACAAAATTCATTTTATGTGGGTGTTTGCAATGGTAAAGCCTGTCTATAGGTAACATATGTACAGGTGAAATACAGAAATGGTGTCCAACTCATTTTTCAATTTCATTTCATTTGATTCTTGTCTTGGTCCATTCTCCGGTATGTAAGGTCAGATTGTAGACTAAAAGTCTCCAAAACTTATACTGGTAAGTTTGCTGAATTTAACTAGTTATGTTGTTTCCGGTTACGATTATGCTGACCTTTATTAAAATCACTTACTTGTTGTTTGCATTTAAGTTGTTATTTTGTTTTTAAGAGCCTGTAATATTGCCCATATAATTTTTTACATTTCAGTTGCACTCAATCTAACAGATTTAAAACTTATGAATCGCACATGCATATATGACACTATGAAGGGAGATAATCTGACTAATGTAACTGTAACATGGAAAAAGACAGAATGACATTTCTATGAGTCGATGTTACATCACGTTTCGGCAACCTATTATAATGTCTGGTAAATAAGACCAATTGTTAACAATAACCATGAAGCTTTGCTAGTCATAGACAGTGACTACAATCATAATATTATATACCTGTGGTAGTACAAAGCGAGGGAACTGTTGTTTTGGTCTGACTGGCTGGAGAGTCTGGTGTGACAAATATCTTCTGAATATCAAATATTGTAATAACAGTGTGACAGCTATCCCCAGGATGAAGGAACAGACAACTGCTGCATCTAGCATGGTGTCAGACTATAAAAACTCCAGGGTCAGCATTCTGTGATGGATGATTAATCAGGCACATACGTGTGAAAATGACAGAAAGGGTTATGCCAACATTCGTTGTTTACAAACAACAAGGCTGTTTGTTTGGGATTTTCTTGTCTGTGACTCTGTAACAAACGCCATCTTTAAATGTCTGAGATATTTTTCAATCGTTTAAGTCTCCTTAGAATTGCGTGTGTGACATATCTTAAATAATTTGTTATGTTTTCGTGCCGTTTCATATCATTCTTGAGTTTTCCAATATTTTGTGTTAAAAAGGAGAGCAGTCCATAAGGGAGGTAATAAAACGTATCTTAAATTACATATACCCATTTTAAGTGTATCAATCTTGGTCAAAACTTTAATCTAACATTGATTGATTGATTGATTGGTTGATTGATTGATTGATTGATTGATTGATTGATTGATTGATTGATTGATTGATTGATTGATTGATTGATTGATTGATTGATTGATTGATTGATTGATTGATTGATTGATTGATTCTGAGTTACTGATGAAAGAAATTGACGTTACGAATAAAAAAAAAACGCCATTCACGGGAAAAAATGAAGATAAGACTTGTTCCGACTACTAGTAGCTTCTTTTTTCAATGCAGTGTGTCAAATGTATCATTTTTACAGAATTCCTTGCAAAGTTTTTCCAGAATTGCTAATGGGGTACAAGACAAATGTACATGTAATAAGCTTAAAATATCTTCTTGGTACATACTTTCGAACTGACCTTTAGATTATCTAGTGAGTTGTCACCCGTGATTCTGTCTAGGATTTTGCTGAACTGATTATTGCTTGCAGAATTCTTAATTAAGTTTTTATAGCCACTACGGTCACGAGTGCAGTTCGTAGAGTGCTCCCTCCCTATGTGGGAGGTCTAACCAAGACTTGAAAATAGGTAGTGCATGTATATGACTGTTATTTCAGCACTCGGCATATAGAAATGAAAGTCACGGGGTCCTTCGGAAGAGACCATAAAAACCCATACCCCGTGCCACGCCTGTCGTAGCGCGTAAAAGAACCCTTCTTGCACATTGGCCTGAGCGCACTGCAAAGGTAAAAACTTCTACCATTTCGCCTACAATATATAGCTGGTGGGATCTCTATATAAGTGAAATATTCTTGACTGGGATGTAAACCCCCATTTAATCAATTAAAGTATAAGGTCTTTTTTTTATAGCAATGATAACCGGTTCATTACACTTGCCACACTGGGACAAGCCTGCATAAAACTGTTACTAACAACAAAACGGACATTAGACCTATGGCATGGTATCTGCTTGTCAGTGCGAGTATGTATGTGTCTTGTTGGTGAAAGTTTTTTAAGAAACTCAGATGTTATGTATGTGTGTGTTTATTATATGGACTACCGGTGTTACTGGAACCTCCATTCTACAAGGCATAAAGCACATCACTGTACATATATAGTCATTAAAATTTCACGGGTGACCGTCCAAAGTCCGGAGTTTTGTATCCAATGGCCATGTATGGGTATGTCTTTTATTGTCTTGCCTGTCTGTTTCTTTCATTACCGAGCAATCATTGTTCCGTAATTTTCGTTACATTAGGTATTGTAAAGTGTTGTGATTGCCAACACATAAAAGAGAAGGGAGGCAACTCTGGAAAGCTTAAATGATTAATTTATTATTCACACGCCTTGTTGCTGTATCTATACTGATACTAAAATTATATTTTTTTGTAAAGGAAGTAATGTTCAACATTTACACGCTACAAAACATGTTATAACATTGCAGGGTGTATAATAATGGTCTTGGTCTAACAGAAATGCTTCAATTTTGCCATTTTACATCGGTGTCTCTGACAGTGTCCGTCCTAAGTCGGGAGTTATATAGTCACTGGTCTCTCTCTTGTCTCCTCTTATTATCTTATTTCATCTGCGTATTGTTGTGTATTGTTCTTACGTTATTTGCGACCAAGTACATGTTTACAGCTACTTTTGGTTAATTTATTTGATTTCATATAAATCGTTAGTTTTTTTACACAGACTGTTAAGAACTTGTTGACATCATCTGAAAATAGACCAAATAATATGCAAAAATATTTTACTAACAAGTGACTGAGTAGAAATTACTTAACAAACTGATTCCTTAATTAACAAAAAACTTCATTTATAAATTAAACGGAAATTACTAGAGGCATGTGTTGTTAAACATGTTAAACTTCGCCTGATTACTACACATTAAAAATGCATGTATTAATTTTGTGCTCCATGAAATTGTTATAAACCAATCAATTCAAAGCACAAATTAAACAAATAGAATAAAAGCACTTATTGTTTGTCTCAAGTTAGTAAATACCAGGAACTGTTATTTTTTTGTGACGTTTGCAGCCTTAACGACACAGGAGAATAAACCATTGGAAAATAAAACGTCGGGATAGAGGAAACCCGAATTTTGCATTGCTGGGTTATGGGGGTGGTCTTAAATCAAAATACACAGTGAATACAATACAATAATACAATACAATACAATACAATACAATACAATACAATACAATACATAATACAATACAATACAATACAATACAATACAATACAATACAATTAACATTGTAATTCGGGATATTTTCACGTACTTTTCATTTTGCTGTCACATGCCTTTTTTTTTCACGTAATCATAAAATACATTTAAAAAATGGTATATGACATATTGTCATATGCCAATTTTTTAATGCGTTTTATGATTAAATAAAAAAAAGTGGTATATGACATTGCCATAAATTCGCTAGATAAACACGAGACTAAAATTAAATTTTCGCTAATATTTAGTATAAGTTAATTCGCATTTAAATTGCGCCGATTGACATCCGGCGACGCGAAAAGTGAAAACTACGCGAATAACTTGAAATGTTGCAACTTGCGGAAAATTACCGGTTTGATGTTCGTTCTACAGCTATTTTTCTATAAATGTCAGACAAGTCAGGTTAAAATGAAAAGATAATACTATTTATTTTTTTTAACCAAATTATCACAAAAACAGTACAAACGTTTAAATCTATAATATATTTTTATACTCTACTACTTTCCATTCTCTATACAAGGGAGGAGAGTGTGCTATTATAAACGACGTAGCTTTGCTAGTTTGTATTCCTCAGTAAAGTGTTACATTTTTTTTATTTTCCCCACTCACTAAGTTTTAAATATTTATAAAATATAAATAAAAGTTGGATTTATTTTGTCAATATAAATTAATCAATTTTGGTTTAAACATTTACTTTATCCACAATTATCAAAACTGCAAAATTTGTACATCAATTTATACAGAGCATTTACACTAAGGATAGTTTCCCTGGCAATTTAGTACAGTTACCATGCAGTAGTATGTGTATTCGTCTAAATGCATCACTACTGATACTTATACTACTACTTTCATACCATTATATATTAAATGTCGCCGCCTTATAATATACAATGCATGCATGTAAGATTAAGCATCATCTCTATTATCTAAAAATATTTTGAGATTTAAGATAAAATAATATTTTTTTTTATAATCGATACAAAGATAATAATCTATTTTTTATATTTATAAGTACATAATTAAAATTTAAATATTTTAAAATACTCTTCACGATTTTCTTTAATTAAGTAAACATGGTCACAATTTTATTCCCTAAATTTCGATATTTTCACATCCCCAGTTTGTCACGTATTCCGCTAGTAGTTTACATCTGAAACCACAAAGCCCACCTTTTCTATTGTACTTTTGCCAACATCAAAGAGATTGCTTTGTTTATTGAATCAAATCACACTGTAAACAATATCAATCCGTAAAGAAATAGTGCATAGGCATCGCTATTACAAAATGATTGCGCATCTTTTACACTAATAAAGACGTGTTATATATAAAGTAGGCTGTTATGAATACTTACGATGTAAATTGCGATATATTTACTAAACATTACGAATTTATCATACTTAATTTTCTTTTGTGTTCCATCCCCGGAAGTAGTACTTGCAGGTCGTTGATTACTACGCGCAATGTGAAGAAGTTGACTGGTGAAAGGTGAACTATGGCTTTGTACACGGGGAGGGTTAATTTGAAGCATGTAGGCAGACGAAAAGTTTCTATGACATTTCTTATTGTGAAATAGTGTGTTTAACACGACGGACACGCAATAAGAATGGTTTGTTATTTGTATGACAGGTACCCTCTATGGTGCATGAGAGGCGGACAGTGCACGCTTGTGATAGCTAAATGGATGTGTTACCTGGTGTTGTTTCACTTTGTCCATGGGACAAATTTAAGTCCGGAGGAAATTCTTGTTGTCAACAGAGGAATAAATGTACCTTTTGGTAGATCAATTTTTATAGATCCTGATCGGGATTTGACAATATTTGTGAAGCAAGGGGACAGGTGTAAAGTGACAGTGTTAGCTAATGACCCATTATCACAGAGGCCAGGCCGGCTAATGCCGACCACATTTCCGTGTGACTTTGGGAAAAACCAGGTGCAATATAACCATTTTGGATCAAGAGTTCCAAGTGAAGATAGAATTAGATTATTAATTCGCTATGATTCCGCAACCGACACTCAAATCATTCCATTTACAATCAATGTGAAAGTGACTTTTGTGCAATTACAAATTTTGACTAAAAATATGCCTCTTAGAGTTAATAATTTACTAGGAATAAGTACCCCAGTAGAACGTAGAAATACACAGTTTAGTTACGATTCGATAACCAGGTATGTAAAGTTACTGTATTATCAAATCCAAACACGCCCCCTAATACGGGTACGTACTGAACAATACTGCTGAATTACTTATGGTGGACTGTGATGAATTTTTACAACTCGGTGTACGTTATCAACATTCTGCTAAAACTAACTCACCAAATAGAGATTATATCCCCATGGTCGTTGAGGTTATGGATCGGGACGGATCATTAATGATGGAAGAATATTTTCAAAAAGCTGTAATGATAAGAGAAGGAATAGAGAATAACCCACCAAGGGCAAGCTCAGGTGCTTTCTTAGTAATGGAGCTGACCAACGGCAATGCCATTAACCAGTTTGTCATGACCGCTATTCCTAGTCGTGTTTTAGCTGCTGAAGATGTAGAGACACCTGCAGAACAATTAATATTTAACATAACACAACCACTAGGTCCAGGTGAAGGTTATATTGTTAGTACTGATGACAGAAATCAGCCATTACGATCATTTTATCAGAAAGATGTTCAGGACTTAAAAATAGCTTATAAACCACCTAGCAGTGATTCTAACATTCCACGGACATTTACTGTTGAATTCCAAGTGATAGACGCTGAAGGACTTAAATCTGATCCATTTACGTTACTTATAATGGTAAACCCTATGAATACTATGGCACCAGTTGTTACCACAAACTCTGGTATTCAACTGTTTGAAGGACAATCAAGAAGGTTGAGAAGTTCTCAAAATTTAGAAATTTCAGATGAAGACAATCTCAATAATGTCAAAGTATTTGTTGTCGATGGTGTGCGGCATGGAAAACTTATTTTGCCACCAGGACGAGAGTACTTTACGGTAGATGACCTTATTAAAGGAACTGTGACTTACCGCCATGATGGGACAGATACGTATGTTGACAATATTATATTTAGAATGAATGATGGTGAACACCATGTTGAATTTTTATTTCCAATCACAATTTACCCAGTAGATGATGAGGCTCCAATTTTGAATGTTAACACCGGCCTGGACACTCGTAAAGGTATGGTTGAAGAAATAAATCCATTTATATTGAGTGCAACTGATGTTGATAGTGACGATTCTATGATTATGTTTATTCTTGAGCCTCCATACTCAAATGAAGGTATTATTCTCATGCGTCAGTTTCAAATTCCTTCAGATCATCAAAATTGGCAGTTTATGAATGGTGTATATGAGAAAGCTGCTTCTAAATTCACTCAACAGGACATTATTGATGGTAAAATTTTCTACAAACACATAGGGACACATCACACATTTGTAATGGACAGAATTCGGTTTAGGCTAGCAGATAATGCAGATCCACCAAATGAGTCAATGAATCATGTGTTTTTAATCAAAGTTCAACAGTTGATGACCAGCCACCATATTTATCCCAATATTGTTCTAGAAATGGAGGTTGAAGAATTTCAAATGACAACTTTTAAAAGAAAGTTTTTGCGATATACAGATGATGAAACAGATGATCGACAAATAATATACAAAATTACTAAGCACCGTTTGACACTAATGCTAATACCCACTTGAACCTGGTCGTATTGTTTACTGTGAAAACAATGTGGAGGTCAGCACTTTTATTCAAGCAGAAATTGTTCACCATAAAATTTGTTATAAGCCCCAAATTCAGACTAGGAATAACACCTAGAATTCTTCAGTTTACTTCAGTGTTGAAGACGTATCAGGAAATGTTTTACCTGACCAGCAATTTTACAATTTTGTTAAAACCAATTAATAACCAGCCTCCTGTTGTCCGAAATACTGGTGCTAAAGCCTATGAAAATGGAATGTTAGTATTGACCAGGCGAATGTTAGACGTCCATGATCCGATTCAGAAGAGTCTAATATCGTGTTTATTTTAACTGAAACGCCAAACTTCGGTGACTTACATAAAGGTGATCAACCAATGATTGTAGGAGATACATTTACAAAAGCACATTGCTAGCGGCCATATTGTTTATGTAAATACTGGACAAGAATGGACATGGATAGTTTTAGTGTGGATGTTTCTGATGGCATACATAAAGTTCCAACAACTTTTAGAATTATGATTAAATCGATTGATGATGAACCCAGTGATGGTCGGAATGAAGCCAGGTTTATTAGAAATAGACCTAGAAGTATATGAGAGTCAAACTGTCACAATTTCAGAAAACAAACTAAGAGCAACTGATCCAGATACAGATGACATGGTTTTAACTTTTATGATAGAGCGTCAGCCAAATGAAGGTGGGGTTTATGTCAGAGGAAGAAGGACAGACCACTTTAGTCAGGAAGATATAGTCCGTGGTGAAGTTGCATATCACCATCAAGGTGGGGATGTTGGGATTACAGGAAGGAATGACAGTTTTACATTGGTTTTAACAGACACGTCAAGGAACTTTATGGTGGGTGGAAATGAAATAGACAGAATTTTAGTTAATATCAATATTTTGCCTGTGGATAACATTCCGCCTAGAATAATTTTAGGTGCCCCTTTTGAAGTTGCAGAAAGCGGAAAAGAAGCTATTCTTCCTCGCCATTTAGATGCTGTAGATGACGACTCCAATGATGAAAATTTACAGTGTGTAATAACTCTTCAGCCAAGCTATGGGTACATCGAAAATATAGCACCGTTACCCGGGTCAGAGAAATCGAGAGTTGGGTTCCCTATCGCAGCGTTTTATATAACTGATATCAGAATGGGTTACATTAACTATGTACAAAGTGTACACGAAGGGTTTGAGCACCGCAGGGATATTTTCAGAATCAGATGTACAGATGGTATCAATATGCACCCTGAAGAGATTTTCAATGTAGAAATTTACCCTTCAAATGATGAGACTCCAAAGGTATATGTTAGAGAGTTTGTAGTTATGGAAGGAATGGAACTGAGAATTGACACACCAATTTTGAAAGCTACAGATGCAGATGTTCCTCCTGATGTCTTACAATTCATTATAACAAGACAACCAAGACATGGACAAATATTGCAGCAGAGAAATGTAGCAGGAACATTTCCGGTTTCAAATTTTACCATGTTTGACATTTCAAGGTCATCTACTATAATGTACAAACATGACGATACAGAAACAACACAAGACTCCTTTGAATTTATTCTGACAGATGGTAAACATAATGTGACAAAAGTTATCCCAATTATGATAATCCCTGTTGATGATGACACCAAGATTAACTGTTAACAATGGTTTACAAGTCGAAACAGTTGGTGAAAAAACGGTTATAACAAACATGGAGTTAAGAGCTCAGGATTTAGACTCTCCAGATCCAAATATAACATTCATAATCAGACGAATTCCTCACCATGGATACATGCTAAAAATGGAAGGGAACCAGGTTTTCAATTTAAGTAGTGGCATGAATTTTACACAATTTGATATAGACAATCGCAGAATTTACTATGTACACACAGGACTGGAAGGAAGGAGAGATTTGATCAAATTTGATGTCACAGATGGATTAAATCCTTTAATTGACCGTTATTTCTATGTAACCATTGCTGGTATTGATGCTATTTATCCGGAGGTTATAAACCGGGAGTAAAACTTCCTGAAGGTGGAACTGTGATATTAACAACGGACATTCTGAGTGGAACCGATCTAAATACACCTGATGAAAATTTACGTTTTGTAATTACAAAAGCACCTAAACATGGCTACTTGACTTCTACAGATTTACCAGGTGTTCCGATTACGACTTTTACCCAACTTGATCTCGCTGGTAATAAAATCCGTTATAGACATACAAGTGAAAGTGAAATGAAAATGGACAGATTTGAGTTTGAGGTTACAGACGGATTCAATCCTGTCTCTCGTACATTTAGAATTGCCATTACAGATGTGGACAACAAACGGCCAGTTTTAATGTTCAGTACTTTACGTGTGAAGGAAGGGGGGTATAGACTTATAACACCATTTGAACTAAAAGCATTGGATCGCGATACGCCAGACAATAAACTCACATTCACTGTTACCCAAGTTCCTTTACATGGTAATATTCTACGCAATTTTAGTCGGATTGTTGACATTTTTACAAATTCAGATTTGGAAGAAAATTTGATAAGTTATCAACATGACGGTACTGATACACTTAAGGATAGTTTCTCATTCACACTTACAGATGGTACACATAGCGAGTTTTATATACTCTCGGACACAAACTCTCCAACAAGACAGCCCCAGATGATGCCAATTGAAATAATTCCAGTTGATAATGGGATACCTCAAATTTCTGTCAACAGAGGGGTCACCTCATTGTCAACATTGTCAGGCAAGGGATTGGGAGTTAAAATCACAAATAAAATCCTGCGAACTGATGACAGGGACAGTCCAGTAGACAAACTGAAATATGTTCTAACCTCACCACCTAAGTATGGATACATCATCAACAGTGACCATGGCAACCAAAGTGTCAATTCCTGGACCCAAGGTAGGTTTGTTTTATTGTTAAATTCAATTAGTCAAGACTGTCACTTTTAAGTTGCATGTATGTAGATACCACTTGCCTTTTCCACAATTTTGCCACCAGAGCATATTAATTTTGCAGGAAAAAAATTAGGTGCTATTGCTCAGGCTGTACAACAATTCTTGCCTCTTATGTTGGCAGTGCCATGTTGTGCTTGAATCTGAAGTTTTGTGACTAGCTTTGTTTTTAAAACTGCTTCAATGTAGTTTTCATCTATTTTTGTCCAATACAAACGTTAGAGTTGATGATGGTACACATACAAAAGTTATAATTTGAGATGATGTAGTTTTGATGTAGCCTCTCACCACTTGGTTAACACCCTACTCAAGACAGATCCTAGCATGAGAAAATTTGTCAACTCGCTTACCAAAGATTGGTGATTATCTCAGGGTACTCCAGTTTTCTCTACCATCCCCAAACTGACCACCTCACAATAAGTCAAATTTGCATTACTCTATTCAACTGCCATTACAGACCATTCTGTTATACTGTAGAGTATTGTAGTCATAGCTACTACATGTATCGTAGTATTTAAAGTTCAAGATAAGAATTTCAGTACAACATGCAGTATCAGTGCATGTACACTATAAACTTGTTTTAATGTAGTTTTAATGTTTTCACAATTTCTTACTCTGTAGTTCATGACAAACATATAACAAATTGTTATGTACCTTCAGATACTGGCTATATTATCTTTTTGACTATATTACAGTGAATGGAAGTTATTACTTACCCTATCTATACAATCATAAGGATTTAGAAGTGTTTTCAAGTAATTAGTTGGGCCTTGATGACCGAGTGGTCTAAAGCGCGATAACGGATCATAGTGCCTCTCATATCCTAGTGTGAGAATGTCAGTCCACTTGCTGAAGTTTTCTGTGGTCACTCCACTTTCCTCCACCATTCCTGAACTGACTATCTTGGTATAAGTGAAAATTCTTGACTGTCAGGAACAACACTATTAAAAAAAGTAATTAATCAAAATTTATATATAGCCGAGATGTTACAGCCGATTAATGCAAAAGCGTTACGGTAGATTAACAATAATTTCTGTTAGTAGTTGGCTAATAAAATGTTTTAATCATTCTGAAACTCAAATCTTAAAGGGCTGGTATGGCTATATTATAAACATGCAGAGAATATATTCAGATTATTACATGTATTATCACGGAAATTATGAAGCTGAAAGATGACCCAGTCCGGATTATAATGGAGTATAAGTCTTAACTAGCAGGTCGCTTTCCTTTTTACATACCCCAGCAGGCTTACTTACTGACAATTAGTGTGTATTTGGACTGTAAATAATATATATATCTGTATATTTGTCAACACAGACTGTAGATGTGAGATTTTGTTTGTATAAAATCTTAGTAAGAATTTAAAGAAGAATAATGTGTATACACTTGTATTGTGTCAAGGTTTACATCAAATTTAAACTCTTCACTGCCTTCATGGCTTTATATTTAAGATTTGGGTTGAATGTCCTAATTAAAACTAGGTTTTATCAAATGTCACCAGATAGACAAAAGTTTTAGAAATTGGGCTAATTACCCCGTACAAGATAAGATAAGTCATACTTCAGTATTATCAAAAACAGACATACCAATGCATGTCCAATTTATAATCCCAAAGCAAAGTAAAACCTTGAAACTGGTAATTATGTCAAACACAAATTTCCACCAAGGAAGTGAGGCCGGGTGTTCCAGAAGTATTATCATCTGTTTAGCTAGCTACACCTTACATATGTAATCAATATTGAGAATGAAAGGAACATGTAATAAAAGATATGACTGGTACTTTGTTTACAATCCTTGTAGCCAAAATTGCTATTGGCTACTAATTGCAGAGAGATCTTTCAAAATATTTAGCAAATACTTTAGAAAGTTCTATATTTTCACAAATTTTGAATTTGACTTGAAATTTATAATTTTAAATCCTGTGTAAATCTAGCTGCTACATAATATAATTAAGGTAATGATTTGTTAATCAAATGATTATAATACATGTAATACATCAGGGGTTGAAAATTTTTTCAGATTAGCCAAAGCCCAGGGCTTTTTGATACAGAAAATCAAAAGCCCACATTTTTTTTATCAAGCCCAGTGTTTGATAAACGACAAAATCAAAAAAGATAAATCAACAAGTAAACAAGAAAAATGCCCTGTGCATTTCCACTTGCAAGGGACTCAATAGAAATCATTCTTGTTACTGGTGCCACTGGTGAGAAATTAATAAAGCGTATATATACCAACTCTTGTTCCAAGACTGAACAGTCAGTACTGCCAACAGATAAGATGCTCACAAAATTAATTTCAGGTGGCTTCAAAATCTTAACAAAATCAGTATGAATTGTTTCAGCAATGGAATTAATAAATTCCTTGCACCCATTAACATTCCTGTAGTTTTCCCCAATATCAAACCCGTTTTTAACTTGAATACTGCATACAAGATCAAAATCAGAGAATGGTTTGCCTGCTTTAGCGATACCATAAGCAGTATTGAACAGAATCTGTAACCGTTTTTTTATTTATCGTCCTGTTTTAATAATGACTGACCAATGGGGGTGTCAGAAAACTTATTTGATATGCCTGTAGTTGCTGGTTCATTCAGGTCCTGAAACCAGTGTTTTGTACACGCCAAGTGTTCCGGTTTGGAATGATGTATTTTCAGTGGGTCAATACGCAAATTTTTCGTACCGCGACAAAGAGCATCATGTTAATCGGCCGACAGAGGATATTTTCGGCAATATTTACAAAACATTTCTTCATTATCCTCATCGTAAACGCCCCTATTGGAATTTGTCCACCCACGACTGCTGAAATAATCAGACGCGCTTCTCTCTGTCATAATTTGCGTCTTTATTCTCCTGCAATTTTCTTTTCTCGCCACTGGATGCAGACTCTGACTGCTTATTTGACGTGAAATTAAACTTAAACAGCGACATGTCAAACTCGTTTCAAGCGATTACAAGCGCAATAACGATCTAGATTTTCTTTATCAACAGAACGCTTGACCCGCCTACACAACGACTAGCATTTCATACAAGCGCTGTAATGATCAAGAATGAATGTAAACAACAACAGGGCAACGTGACTACAGATCGTTTTTTAAGATTTTAAAGGGACGGTCGAAAATTAATTTCATTAGTCCACTGAGTATTTAAGCCCGACGGGCTTTTCAGTGAAATTTTTGCCAAGTCCTGCTGGCCTATTTTTTAGTCCCGGGCGTCGGGCTTGAAGAATTTTCAACCCCTGTACATTTAAAACTTTAACACAGTTATTTTTGCACAGACACAGACATGATATGAAGGACTCTTGTCTATAGAGACCAGAAGGTTAATATGGATTCCTTAGTGGTGGGGCTTGGGTAGATAGTCTCGCTTGTATCGTTGTCAAAAGAAATTCTGTTCTGGCTCTGGCTGACGATAATGAGAGCAAAAATGAGAGAATTGACACTTATGGCTCCCTCGTGCTTTAATGATCTTAGACTAAGACAGAATCAAGTATTTTTTAATTGCTTCCCGTGGTTGATTCAGACACACAAGTAGAGTGTCAGTCTAAACCATAACTTTAAGCACCAGTCGTCCAAATTTCATCATGTAATTTTA